>NQII01000003.1:889160-1019173 GCA_002778355.1 Clitarchus hookeri
CACAAGTGCGGGTATGGTAATTTTTCTGCTCTGCGCCATGAACAGCTGGTCTGTGTTGCGATTGGGTGTGTTCCGGGTGCTTCTATTGCTCCTCTGTAAGTGTGATTTTTCTGTATTCTTTTACAGCGGACTGTCAATGAGCAGAATTTAACAGTATAAGTTTTTCATTCAGGTTTCTCGTCACATCACACGAGTTGGCGTGAGTTTTATATTTGCAGTGTAAAGGGCAGGCCGACTGAACTGTGTGACGTTGTGCAGTACCAACTAGAAAGCAACCAAGCTTGAATTACCTGTGTTTATATTTTGAATCCCCCATAAATTAAATTGTGTGTTAAATTTTAAAGAAGGGGGTGTCGTGTTTTGTGTTGTTTACAGGAAATTACAGTTGGTAGCCTCTCACTTAGTGTGTGCTTAATTTGCTTATTAATTTAACATAATTATTTCCGCCCACTCACATTTGAGGAGTTGGATGCAAGAAGGGAATTTTTGTTAAACCTTGCAAAAAGGTATAAGACTTTGAAATATTACAGAGCCTGTAACGTTTGTATGACAGTTAATGTACTTCTGATACAGGCAACTATTGTTTCTCTCACTCTTTACCCTTGTGATCATTATATGTAAAATAATGGAACATAATAATTTTGCCTTAAAAATTATTATGTGCAATTTGAAAGGTGGTTTTATCTCAATGCCTGGAACAAATATCTAAGTAATATACAGCACACTCGTTTTAAAATGAAAAAAATTATGGTGAAGGCTATTATATAATGAATATACAATAATGTGTGTATTTACATATTTTATTTTGCAAGGACCACATAAGAAACATTTTCGTATTAAATCAACTTAACTCATGATCAGTTATTTAATGGTTTTAAGCAAATACAGTTGTACTGGATTACACTCATGCTGTCAATACACTTAACCAACGTTACATCTGCTCAATGAAAAATATTAACATAATACCGCTTTGTTAAGTATTTGGAAAGGAAATGCATTAATGATCTCACATCCTGAACTTTGGCTGGTTTCAAAACATTCTCGTCTTCATCAGGCAGAAGTTATTCATTAACCATATTAAACTTGAAAACTTTAAATTGGAGATAAATTGGCATGCATGTTTTGGATGCTGAAAGCATACCATGTGAGTATTACAGCTGTACATATTTCTGTGTAACGAATCTGTCATATATATTTAATGACGTGTTCTCAGCAGTCAAACTAATCACAAATGAACGTTTTAAAAATTTCACTCACACGAATAACCTCTAATGGTTTAGGATTTTGTCGACAAGTGTTGAAAAGAGATATATAATCTAACGGGGATTCCACTGTTTCCCTTTTATTCCCTTTAGTTGAATACAATCATTAATTCCTGTTACGCTGACAGTAGAATGTCCTCTCACTGGATAAAATATGTTGCACTTTAACATTCAACACTTTGCAGAGCCAACAGCAAAACTGCGCCATGGTTAGGTTTCTATTTTGTCCACCACACCAGTCTGGAAACATATTTACACATTTGGAGTAATAGTACTGGAAATGAAATGATTCAACATAGAGCAAACAGCAATTTGCATTTACTTCCCTTATTTTTTCAAATACCACTGTAATGTACTCGTACTAACATCCTGAAAATGGATTTGAAAAACGTGAAGCTAAACTAAAGGTTTGTAGAACCGACTGTTAACATTCGGCTTTGGAAGTGCATGACTTTAGGCAAAATCAAACCCAATTGCTAAATTTGTTACGTCTTTTTTACAATGGTTTATTATTTTAAGCTTCAGTTTTGGTACCGTTTTACTCAACATTTGTGTATATGAAACAAATCTTGACAATTATCATTAGGTCGTTGTTTCAGCATCACAGTACGTCCTGTACACAAAAGACAAACATCTGATCGAGGCCTGTGGAAACTGTAATTTGATTGGGTTTTGAAAAATTTATAACTTGCATATATCACACCTAAAATCATTCCTTTTTAACTTCTAAACTTATCTTGAAAGCATTCAAATATTTTTCTATCTGTCCAGGTAGGGTTAGTGTAATACAGCTTCTTTATTTTCTTTGCATAGAAGCGTGATTAAGCA
This sequence comes from Clitarchus hookeri, assembly GCA_002778355.1. NCBI lineage: Eukaryota > Metazoa > Arthropoda > Insecta > Phasmatodea > Phasmatidae > Clitarchus > Clitarchus hookeri. The sequence continues at coordinate 891,251 of NQII01000003.1, forward strand.
TGTGTAATGGATTATGAGTGCATTTTGGCTCTCTCCCAAACATTTAACTTTATCCTATTTGGGCGATTCACGTATGTACCCCTGTTGTCTTTAATCACTAAGTCTTCTTTGGCCAATTTTCCTTTAATAACTTTTACTCGCTTTCTTGATATCTGCAATATACCAATAAAAAAAGTTTGGCAAACAGGAATGGAAACACAACTTAGCTGTAGCTTTATTTAATACTTCCAGCTAACAGGCCTTTTCTTTTACACTTTATTATTTATAGTCACTTTTTTTAGGAGTGGTAGACATTAGCTCACCTGCAATCATGTTGTCCTGTTTTCTTTGTCGCCAACCAAACAAAAGAACTTGCAAATTTATTCTTGTTTAGCCACATCAACTGATTTGTAGCTTTGTTGAGATTAACACTTATCGCCAGCATTAAATGTTTTTGAATGCACTATTCTCCCCCTCGAAAATATATAGCACAACCTTTCGTTTCTCCTTGATTTCTTCTTATTTCTTTCCCATAATACACATGCCTTAATTTACCATATCCTACATAGTTCTTGCTATTTTCGTCTTCACTATTATTGGGATAATTGCCAATTTCCCTTGACGGCATTTTAAACACATTTATTTCCCATTAATATATAGTACACAACAGGTTCACGCATCAAATAAACTAAACATATTTTAAAATAATAACTTTGAGTCTTGTATGAAGGAAAGGCCCTTTTTTATAATTGTGAAAAATTATTTTCCTGCTAAACGGTGGAAAGATAAAAATAAAATTTTGGGTGAGTACTAGTGGAGGCTAGAGGAACTAAAATACAGGTTTTACTCAAAATTGGTCATTTCAAGAAAAGGCCCTTCTTGCATCCTGCTCCTAAATTGCAGGTTGGTTTTATTCTAATACTATTTTAATATGTTTTCAGCTCTGTGTATTTCTTTGCGTGTTTTTTTTCTGCCAGTGTTCTGCATGTCATTTAAGAGTTATCGTATTCTTGTGTTTTACCGGTAAGTTTCCGTTGCAGCCCTCGTTTCCGGTCGAGGTGACCGGAGGCGATGGCCCCACAGTCGTGGTCAGTTCTTCTTGGACCGCACGAGGGAGTGGCCGCGTTGCACGGGAGACCTTCATATTGTGCTTCAACTGATTGGTAATTTCTGTAACTGTTTTAACCGGAACAGTTTTTATTGTGTCCCGCGGTCCACTCCCCCCCCCCNNNNCCTCCCAGCATAAACGTATTTGGAAGGGGAGAGCTGAAACTTAAAACTTTCGGTCCGCGGAAGTTAATCGCAAGAACTGATTAGTGTACCGAACACACGGTCGATCACAGAAACTTTGTGTATACTCGCGTTTTTCAACGCGCAAGTGTAAATATATTTTTCATGTAATTATTACTATGTTGAATTTCGTTAAATTTGGCCATTTATTTTTTCCGGGCTACGTCCGCGGTTGTAACCACGTGCTCGTAAGATCTGATTCGCATCATCAAACATCCATTGCTAATCTACGTGTTGTGTTCGATTTTCAGTGTATTGACTGCCTCAGTGTTTCTTATATTAGTCAGGCATCGCCGTTTTCTCTGGCGGGAGGTTTTCAGGGTGTGCGCCCCGAGACCTGGTCACCACGGAGTAGCTAGCTAGCCCGAAACTTAAGTTCACGTATTTTCCACCTACGGTTCATAAAGATAACCGCCTCCGGGGATAGGCTCAAAATCACCACACGGCCGAACCGTGCACGGCCTTGAGATCAAAGTCTCTTCTTTCCTGTCCCAGCGGAAGGATTATGATTTGTTTAGCTGTGTGGCGCCCTTCATTGCCATAATTGTCATCTATTACATCGTAACGGCAGCCTGAGACCCCTGGAGGTGATACTACATTTCAGTATAAATACTAACACTGTAATTTGATATACCTATTTTTAAGAGTTGCTATGATTAATCCATATTATGAATTTCTATACGGTATGTCAACTAAGAGATAATTAAAACAAAAATATATTTTAACCACCTGCCATATCTTTAAGCAACATTTTAAAATTTGGGTTTTAAGAAAATTTAATATGTCATCATTTAAAGTAAAATGTGATGTACTCGAGTGAAAAAATTGACTACGGCAAACTTACTCAGTAAGCTATGCAGTCACCAACAATTCAGAATATATGCATCAAATATGTACTGCATAAAAGTTTAATACATTTTAAGAGTTTCAACATTGACATGAAAACTCGAAATTTTTTGATATATTATTTCATGAAATTTATGTACTTTTTAAACACATTTATATAATGCGATAATAATGCTATTATATGATGATATTTACTTACGCAGAATCATACAACGCAATAATTAAAATAAATATATCGATTTTGTTTAGTAATAAGAATGCAATTTTTTAAAAGAATTGTACGGAGACTTTCCGTCAGTTTTGAATAATGATATCCGCAATAGTTTTAAAAGGAAAGCGGCTGAAAATGTTTATGATACACAAGCATATCTCTTTGACGTCTTACGGTAGGTGTTTCAGACATTTCTGGATTATCAGAAGCAAAATATAAAATTTGTCGTATTTGCATGTTGTAAATTTTTCACTTTACTCACTTAACTTTTACTATATGTAAAAAAATTTTTTTATCGAATTTGTGAATTTTTATTTTAATAGTTAACAACTAGTAGCTCTTCGCCCACTTATTAAATATGGAATCTGAGCTATATTTATCAGTAAGGTTTCAATACACTTTTACCAAATATGAATGTAATGTCATTCTGATAACGACAACCAGCATGCCTTGTACAATTCTTAGTTCGCCATTCCTGTCTGCTGGCTCTTAATTGAATTTTTTTAATATTAGTGAACTGGCTTTGAACTTGCTGGGAAAACCATTTCGAATGTATCCTTCATCGCTCAATATCTTGAATTAGACACTGTTTGCTTTAAAATTTTTTAAATTAAAATACATTTTAAAACTTTAAATTTTTTTTCAATATAGAAAATTTATGTAAATTGTTTCTCTTACTATCTCATCAATGTTTACCTGATTGGTTTTTGTCTCACCATGCCATCTTTAAATCTGTATATGTATGCTTAGAAATGTATCGACATATTATTTTTTTAGTTATATTTAAAATGTTTAAAATCAAGATCAATGTATGAAAAAGAAAATCGATATTTCATATATTACAAAGGCTGTTCCAGATAGTAGAATTACTCATTTTCAATAGACCCTCAGCCATTGCAGTTAACTGCCTGGCACCCAATCGACATCTCAACACTAACAGCACCAAAGATACAGACTGAAAACGTAACATGTGATTTCCTCTAAGATGCATCCAATAAAAATCTCATATATATTTCCCTTCTTTTAGAAGCCTCGCTCTCCTCTTTTCAGGTCAGATGTAGAAATAGTCGCTCTTTTTGTGTACATACCATAGGAAATATTCATTATCGTGCAAATTTGTACCGAACTGCTGAGCTTAGGGTGCTCCCATGCATAACAGCTATTGTACAGACAGGCCAATTTTTTAATTTTCTTAATGTATTTGACTCATAAAATATTCAAAATAATAAGACTAATGTTTAACAGAACACCAAGCATATCACACTCTCAATAATACTGCAAACAAATAACTCATAATGCTAACATATAACAAGTTATGAAACATACTGCAGAAACACAACAAATAAACCACTCGCATACTTATCTGACACCAGATATACTAAAGCAATACCACTTAACACCCGCCTGAATAACGTATATGTCCATATATGTTTCGTAAAACTGCAGAAACACAATGGGGTATGGATGAAACTATCTGTCTGAAATCTGTAAACAATGCATCCCATTCCTTCTCTAGAAATGTCCATAATACGGTATTATCCTGGGGCGATGGAATTACGCTTTAGTGCTGAATTTGGCGTAAACTCAGGTGTGCTAAGTAATGATCAGATAAAGTGAACGAGGGGCCAATGGCAAGACATGTATTTGAAATGAGTTTATCTTCAGCCATAATTTGGTGTCTCTTAACATGGGTGGTTGCAGATCAGAATGAACACAGAAGATGAATGGATGTAACATATCCGAAAGTATATGCACATCATGTTCACTAGCAGTATATTAAATAACATGTATGTGGAGTTCTAATGCATGCGAGCGTCACTGAGAGAATCGCCATTAAAATATTTGTTTGTACAGGGCCAAAAATATATGTTTGTAACCTTACAAAGTACTTTTTTGAGTAAACAAATCCTGTAAAGCAACAAAAAAAATTGTTCATCTAAAAACACGCACGCTTGAAATAGGATAACCTTTGTGTTGGGCCGAAAGAAATTATACTGTCAACAAAATATTTGGTTAAAAATTTTGACTGTTTGGCCACTCATTTGATCACCTTGGTTTAAAATTGCAGCTCGAGAATTCGTTGTTATGTTTTTTAGTGCATTTATTGATCTTTAATAATGGTAAAAACATTGTAGTAAAACAAGTTCTTCAGGAAACCAAAAATTAATGCTTCCAGACTTCAAATATTGATTTGCGTACATTGTTCAGTATTTGAAACGCGTGCATTCAGTAGTCAGTTTAGCTGAGGTTGATAAGTCTCAGTGCTTGTGTTCAGCTGATCCAGGTTCGAAACTCGGCTACCGTTTAATGCACGTAGAGCAGAACAAATATTTAGTTGCACCAACCAAATCTATGTTTGGGGTAACCATACAAAAAAAATTGGTTTCAATGACCAAATATTTTATTGCCTCTATGCAATCAATCAATTTGCTTGCGCCAAACAAACTTTGTTTCATTCAATAAAACATTTCAATTCTGAGCAACATTCCACCGGTAAATCCTCACGTTGACATGCGGAATCCATGGATTCATAAAATTTCTCTAAACACCGATTATTCCTACTGGCAGATTCAGCAGGAAATGCAACTCACTGAGAAACATGATTTGTTTAATCAAACGAAGTTAGGTTGGGGCAACCAAATTAATTGTTTGTATCGGGGCAATGAAAAATGTTGTTGCGACAAAATTAATTTGTTATTCTTATTTGGTTGCACCAAACAAATATTAGGTTGGTGCAACAAAGGATTTGTTTGTCTTTATATACATTAAACAGTTTTGGTTAATATAAACAAAATTGAAACCCTGACCGAGATTAAAATTTAGGTAATCCGCCCGAGCGCTACGCCCTAGCAACCTCAGCTAAAGTGACTGCAGATGAGGTTAGAATGTTTTTTAAAAGACACATTTATAATACTGGACAAAGTGCGCAAAAAATATTTCCAGTTTTACAGCTTTACTTTTTAGTTTCCATTTGAACTTATTTTATCAGGATATTTGTACAGTTATTAAGTATAAATCACTAAAAAACACTATAACCATACTACACAAAAATGCAAACAATCTCTCGAGTTGCATTTTCAAACGAAGGCAATCAAATGAGTGGCCAAACACATATATGCAGTTAATTTCTCTAAATACATTTTTCTGGCAGTCTAATTTCTTTTAGCGCAAAACAAAGGTTTTGTTTATTCAAACATGTATTTTAATAGATGAACAAAATTAAGTTGGTGGATTTTCAAGTTTTGTTTACTCAAAAAATATTTTGTAAGTGTAATTAAATATATTTAGGACCCAATAAAATCAATATTTTGTTCGCCTTTCTCTCAGTGCTCGCCAGAACAGGCTGCGAGCTTCCAATAGTCAAGTGGCGGTGTTCTCGAGCCAAGAGAGGTTCATTTATCTGTGTCATGCAGTTATATGTTGTTCACGGTAGTGTGAGCAATTTTTAAAATAAAAAATATCTTTGAAAAAAATAGTGCTCATATCTGCGTACATATTACTGCAGCGTACACTGGAATGCAGGCTCCTTCACAGCAATTTTTTTTTGTAATTTTTTATTGAGAAATTGTTGGTAATTTTACAAATGTTTGTAACAGTCCCTACAAAAATTTTGTTTTGTAAAATTACTTGTTTGTAAAACTACAAGAGCCATGTATGTAATATACCTCAAGTAAAACGGCAGACACTCAACAACAAACCGTATATAGCAGTTTTTGTGCAAAAATTAGAGGCGATGTAAAGTGTATTTGCGTGCAAAAAGAAATGTATTGCTAGTTTTAATATCGTAAAACACTTAAAACATCTCAAATAATAATTAAAACACGATGACAATTTTAAGAACACCTGACGCTATAACTCATTAACTGTTAATGTTTCATATCTACACAGAACCATTAAAATGTAATAATTGTGTTATTCTTAACTATTATTTTGTAGGTTAATAACTCACGTGACGCAAGTTCCACTTCCTATGCTGGCAAGGTAGAATTTTTTTTCTTCGTGAATTCTATTTTGAAATAATTTTTTTCCTATTCTCTGTTACTAATTCATCACATTTGTTTTCTAGAAAACAAAATATTTTATGTTCACTTCTCAATACTGTAAGTTGTAATACAAGTTGTAGTAATATAAATCTATAATTAGTAATATTACAGATATACATTTTCCAGATTTTACAAGAAAATTGTTTGTAGTTCTAGAGGAGATTTTCTTGGTAACTGGGTTTACAAGGATTTTCATTGTCGAATAACAACCCAATTTTTTGTGAGTTAAGTAGAGAAATAATAAATAAAATTAGTTATTTTAATCTTATTTATTAATAGTGTAATAGTTAAATGTAATGGCATCGAAGTTGATACTTCTTCTTTTACACATATTAGAGAATGGACTTGCAAATATGTGACACATTTACGATCCTAATAATAACATAGTTTTACTAAGATGGCGCATGAACTTAATGGAATAACAAAGTTATCAGGCTCATGAAAGTATAAATTTTACATATGACGGAAGGATACAAAATGAGGAGTAAAATTCAATCCTAAGCAGGGATTTTAAAATTGTTCAGTTAACCGTGAACGGGCCATAGAATTCGTAATCTGGCTGGACATTAGCACCTGAAGTTCATATAAACCTTTGTATATTGCACACTAACGAACCGGCCCGGCTTCGCCCGGCAACAATTTAGTTTTTACAGCGATACTTTGAAAAACAAAAATGTTTCCTATGGGTCATTCTTAAAAGATAATCATATGCTATTGCAGTTTTCTCTGTAAACCTTTCTGATAGCTACAATTCTGTAGTACATCAATTTCAGATATATTTTATGGTTTAGTGACCGCAAGCCATGTAAGTGCCCTAAAAGCGGGTTTTTACGACTTTATTACAAACGGTTCGACATTTCTCTACTATCCTTACATAAAATATAAATATATTATACACTAAAACCTTCCCCAAGCAATTTTCTAAATGATATTGAAAACCGCATCAAAATCCACCATGTAGTTTAGACGTACTAAGCAAATACACAGACAGACGCGGATAAGCGACTTTGTTTTATACTATTTAGAGAAGAGATTAATCACGCTGATGTTTGTCGAGTCCCCGTAGTTTAATTCCTATGTTACTTGCTGTAGTGTTGCATGCCTGTTCAAATACTTGTTTGTCATTTAATGCAACCATTTTTTTTCATCTCTTCGATGATTGAATGTATCTCGTTCATATGGTAACAACTTTCAGATTTATGGGAAATAAAGTATTAGCCCATCATAGGGTTCATTAGGATCGTCAGAAAATACGCAGCCAATATTTGCATCTAAATATGTATTCTGCAAATTGTCACAACTTTTCTCATCCTTGAATTGGTGCACGCCTTTCTTAGCGACATTATTCTGACTTATGTATAACGTTGAGTCGTGTAGAACCAGAGCTCTAATTTCTAGTGGCGAACATAACTGTGTTTGTGTATAAATTCAAGACTAATTAAAACGTTACAGTCATAATCTTCATCGGCATATGAGTTCTTTACTTTTTCACTGGCAAATGCGTATTCTTCTCTCTGCATCATAGTTTTGGCGTCATTCTCATCACTGTGTACACAATCTATTTCCCATTTTTCATAGTTTTCGCAACGCCTTCGGTTTTCAAAGCTATATCGCAAAGAAGACACACATTAAGTGCTACGCTCTTTAATTTAAATTGTTCTCTGGGTTGTAGGATTCAAACCCAGAGGAACATAGAAAAAGCACCTGGCTTCAGTAACGTCAGTAATGCACCATATAATAGAAGAATCACTCTGAAGGCCTCCGATTTGACTTTAAGGCACTTGTCTCTTTGACATTTCACTGCAGTCATTTGGGGTAACTTTATACCAATTAAGCTTAACATTTACCACACATTTTTTGTTTCTAACGGAGGATTTATAGCCTCCAACACAAAGTATATGTCATTGTTTAATATTTAATTTGTAAGGAACTTGTTAGTGTCAAGGTATTCTATGAGCCTTCATTTAAAAAACATATTAGGAAGGTGGTGCAAAGTTGTCCTGATGCAACAAAGTTACCCCTTTAGACTGTACGCATAACGAGCATCCATAATTGTGCCTGCTATGCAGGAATGATCAGAATTGGCATCAGTATTAAGGACATATATATACTATCGGTTATGGACACTCTCATACATTAGGAGCCGGGCTTTTTTTAACATACAAGGCTGTATTGCGAGTTATGTCGTCCTTTGTTATATATATGATATGCGATGACTGAAATAACTAAACTAAGTAATTAAAACAACTGTTTAGTGGATAACAAAATACAGCAATTGCAAGGCAAAACACCGTTAAATCAGTCAAATTTTTTTCTTGATTTACTGCAACTCTAGTTACAAAATTACATATTATGCATGGGCCTGGAAAACGAACTAGTGTCCATGACCTCGCCGTTTCTTACGATACTACAATGATTGCTATTGATTGTCTAGCAAGACTCGGCATGATACGATATTTCATACAACTTATTGATTGTTCAGGCTGTGTTCCTAATATTTGTACTTGGTAAGTTAACCAAATTGTCGTACACATTTTTTCTTAGAGGCTGGTAAAGTGTAAGAATTCTAAATGTAAATTATGAGATTTATCGATCATTTTCAAAACTATTGTGGTCTCTACTGTAAACTAATCTCTCTAGCGTAATACGTCTTTGCTCACCATTATTTATGAGCTTAAAACAACCATATATTTGGTAGCGACGAGAAGCCGAACTACATACTTGGAGAGTTACACTATCTCATATATATAACATAATATCAATGTATTTAAAGAGTTTAAAATATAACTGATAATACGTATAGGTTTCTTGGTCTGTGAGTATTGATCATCGATTTGGAAATTATTTCTTCCTGTACAAAAATGAAACGTGCCTGTGAATCTTGCTATTGACAGTTGTTCAGGGGACAAAATGTACATCACCATCGCCAGGTCGCTACAGTGCAGCTTTTGCGAGAATACTTTCGACTAGAAAGACCGATGGCATAATATAAGCGAACCGCGAAGGAATCATTCTCGCAAATAATTGTAATGAAAGAAGTGCATTTTTTTGGGGTGAAGTTAAGCCTGCATATACACATTAAGACTTTCACCGGGAAATACCATATGTCTACACTACCCCTTATTGCAAAATGGAAAAAAATTAATCTCTTTTAGTAATCAATTGTATTTTCTGAGTTTTTATTACGTACTAAGGTAGTCTATGTCGGGGATAACACAAGCAAACACCAACTGTAAAAGAAATATATGTTATACCAATAGTGTATACAGAATGGTCCGCCTAACGTGGACACCCCCAAAATTTCTGAAACGGTTGCAAATAACGAAATGTGGTTTTCGCTAAATAAAAATACGTACGGGGGCAAGTAATTTCCCGCAAAGTGATCATTCGTAACATCTGTATGGATAGAAATAATTAAACCACATATGATTTTTCCCCTGGAAACAGACATTTATTTCAACGGCATCTGAAAGTACGTGCAAAATTCAGTGGTATAGCATATGCAATGAAAAGTAACACAGAAACGCCAAGGAATAATTTGCAAATATGATTAAGTTAAGTGTGCCGGTAGCATGGCGGAGTGGACCTGTACTCACAGCTGTAAGCAAACAACACCCGCCTCCTAACGTGACGGCCTTTATATAGCAGCGTAGCGATTACCTGGATAGGGCAATGAACACGGAATGCGATGTTGGGCAAAGGAGAGCACCACAGCGGAGGGAAGACGGGCAATGTGAGTGCAAGTCTGATATCAATACATTAGATTTTATTCAGATACCATCGTAATTCAAGAGATTTGTATCCTAGTCATTAACTGTACTGAGTAACGAGTGCGTACAGATGCACAATAAAAATACAACAAACCAAACTAAGGAGAAATGCAATCGCATCTGCATGCATAGTACAAAAGAGCACAGTTAAGGTTAAAAGGTTTCACATTAGGTATTTTCACAGCATGTGCTCGATATGTTTACCATCGACAGTAATACACACCTGTAAGCGGACATAAAGCGAGCGACGAGTACCCTGAAGTGTTTCTGCCATAATGCCTCTGAAGGCAGCCACAATGCGTTCCTGCATGTCTTCTGGTGTCGTAGGAACCGTTTTCTACACCCTGCCTTTCAGTGTTCCTCACAGGAAAATTCGAGAAGTGTGAGGACGGGGGAGCGAACTGGCCACCTTACAACGCCACCACGCTCTAACCATCGGCTTGGAAACGTTTCATGTAAAACTTGCCACGCCACCAAAGCAAAATGCGCACAACAACCATCATACTGAAACCACATATCACGACGTATGTCGAGCGGTATGTCTTCCAGAAGTGTCGGTAAAGACTATCTGAAAAAATGGGCATACGTACAGCCTTTCATTGTTCCATGTATGAAGTATGGGTATGGCCGCATGGCATAGTCTCCAACTATTCCACACTACACGTTCACTTTCCACTATCGCCGGAGCTCCACGTGCTGGACCCAACGCGGATTCTCCGTCATCCAGTAGTGCATATTTCGCAAATTTACGCGCCCATGGTTTGTGAATAGTGCGTTTTTCAGAAAATTATTGTCACCCCTTACAGACATCAGAATAAACCTACAAAATTGAACACATTGCTGGAAATCACCTTCATGTAATACTTGATGAAGAGCCACGTGATATTGATAGAATCTCCGTTGGCGCAGTATCCATAACACACTTATTATACTTATTTCTACAAACCTGGAAAGTTCTCGCGTACACATGTAGGGGTTTGCATCGACATATGCCAACACATCGTGTTGATGCGTCTCGCCTGTAGCAGTCTTTCGTCGCACTCGTGTTGTAGAACTTCAATGACCTCGTGACAAGAGAAGTGTGCAAATTCTTCGTATCGTTTACCGTGAGATGGGCGTCTGATTATGATACCTTTCACCATAAATTTGGACGAATTTCGTGGCATTTCTGCCACACTCACCGTAAATAAGTAGAGCGTCCAGTTTTTCCTTATTCGTGAAAGTCATCGCGTATGTACAGTCACACATTGCAATACCACTTTCCATGACAGATTACTGGGACTGGTGCTGCACTGTTATTAGGAAGCAGTCCCACCAGGATGAATCACGGCGTGTGTTGCTTGCTTATAGCTGTGAGTACAGGTCCATTGCCCCATACGACCGGCCCACTTAACTTAATCATAATTGCACATTATTTCTTGGCGTTTCTGTGTTACTTTCCATTGCATATGCCATATCATTGTAGTCCTCTTTGCACGTACTTTTAGATGCAGTTGAAATAAGTTTATGCTTGAAGGGAAAAATCGTATGTGGTTAAATTATTTCTGTACTTGCACATGTTACGAATAGTCACTTAAAGGCAAATTACTTGCCCCCATACGTAATTTCTTTTAGCGAAAACAGCATTTTGTGATCTGCAACCGTTCCGGAAATTTTGGGAGTGATCATGTTAGACGGACCACTCTGTATACTGCGATAAAGACATGTTTTGCAAAATATTCATGCGCATACGAAACTGAGAATGTAGTGAACAAACCTAAAAATATTGTTGAAGCACTGGTATATGTGAGAAAATGTGACAGTTCAAAAGCTATATAATTGGGAAAACTAATTAAATATCTGGTTACGAATAATATTACAGTGCTAAACCTTTAGACAACAAATGAAAAAGACGCATACCTGTAAACTGGTAAATAATTTTGTAGCATTGAAAAATATAAATACGTTTTTTGTCTTAGTTCGAAGTGTACTCACAGTGAAGTACTGTAGTGCTTTGCTGTGGTTCGGCAGTACCCTTCATAATGCATTACTTACAAGAATGTTATAGTGGATGGCGAGCATAAATACGTTGCGTAAGAGGGCGTTGATGGTTTTCAAAGGACAGAAAATAACGCGGATGTGAACTTTGTATTTTCCGACATATTTTATGAACTCATAAACAGGCTCTTTCAGTTGTTCGCTTTGCAAAGAGCGAGAGATTATTCCCACAGCAACAAAATATCTTCAACCATTGAAGGGTTTAAGGAAAACTGTAAATGGAATGAAAATAATAAAAATTTAAAAAAATATACACTTTATGGAATTAGTAATATAAATTTATATTTTTTGTAATGATTTATGTTTGGGATAATTTTCATGGGCTAGAATTATCGAATAATGATTTATGTATTTACCTTGAACGGTATTCGACCAATTCAGTGATCACCAAATTTTGTTGCCAAGTACTCTCGCACAATTATTGTAAAGTGTGCTGGTGCGCCATCCTGTTGTAGGCACATCCGTCGGCGAATGTCATGCGGGACATCTTCCTGCAAGTAAGGTAACGTTTCTTGCATAAATTCAGGTACGGGTCTACGATCAGCCGCTGTGGTAAGAAGTGTTGTCTAGGTAATATATACCAACAAGACCACACCACAGAGTCGCAGAAAATCACACCTGGTAACCAGACACGTGGTTGGCATACAGATTGCTTTCGGACCACACGTGCATGTTGTGTACATTGTACATTCCGTAACGCGGGAAAATCGCTTCAACAGTGTACACAGTATATGTGATGAAAATACAGGATTACTGTGGCACTGTTCCAGATACCATTGTGCGAATTCCATCTAATTCCTGTACCTTCCGGCAGTAAAATGGGAGTAGCAGTTTTTCTTTCCAAGCCCTCCACACACTGATGTGGTCTCTGGCCAGCTCACGTACCACCTCACGTGTGCTTGTAGACGGCTGCTCCTCAATACGCGCCAGTATCTCCTCCTCAAACAGTACCGTGCGCAGTATACGCGGATGGCCCGAATCTATTTTTCGTGCCTGCAGTACATACCTAGTGGTTTAAAGGTTGCGTACAACCTTACTGACAGCCAAGCCAGCGATATCTGTTCATTTGAAGTGTATCGTCTGTCAAATGTCCCTCCAGTGCTACCTCTGCATCGTGTGTTTTGCGTGTTCCCTATGCCGCAGGCATAAGACATTCACTGTTTAATACATTTAACATAGAATTCTCGAAAATCGTGGGGTTTAGCATAGTAACACAAGGGGTTTTTTTTTGCTAAATTAACCATATTGCTAGTTTTAGCAGATAAATCCTCACTATTTTTGGAGGACGAAATTTTTTCATGCACAAATATGGTGCCAACCCATATTTTCTCAAGGACGAGGGGAGGGGGAGGTCGATATGGGCAAACCAATTTATCATGGACTGCACATCTTTGTTTGATAACACATTATACCGAAACTCTGAGATTGATCACAGATACTGCAGGTTTTATTTGTTTCATAGGTATAACATGTTAATTTAAACTATTTATATCAGCATCATTCAAAAAGGTCTGCCGCACCTAAAATCTGTTGGTATACATACCCTACTGTAACACTACTAGCGTAAAATGTTTTGTGGGAATCCTTCAGTTTTCAATTGAAGATCTTCATAAATTAAGGACAAAATTGTTATTTATTTACGCATTCGATGATTGTCGTAAATACTGCCAGCATGCACAGTGAAGTTAAAATCGGTTTCACAGTTCCGTAGATATAGCTCACTAAGCTAAAAAAATGTATAGCATCCATTCTGGAAATTGAGGGCCTTGCACACTGAAAATATGTCAATTAATATGGTCTGCTACAGTACAACTTATTTGCCATATTCGAAAGAAATCCTTTAATTATTTCCTGTGATATGAGACAAAAAATTAATTTTTTGATGCAGTGCTATTTTAAAAAATTGCGGAGAAATAACACTCTAATACACAACTTAGATGTTTATAATATATAGTGCCAGCATACAAAGTTAAGTGGAAATTTGTTTCGTAGTTTATTAGATGTAACTTACTGAGACAAAATATTTATATGACCACCATTTGGAAAATAAGTGTCTGACCCTATCGAAACATATCAGATTACATAGCCTGCCATAGTGCTACTTGTTTGCCAAATTTGGTAGAAATCTGTTATTGTTTTCAGAAGACATCACATAAAAATGATTAATTTGTCATGTGATGCTATCTTTCAGCATGGTGGGCAAAAGAGACTGTGGGAACATTTAATGCTTGTAATATTTAATGGAAACATACAGAGTTATGTTGAAATTAATTGCACAGCTTCGAAGATATAACATACAAAGCTAAAATAGATATAAATACGCCATTTTGAAAATAAGTGTCTGATTTTCTTAAAACATACTAGTTTACATAACCTGCTGCAGTACTACTTGTTTGCCATATTTGGACGGAATAAGTCTATTGTTTCGCGAGATATATGACATTAAAATTGTTCTTTTCTCCTTAGAACTTTCTTACAAAATTGCAGATAATATTCTCAGTATAGACATATTTGGTGGTAGTAATATACACTCCCAGCATGCAAAGTTCAGATTGAACTGATTGCATGTTATCGACGATATAGCATACTATGTTAAAATTGCCATCTGCCTACCATTTTGAAACTGAGAGTCTGACCTATGGTAAACTTACATGTTTACATAACCTGCTGCAGTACTACTTGATCACCAAATTTAGTTAGATTCGGTATCTTATTTCCCAAAATATGACATAAAAACTTTATTAATACATGTAGTGCTATCTTACAAAATGGCCTACAAAAGTAGACATTTTTTAACTTGTGTGATGCTTGTAGTATATACTGTCAGCATAACAAATTTCGTCTGAAATGATCGAGCGGTATGTCAGTTTTACCAAATGAATTAAAAATATTTGTATGGACGCCATTTTGAAAATAAGTGCCTCATCAAACTTAATTGCTTATCTTCAAATTGCATACTATAGAATTACTTATGTGCCAAATTTGGCGAGTATAAGTTTTATAGTTTTCGAGATATAATGTGAAAGCTTGATTTATTCATGCGGGTTTATCTACCAAAATGGTGGACCAACGATAATATACATTTCTAAATTCATTGCTTACACGATACGGTGTCAACATGAAATATTTGGTTTAAATCGGTTGAATTGTTCCCGAGATATTATATATCGCCTTAAAGATAAAAATGGCCGACATTTAGAAAATAAGAGCCAAGTGAGGTTGAAAACTATAGAAGTCAGATGTCCTTACTTAGTACTATATGTGTACAGATTTTGGTGGAATTCGGTTAACGCGTTCATTCTGTGAGTCCTTTTGCATCTCATTATTGGGGTGCTTTCATTTTGTGAGACCACTTTCCACTCATCGTCGGGGTTCGTTTATTTGGTAAGTCCCCTTGCCTATCACCATCAGGGTGCATTATATTAATGCTCGAAATGATGGCCTACAACTTCAATCCATTTAGAAATCCGCACTTCGAATGATGGTACACAATGTAGACGTGTGTCTGCATTAACTTGTGCACAATGGTTTAGGATTTTCGATCATGTTGTCGCGGATTGTTGGCACTTAAAGATAAACCTTAAAGATAAACCCTTGAAAAAAGAAATTTTTTTATACAAGGTATGGTGATCTGGAAGGCCAATTTACCGGATCACTTCAACCGATCCAGTGACCATTGTAATCGCGATAAAATATAATTCGTACTGCTGCCGCGCAATTTGCTGGACTACTGGCATGTTTAAACCACATCGCTTGTGGCTGTTAGACAGTAAGGTTTTCAATCGATGTCGATATGTGGTCTTGCAGAAATTTTCTGTATTTGTCAGCGTTCAAGGAACCCTCAGTGAAACAGACACCAACGATTGTGGCTTATGATACCACGCCGAATGTTTACAGACCACGGACGCTTATGTTAAACTTGAATCAACCAGTGTGAGTTTTCCACCGTCAAGTAATGCATGTCGTGTCGATTAACCTCGCTGTGGCTCGTGAAAGTCGATTAATCGAAGAAAATCCCAGTGAAAGAAATCGGTGTTTCTTTGATTTTGTCGCAGTGCCCATTCACAAAACGTTATTCGGTTCTGGGAATCATCACCATGTAATTCTTGATGCGTAAACACCTGGTAAGAATCCAATTTATGACGCTTCACTATTATCCAAACACTTAGTTGCGATATTTCGCTACAGCGAACTATTTCTCTAGTGATAGCATGCGGGTTACAGCCACCACAGCTAGCAATGCCACTTAAAAATTTTCTTCGATAACTGTTGCTCTACACGACCTCACCAAAAGCTAGCACTCCGACAGTGGGAGGCAAGAGGACACCCTACACACATTAGCATGTTTAGAAACATTAAAGGTTACTTTTACTCAACGTTGAAGCGTAATGCATTACATAATGGGGGCTCGCTTTGCAAAATATCTAGTAGCTGTCCCACTTCTCGCTGTCTGTAGCGCAATCTATCACAGGTCAGACAACTTGTTTAAGAAACAAATGTTGTTTTTATACGCGAATTTCTTCTGGAATGAAACGTGATGGTTCCCAATTGATGCAACAAAAATTAATCTACATCGCACCTATTATAGCGCTATCTGCAACGAATAGCATATCCTTTTCTAATAAATATTTAATATGTGTTAACGGAGAATTCGAATCTGCAAAAAATAGGGATACCATTAGATAATGTAACTTTGCCTCTCCCCCCAAACCCTCTAACAAACACTACATATGGTGTGGCGGTGGGCATCATTTTGCGAGCTTCAACTGCCCTCTCGAAAATAGAAGTGATTTTCTCGGGCACTTGTTGTCGTACGACACATATATTTTGCGTTATTCCCTAGTCTCAGATGGAATAAAGAACCTGGTATATTTATAAACAGCTTAAAATTCGATATACAGAAATGCGTTTTACGTCTAAGAAGCTTAACAAGTATAAATTATCAAAAAGTATATTATATTTAGGTATAGTAAAATAATCAGACATTTTATAAAAAATAACATCTATGCGTGTAGTTTGAGTAATAACAAGCTCATAACAAAATCCTATAAAATAACATTATTAATTTTCATATGGTGCTAAAATTTTTGATATTAAAATTTAGTAATGTGTGTGTAAATGAGATAAGAAAAAAAACATATTATTAAAACAAATTATTAAAAAAATTATTTAAAAACTTATTTATGAATATAATACAATAAACAAAATTTGGAAGTAATATATTAGATAATAATAATAATAATAATACAATATTATTGCAAAACTTTTGGTTCTTTTAGTATTAAAAATTTGGAGATGAGAAGTGCGGAATAATTCATTTTGATTTAATACAATATAGTTAGTAACATTTATAGTTTAACAAAGTGGATTTCATAAACACTGTGTTCTTTCAAGTAAAGGCAAAATTTCAACAATGAATGAAGAAATGATTAATGGTGCTTAAGCAGATGTTTTCTAATAATATAAATCATGAGAGCTTCATTGCCAAGAATATTAAACTCAGATTTAATAAAGTTATCATTGGTGATGACAATTCAGATAAATATAATACACTTCGAATTGGAACTTATGTTCAAAGTCTCTTAAATTTGGAAAAAGAAATATTAAAATTAATTTTTAAAATATGAAATTTTTTATAATATGTTTAAAGCAATAAAAATTTATGTTCTTGAATTATTTATTATTAAAGTTTTTACATCCAGTAAAGAAAAACCCAGTAACTATACACACAGAGTATGTATCGTTAATATACAGGATGAGTCAGCACCTTTGCAATAAAATTCGTGAGGATGTTCCTTGCAAAACGTCAGTTAGAGAATATGTAACAATGAACGCCAGGAAACCACTCCTAAGGGCAGGAAAACCTTGTGAAGATGGGGTTGAAATAATGAAATTTATTGAATTACAGTGAAACCATCTGATATTAAGGTATTTTTTTTATCAGTGTCAAACAATTCAATAAATTAGACACGCAAATACCATTGTTCACTGTTGAATAGTGAAAATAAGCGTCTTCGTTAATCGTTAGGTAAAGTGTGATCACGAGTTATGAATTAAAATGGCAAGACGTAAAGAGGATTCCTCTTGGTGAGAAAGCCTCCGACGAATGGTATGCGAGAAAACAGACGTTATAAATTACAAGTGTGACCAAATGCTTATGAAGTTTGTTAAATGGTTGATATAGACTGCCAATACTGCTGTAACATAGTCACATCTTTGTTTATCACCTGTTTTATTGTTGGAATTGAAATGTTTTATTACATATGCTTAGTTATTTTATTTGTTTAATTTGAATTAATGTTTATTTGTTTAATTATTCCATCAATAATTTATATAATTTTTATTCTTAATTTAATATGTGTCATATTTTCCAGGTTTTATGCTTATTTACAATGTTATTTTGTTCATTGTTTCAATTCTTTTATGTGTTATTAGTTTGTTTCATTGAATTTATTTCTGTCATAGTTTTATTGTTAGTGTGTCATTTGTATACTAATTGCTTTACTTACATTACATTGTCTCACAAAAAATGTTTGTCTTCGAGCTATCTCCTACGACTTTGCGCAGCGGTGCAGACTCGCCCTGTAATGTTATTTAATGTAAATAAAACAATAAATGTACACATTACATAAAGTAACAACGAAACAATGACATAAAATAAATTTAATGCAACAAATAAATTGCACAAAGGAATTGAAATCACGAACAAAAAATTTTGTATAGAAGCATAAAACATTGATCAAATGTTGCATAATACATCCCGAACAAAAATTAGCAACTATTTATTATAATAATAAAAAAAAACACTAAATTAAAGTAAACAAATAAAATAATTAAATACATGTAATACAACATTTCAAATAAAACAATGAAACAGGTGCTAAACAATGATGTGAATATGTAACAGCGGTTCTTGTCAGTCAGTATCAACCATTTAGCAAACCGCGTAATTAGAGCTGGGAAAAGTAGGAGCTGAGTGTAGCAGTTTTTCGTAATGTTTCTCCGGAGATCTCCGGTAGTTCTCCGATTGAAATTGTGGCGCGCATTTTAAATACATGACATTGAATATAATGGCGGTATTTTACGATATTTAACGAGTGAAACGAATTCTATAGCCTTGTCCATTATTGAAAAATTTGATTTAATTATGCAAATATTATTTCCAATTGCGTAATATAATTTACATTCTTTTAATTCTACTGCAGTAGCATGTCAAAATCAAACGCGTATCAATACCAGTATATTGGTTGCGTTCGTTCCTGATTCTTTGTTCGCACAGGCGAATACTTGTCTAATAACTAAATGAATGAATAATTATAATAATGAGGATATCGCAACAGCATAATAGTTTAACATTTAGACCATGCAAAGCAAATGAGGATGGTTTAAATAATACTTCTAGTTCGCTCGGGCGACAAACATGACCTTCTGTCAGAAATAATTTGCCGTGAAGCGGAAAACATCTCTTCTGCGGGAAATTAAGTGGCAGTGACAATTAAATAAAATCCCAACGCTATTTCATGGAGCGGGTTGCCTTGATTTTTGGACCAATATTTCACTGCATTCATTGGGCTTGGGATATGTGACATCTACGGATATTGGCGTAACAGAATGATAGTGTCAAATGTGGCAGTCCTAGAGCGCATATATTGGGCTACCCTTTCTGTCATGAATCCCAGCAGATCATGAGCTTCCCCGCTACTTTGTGTTTCAGTGGATGGCTCGTCATTATCATTCCGTGCCTCCGTCGTATGAATGATAATTTTCAGCTCCTTGTCCACCTGAAATATAAATTTTTAGTGTCTCAATTTTAAAGGAAATTACTACCTATAATATGCATGTGTCTTCTAATGAGTGCAATACCTTTACTGACCTTAAAATGGGCTTCTTCTGCAAGTTGAGATGCTCCAAAGGAAGTTTTATTAAATCTGGGATCTAAGAGTTTGACCCTCAAGAAAACGGACGGTTTTCTTATGAGAAGAGTTTTACTCTTGTAGCTCCCAAAACTGGTTTGGAAATCCTTCCCAATTTCCGCGCGTTAATCCAGAAACTTTAAGAAAGAGATCATGCACCAGAGGAATTATCTTTAAAGATATAATGTAGAGGCCCCCTGACAACATCACCATCATATTCTGTTCATTGAAGGATTTTCCATTCCTCGGCTAAAAATATAATTGTAATATATCTCTGAAACATAAACATTGTACACAGCAACAAATCATGTTCGAAAGTTGGTTAGCCACATTTATAGTTGTGTCCCCTCCAAAGACTTGATTTCAATTAACGAAACAGTTTNCATGTTCGAAAGTTGGTTAGCCACATTTATAGTTGTGTCCCCTCCAAAGACTTGATTTCAATTAACGAAACAGTTTAAAAAAAATTGGAAATTTTAGAAACTGTATCAATAAAGTAAGCCAATATATTTCATGATATCAAAAAGAAGATAAAANAAAAAAATTGGAAATTTTAGAAACTGTATCAATAAAGTAAGCCAATATATTTCATGATATCAAAAAGAAGATAAAAAAAATATGAAATTAATTATAAGTCAATTAATTTGTCTACATTACTCGGTTAATAATTATTCAAAACATAATAAACTGTTACTATTAAAATTAACTGAAAAAATTTACATATATTTTAAGTTATTAATGTGTAGATTGTAACGATTTACAATTAAAACTAGACACAATACAGCATTATTGACATTTATATTAAATACATTTTGAATGAGTTGTTATAAATTTTATCAATTATATCCAGTTTAATATATGTTTGCTCGAAATTTAGCCGATGCTACTTTATTACATAAAAAATTAAAAAAATATTTTAATTTACAACACAACGTGTATAAAAATAAGAAAATTATAAAAGAGGGGCTATTTGTATGACCCACATAAAAAATGCAATAATAAATAACTGATGTTCTTATGATGAAGCATTAAATCTGGGAAATTACCAAACAAAATATTTTGAAAATCATATATATATATATATATATTTTATAGAAACAAACCTAAACCATATCATCTATTTAGATGGTAATAAGGTATATGGCCAAATTAATAACTCGTTTGTTTACACATTTACATGCCCTTAGATAAACACAGTAATTAATGATATCAGGAGTTACAAACAACAAATACCTGATGCAGGCTGTACTCAAGCTGACACAGTATTCGTTTCGTTATCGCAACTAATGAGCTGTAGGCTTTGCGTTTGGTTGCTGTGATATGAACAGCCAAATCATGAAAAGTTAACACGGTGTTCGAATCAATTACCGACAAGAAAGATTACTAGACACTATCTCTCTGAACTTCCCAGTGTATAGTCCTTCGCATGCTACATGACCCCGTTTGTATACAATAAGTCTGAACAGGCATGTCACAGCCAGTGAATTAGGTGATGGATACACATTTATAATCCTTTCACGGTTACTTCCAACATTTCTAAAGCCCTGCTCAAGATCTACTTTCATGATATTCCTTCGCCTCATGCAAACAAAAGTAAACTAAGTCTACAAAATTACAGTAAAAAGAATCGCACCGCATTTTTATGCAGTCAATTTAATAAAATTTTACATAAGAACCATTTCTTACAAGGCATTACCAACAAACCTATTTTCTCTCTGTTTTATTCATATTAAATATAAAATGAATCTTACAATTTGTTGNACAAGGCATTACCAACAAACCTATTTTCTCTCTGTTTTATTCATATTAAATATAAAATGAATCTTACAATTTGTTGGTCAAATATGTGGGAAATATTAATTAAACCAAAAATAAGACACATTTACGTTAATGTCATGATGATAAATGTCATGTTTAGGAAATAATCAAACACGTCATATATGGGGCGATTTTCCAAAGATTTTATTCAAAAAGTGTGAAGAAACCGCGAATAGACTAAATACTAGCATCAGTCATTGGTAAANACAAGGCATTACCAACAAACCTATTTTCTCTCTGTTTTATTCATATTAAATATAAAATGAATCTTACAATTTGTTCGTCAAATATGTGGGAAATATTAATTAAACCAAAAATAAGACACATTTACGTTAATGTCATGATGATAAATGTCATGTTTAGGAAATAATCAAACACGTCATATATGGGGTGATTTTCCAAAGATTTTATTCAAAAAGTGTGAAGAAACCGCGAATAGACTAAATACTAGCATCAGTCATTGGTAAANGATTTTCCAAAGATTTTATTCAAAAAGTGTGAAGAAACCGCGAATAGACTAAATACTAGCATCAGTCATTGGTAAACTCGAGATGGATGCAGTGCCAACCGAGAGTTTAAATGAACCCCGAGCTATGAGTGTAGTCAGCTTCAACCCACACCCTTCTTTTTTCCAATATTTTTCCAGCGTGTGGGTTAATAGAGATCTCATACCACTGATTCCCCATCCCAAACATATGAGATATTGCGAAATTTTTGAAAGCTGCTGTGCGAAAAGGTAAACAATGAGGATCGTATTGGCGATATTTTTCGATATTAGCCTCAATTTTCTGTTTGTGTAGGTAGGTGGTATGGTTGGTTGGTCTTGCTGGTTGGTCTTGCGCATTTTTATAGCCAGTTGTAGGAACTGGTCTCGACAGGAGGCCAGCCTTGGGCGGAATCATTCTCGGCAGGAGCAAGTCTCGGGTGGAGTTAGTCATTTGGGGAGTGACACCGTGGGTGGTGCCACTCTTTGTGTGTGTCAGTCTTGGGTGATTTTAATCTTGGGTGGAATGAGCCTTGGATGCAGTTAGTTGTTGGCTAGTATATTTGCTTGGGTTTATTATTTTTTATGGCCAGCTAGTAATGGACAGTTGTATGGTCTGAGTCAATAACGAGGGGTGGTGACGGGGTATTGGGAGCAATCAAATACTTAATGAAATTTAGCGGTGTTGTGGTAGCGGTCGAACNTGAAGTGGAATGAGAAAAAGGAGTGGTGGAAAATGCCTGGGAAGAAGAGGTTGTGCCAACGGGTTAAAGAGGAGGGGTTTGTTGTTCGGGCAGTGAGGTGTGCGGTGAGTTATGTAGTTGTTTGAAAGTGTATTTGTTATGTTATGGGGGTGTGGGGGAAGTCATGATAAGTTAATAGTGAGTGTGTGAGCTAGGAAAAGGGTCGGAGGTTCGGTGTGGCGAGAGGCCTTATGAGGGTCATCGGAATGGCNGGCGAGAGGCCTTATGAGGGTCATCGGAATGGCGAAGGGTAGGAGGTATGTGTTTTACGTGATGTCAATAATTCGCTTCAGTGTTTGGCCGATTGATCGGCTCTATAGTCAATTACATATAGAGACCGCGTTTCAGTCGCCTGCTTATCGTTGTACCAGGAGTGGGTGTACCCTGCCATCTTTACGAGAATCGAATCCACATGGTCACACACAGACAACTAGGTTTTTAGCATTACATATGTAATTTTTTCTGTACTTTTTATGATTTTATTTTTATTAATATGATTTTTTCTTTATTTTTATAATTAAAGGTTAAGGGGCCAAGGTCATTACTGTTCGAATACTTCATGGCGGTCCTAGTCTGTAATGTAACGTAGTCCCCGATTGAACGAGTTTATTTCTAGTTTTTAACAATTTTTTTCTCTTTTCTTTTGTTCAAGGCCATTTGGATTAAGGTCAAGATCATTAACAACCAATTTGAGGGATTGGAGTCAGTAATATATGTTCCTAGGTTTTAGAGAATTTGTTGAGTTCATGGCTATTGGGTTCTCAAGGTCAGCAAAATTCGACATTTGGGTTGGTGTCAGTGACATAATATGTTTGAAAATTGTTACGAATTTCTTAACATTATTGACAAATTTTTCTCGATTTTTCGAGTTCAAGGTTATTAGGGTTAATGTAAATGTCACCAAAAATCAACATGGTCGTCGGAGATATCAATGCAATTTTCCCTACAAGTGTAGTATATTTTGAAAATGTATCTACACTGAAGAGCCAAAAAAAAACTGGTATAGGCGTGTGTATGCAAATAACAGAAGTATGGAATCAATCAGAGTAACGTGATGTGGTCGGCAGCGCCTATATAAGACAACAAGCGTCTGGCAAAGTTGCTTGATCGGTTACTGCTGCTACAATGGCAGGTTATCAAGATTTAAGTAAGTTTTAACATGGTTTTGAGTCTGCGCATGAGAGATGGGACATAGCATCTCCGAGGTAGCGATAAAACTTGGATTTTCGCGTACGGACATTTCACGAGTTTACAGTTAATATTGGAAATCCGGCAAAACATCAAATCTTTGACATCGCTGCGGCCGGAAAAAGATCGTGAACGAACGGGACAAACAACGTCTGACGGGAATCATTAAATGTGACAGGCGTGAAACCCTTTCTCAAATTAGCGCAGATTGCAATGCTGGGGCATCAACAAGTGCCAGCGTGCGAACTATTTAACGGACCATCATTGATATGGGCTTTCGGAGCCGAAGGCCAACTCGTGTACTGTTGTTGACTGCACGCCTCCCTTGGGTCCGCCAACACCGTCATTGGACTGTTGATGATTGGAAACAGGTTTCCTGGTCTGACGAGTCTCGTTTTCAATTGTATCGGGCGGATGGACGGGTACGGGTATGGAGACCTCCTCATTAATCCATTGACCCTACATGTCAACAGGGGACTGTTCATGCTGGTGGAGTCTGTTTTATGATATGGGGTGTGTGAAGTTGGTGTGAAATGGGACCTCTGATAGTCTAGATATGACTCTGACAGGTGACAGGTACATAAGCATCCTGTCCGATCACCTGCACCCATTCATGTACATTCTGCATTCCGATGGACGTGGACAATTCCAGCAGGACAATGCGACATCCCACACGTCGAGAGTTGCTACCGAGTGGCTCCAGGAACACTCTTCTGACTTAAGACACTTCCATTGACCACGTAAATCACCAGACATGAACATTATTGAGCATATCTGGGATGCCTTGCAACGTGCTTTTCAGAAGAGCTCTCCACCGCCTCACACTCGTATGGATTTGTGGACTGCCCTGCATGATTCATGGTGTGAAATGCCTCCTGCCTACCTTCAGACATTAGTCGAGTCTATGCTATGTCCTCTTCCGGCACTTCTGAGTGCTCGCGGGGGCATACACGATATTAGGCAGGTTTATCAGTTTTTTGGCTCTTCAGTGTATATTTATGATTAAGTGAGGAGTGAGGGTGGGAGGCGTTGGTTATGGTTTGTGATGGTGGATTGGATGGTGGTGTGACATTATATGTTCCTCAATTTTTCTCATTATTATCGATTTGGTTACGATTTTACTCGGTTTTTGCGATTGGGCCGGCGGTGAGGGGTTGGGGTTACTGATTAGTGTTTTTGATAAGAAATGAGAGGGTGGTAAAAGGTTATATTTTCATTCGTTTTTTTCTTTTTCTTCCGATTTATCTATATTTCTTATGACCTGGTGGCGGTGGGTTGAGTAGGGGTTGGAATGAGCACGGCCAGGTGTGGGGAAAGCGGAGGGTTGGGTCGAGGATGCAGAAGGTGCAGGATGGTGGTTGGAGAGATTGACCACATCCGATGATCCAACCGATCAACTGAAACTGGTTCGGACACTCTAATCTGCTTTCACTGCCCTGATTATTTAGTGGCTCATTCCGCTAAGATCCTCGAATCGGCTTTCTCCTATGATACCTTTTAGTCTCTCGCATTGCACAACGTTAAATCAGCTTTGCTCATTTGAGGACTCGATCGGTAAATTTCTCCCTTTTTTTTGGAAATTTTTTGGTGACACAAGTTATTTTTGGGTTGATACAGATCATTTTGTCGATAATATGGTTGTCCCGGGCTGCCGGCCACTGGCCGCGACCTCCTGTTATGTCATAGCAGGTAAGTCCTCCTTCCTCGTGTTCCTAGATAGCTGCACCATAACCTACATTTATATACTTGTAGTATTACTTTCATGTTTCATTGTAATATTTTAAAAATTAAATTTAAGGGGTTTTTATACTACAGTTTTTTTTAATCCGAATATATCAAGGTTGGTTGGGTTTAGTATTTCATTGGCAGCGTAGTCATTAAAGAGGGAAAATTAAAAAATAGTTTGTGATTTAAATCTTTTAATTATATTTATTTATAAGTTGTTAAACTAAGCATATTTCTTTTCTGTACCATAAGAAAAATTATAAATTATCATTAAAAGTTTACAAATAAACGAATTTGGCCTCTTTAACTTTATAAGTTCCTTTATTATTTGTATATGTACACGTATTTTTCTTAGAACACGCAATTTTTATAAATGATATACTCATTGATTACTTTGTTTTCTTAATAATTAAGTTATATTATGATTTTATTTGCTTGTAAAATGATATATTTATTTATTAAAGTTTCGAAGGGATTAATGGTATGTTAATGTATATGTATTATTTTAACATTTTGGTATTATTATTATTATTTTATTTTATTAATACTAGTGTTGACTATATTGCGTTTTTAAATTAGTGACATTTAATGATTATCTTCTAAAATATTATGATGACAATTCTGTTATAGAGTTTATGTCAACCGGAATATCTTAATACATTAATTAATTATGAAAAATGCTAGAAATTTGAATAAAAAATTGATAATTTATTTAACACTAACAAGAAATAAATTGAGAGAAATGTGAAAAAAATTAATAATATCTACACTTCTAGACATACCGACTTCACCAGAAGATATGAAACGACGTAGTTCAGCTGCTTGTTCTGAAATTTCTGCTGAAATGCTACAATGGGTGCCGTTATCTTTACATGACAGACTGGAAGCTGGTATTGTAGCTGGTGGTCTTCATTTTGAACACAATCTGTGAAAGACAGTTTACTCTTTCTTCTTCAGAATTTACAGAATTTTTTTATTCACTTTCGTATTTCTTAAGAGAGTGCTGACACTCGTTTGTAGACAATGGGAATCCAAACGTAGATGGAAAATCAGAAGTTCAGTCACCGAGATCAAATATGTTTTACGCAATCAGTTGAGCTAATGGCTTTGCGCAACAATAAGTGCAATTGAGTGGATACAATAGAAGTCCCCAGAAATAAAAATAATCGGCTGGCCCATTGGAATTATGTACTGGTAGTAAGCAAATTCATTTAATGTATTAATAGTTGGTTCCTGGAGCACGTTTTTAACAAACAATTAAATGTTTTCCAGTGATATGCAGTGACTTCTGTCGTAAAACATGAGTAGTGAATATGCACATTTTTTGAAAGCAATGATTTTTACTTGCTGTCGATATATTTATATACAGGATTAAAAAAATTTAAAATGGTAAATCCGTTCATGACGCAGAATTTTCATAGCATTTAATTTGTTATATGAATATAGTGATACCATATATATTATATCCTTATATATTATAGTGTATCATATTTTCACACATATTTAAATTAATCACGGTTAGAAGAAATATTACATCGATATTCAGAACAATTTTTTTAATAAACATAGTATATATATGTTAACAATAATAGGTGAAATGGTATAATTTAAATGAATATTAAATATTTTAAGTTTAAGTAATTTATAGTATTTCATAAAGGCTTGCGATGGAAGATACTGACTTTTTGTATACTACAGACTGACATCTGTGAGAAATGGACTTTGCATTACGATTGCCGAATTTAAATATGGTGGTTGCTCAGTTATAATTATGGAGCTTGAGCATGTAAAAAAAGTTAGTCGTCACTATCAAAATACTTTCATTTTGTTATACTAATATACACACGCAATTCCCACCTGAGGCAGGGTCGTGTATGGATGAGAGGTGGCTGGCTTTTGGGTTATATAAAAATTTTAATTTTTATAAAGAAAATTTTTTGTGGTAAAACTCAAAATCAAGGTCCTCGAAAATCAGGGCCGTACGCATACATGTAGAACAGCGTACCTAAAAGTGTGGAAGACTGCTAACATTAACTAAATTTAGTACAATGATCATCGGATTAGAACTGTGTGGGAAAGAGCACTGTAATGTTGGAGATATGAAGGTGTAGTTTTATGAATTATAATTTTTTGTGTGTATTGTATATGGAAGCTGCTAAGTGCATTTAAATTATTTCTTGAAATGCGTGTGGTCCATTGCATGAAACGAATATGTATGTCCCTAAACTTAATTTTAATAAGGAAGTGGACATTGAGTGAAAATTCAAATAGTTTAATTAATTAATAAATTATCTGGTTTGCTTTACTTCATTTGTATATTTGTGAATTACAACAATATAAACTTTTTTTAATAGAGTAAAAAACTTTTCAAGGACAAATAAAGATTTAATTTATGGCAGTAATGTAATATTAAATAATTATAATGTATATATATATATATATATTACTATAACAAGAAACGTTTAACAAAAACGTTTCAAATTTGATATCTAATTTGTTTTTACATTAGACTATATTAGATCGAAATTTAATTGGAATATAAGGAATACGTGTTTGTAAGTTGCATAAATATGTTGTATGTACGTTAAAAGGTTTATTAATTTTTTCAACAATACCCCGCATTGCTATTTAAATTAAATTATGTTTTTAAATTTTATACGTATCGTATCCTTGTAAACGGTTAACAATATAATACGAGAAATAACAGGAAACGTTAAACATTTAATTTGCTTCAAAAGAAATTTAAAAAACAAGCTAGGCAGAAGTTTGTTGCTAATGCAACTGCTATAAGTAACATACATATATTTATGATTAAATTAGTACAGAATGGAACTGAACTGTACCGACAAAATTTAGCAGGTCATTCCTAATCGAAAATATGTGTATGTGTGTCTATATTCATGATCAAAACCTTCACAGCATTATATATATTTTTTAATGTTTTTCTCTGTCAGGATATTTTCAGTTAGCACAAAAATGGTGATATATAATTCTTCGTACGAAATGCAAACACATAAGTATAGCAGTTTTAAATTTTCTTTTTGATGGTCAGCTTGTTTATATTTTGGATTATTTTACTAGAGACATTAAAATAATCATTATTTTGTCTATTGGCATCGTGCCACAAATATTATCACACTCTTAATTTCTACTAAATCACCCCATAATTTCAAATAAAATTATTTACACTTTCTTTTATTTATGAAATTATATTGTGGGACTACCCAAATGCTTAGTGTTTCATAAATTCAGTGATAGATGATTATTCATCTCTGAAATATTTATTTACCTTCGGTCTTCACCAAATGCTGATTTACATACAGTGTTATGGATAAGAAATTTTATTTACGTTCATACACTTAAACTTATATAGAAAAATATAGAATATACATAGGAAACACAGAACGTCTGAAAATAGCAGATGTTAATATATATATAAAGTATTTATTATATTTTAAAAATGTGTTAATATATTTTTAAAAGGATAGCAGGATATCAGATTTATATACATCTTTAATGTAACTCAAACTTGTATATTCTGCCCAAAAAATAACAGCTTTCGTTTTATTTTTGTTATTGTAGTGTTAAAATAAAATGCCAAAAATTTTTTTAATTAAATTTTTTTAATGGTAATGATTACAGTATACATCTTTACCACCACATCCTAATTTAATAATTAAATTTAAGGTTTTAAAATAACTGCATGCCAATCTTAATATTAANAATAACAGCTTTCGTTTTATTTTTGTTATTGTAGTGTTAAAATAAAATGCCAAAAATTTTTTTAATTAAATTTTTTAAATGGTAATGATTACAGTATACATCTTTACCACCACATCCTAATTTAATAATTAAATTTAAGGTTTTAAAATAACTGCATGCCAATCTTAATATTAAAAAAAAAACTGAAAACAGATAATCCATGTTTGTATGTTTTTCTTCCACATTTTTTAAATTTAGTTTCATCTATATGTAAATAAACATATTTACTGTAACAGTGGATAACATATTGTGTTCAATTTACATTAGAAAAACAAATTTATCATTGACTGAAAATAAATTTCAATAATATAAAAGATTATCTCTCATTTCATATCATTGATTTCTTTGTATAAGGGTATATATTATTTCCCAATGTTTATTGTAATTAAAATATTCAAAAGTTTATAATGAATATAAGAAGAAATGAGAGTAGTATAATATGAAAATAAATTAAAAATAACACAAATATAATAAAATTAATGCAATGTAAAAATAATACAAACAGACATTGAATATATGAAGACTAAGTGTAACATATTAGTCCTAATGTTAACCATGACCAAATTTGTATTTTATTTCTATATTTTCCGTTATTATTTTTCTTGTATTATCAACAGTAATGTTTGCGTTCGTTAAGCAAGTAGTGGCAAACTGTTATAATGGCTACCTGGCTTTATTGGATGAGCAAACACCAGTTACAATCCTTCACTCTAGTCGTTCCCTTATCACCTTCTGCCACATCTATAGAAGGCATTGCAAACTATCAGCGCGTCCATCTATGTTAATGTTTCGCATTGATCGCCATATAGCACGGATGATGGGTTCTCTTGTGTTGAT
The DNA here is from genome assembly GCA_002778355.1 of Clitarchus hookeri. Classification (NCBI taxonomy): domain Eukaryota; kingdom Metazoa; phylum Arthropoda; class Insecta; order Phasmatodea; family Phasmatidae; genus Clitarchus; species Clitarchus hookeri. The sequence continues at coordinate 921,897 of NQII01000003.1, forward strand.
AACAACTATGTGGTTTCTTCATTTGTGGAGAAGAGATCATGATCACAGACTCCTATTTGGTCAATATGGCATATGTTCTAACACATCCCATAGCCAGTTGTGCAGGAGATGCATCACCGTGTTAGCAGTGTGACACCATGCGTTTTGATGAAGGATGTTGGGAGTCATTGACAGGGAGTGCCATCGCTTACTCATGAGTGCGGGGATGAAGTTACTGTAATATACTACATTGGCCGTCTGCATGTAAGGTAAAACTTCATGGAGGATTATCCCATGGATGTCATACACCACAATGAAAGTCACCTTCACACCTCGTGCAGGGCACATTCCTGTGGGCAACGTGTTCCAGGATGCTTCTTTCATTTTAATGCCACTTCAAGCATTGTTCCTACGATTGAGCCCAGATTTCGTCCATTGTGACGATTATTAAAGGATACCTTACCTCCATCTGGTGGCGGTTCAGTAATTCCTGTGCATGTGCATATGAATTCCCTTGTTGCAACTTGGTTATTTGAAGGGGTATCAAATGCGCTGCAATTTTGCGGAACGCAAGAATGACATGGAGCAATGTTTTGTGGTATAATCCTACTGTCGAGACTAAATAACTTGCAGTTCATCGACGATCCACATCCCGCAGGGAAGCATGGAACTGAAATTTGTCGTTATTCAGTGGGGTCGTCCTGAATTGGGGGCAATCCTGAACAGCCTACCTGCCATCACGAAACAATTTTACCCTTAGTGCCTATTGTATGATACGGCAGTGCTACATCACTACATTCTTAATGTAGTCCCTGAAAATAGTATTGTGCACTCCGACCACATACCAATTTAGCTTTGATCCACACATGTTGTTATGTTTTCGTAAACATATTCTTGGGTTTCATCCACTCCTCCTTACTTCATAGAAAAACAATATTTTATGGAAAAAAAACACAGCTTTTCCCATTCACCACACTACCTCGCCTGACCTTCCCTTATTAGCAATGGAAAGCTTGTAGCTCTGTGACCCACTCCGCTGACGTTTTAGCAGTGTTGCCACTACTTGTTACCCAACCGAACTACAAACGATTCTTTATTCCAGACATTTGAACATTTAAATTTACATTATTCATAACTAATATCTCCACGAACAGTCGTGGTATGCAAGTTTAAGATTTGTATTATTTAGTCTAAACATACATAAGAAGTTAATGCTGTCCTTCATAGTTTAGTACTTTGGAATATGTTTCAACTTAACCAACAGAAGCTGTATTGAAATTTCTACTTCTTGTAAAATAGTATGTTCTTACATATTGACTATGTAACATATCACTAACAAATACACTGCCAGACAATGAATATAGCAAACCGCGAAGAAAGCACTTAACAACCACGAAACAATGTAAATTAGCAGAAGTACAGACTGGTATACACATAATCCCATGTAGGTGCGTATGCATTTGACTGCACAACCAGGTGGCTTATTGTAAGTTATTCGTAAATTTTTTGTATTCGTTAAGTTTCGAAAGCTCTTGAACCGAATAAAATCTTCTAGAAAGGCAATTTTGTATTCTAAGTCATAATTCGTTACAGCCCTCCGAGTCTTCGGGTATGTTCGGGTTTTTGTTAGCGAAAGCAAGATCGCAAAACACTATGCATGTAAACTTTAACTGTATTACGAGAGATGTTTAAAAATTGTGAATACATAAGCTTGAAAACATTAATAAACCAAAGCACTAAAGCCCTTAAAATATTTTGTTGGCTCTTGGCGTGTTTTAAATGTTAGTATTAAATATATAATGTATTCTAAAGAAAAAAGGTATATTTGGTTCGTCAAGTGTGTCAAATTTGCTGACGACATCGTACTATTTTCTAACTCGAGTGGACGTGTGATGTAATGACGCAGCATTCTTTATTTTCGGGACCGGGACACGTGTTTCATTTTTCTGTAGCTTTGGTTAGCTTCATAATATTTTTATCGGGTATTCAAAATTAAAGTCGTGGTAGTTCATTTCCCGTGATTGTTTGTATATCGAGAATATGTGTGCTATTTTACTTTTATCAGGCGTCTGTTTACCATTCCGTTTCGAACGTCGTTGTTTTTGGTTTTTGTGAAGCGTCAGCATTATTTAGAAACTTTCAGGCTGCGTCGTACAAATTTTGTACGAGAAGTTCGCGCAGTCTTAGTTCCTACAACGCAGTTTCGATAATGTGTCAGTTTCGGTAACGTGTGTAGAGCGTGCGTGGTCAGGCCCTTATCTGTGGAGAGGGGTGGTGATAGGCAGCACAACTACTCGTGTGCCTGTCGCCCTTCAAGCAGAGCAGGTCAGTTGGAGGGCAGCAGGCGGCGAAGAGTCGTCTTACAATGCTCGCCTAGGCCGCGTCGGGTGTGACGCTAACCCCCACATCGGCAAACTTGAACTTAGGAGATTATTTCTACGCCAGTGTGGAAGGTCGCCGCATTTCTTCTTTCTTCGGGCCAGTTTGTTAGAAACGTAATAAGTCGTAACAACTGTGGCTCTGGTCTGCAATAGTTTATTTACCTGGGAATGGTGCTTACTCTGCATAATTGAACTTCGTATGTGAAGTGTGTTACGTAAATGATAAATAAAAGTATAAAACCAATTATCTGGAACTTGACCTTATTTCATATGTAATTGGCGTCCATTTTAAAGAGTCTCGTGTACTACCTCTGAGCTAGACGTGGCAACGTAAAGTCGGCTTTGTAACTGGCACGGCTAACGTTACAATGTATTACACATAAATATGCTATAATTTCGTTTGCACTGTGTTGAAATAGACAAGCATGTACGTCGGTAAGAGTGTGCAGGCTATTTACGAACATGCTGTTTTCTTTGTTATTTATAATACCAATATTATAAAATATGCGATAGACAACAAACTAGATGCTGAAGTGTTTCAAGTCGAGTGTTTTAATATCAATATGATATAAATTTTCACTAAATTATTATCAAGAGAAAGTAAATTTGTTGTAAACTACCAAGAATTATTTATAGATTAGCGCTGCCTATCGGTAAATTTACGAACTACATTGATCAAGGAAATATTTGAATAAATCCGTGTTTATGTTCTTGTATTTCTTTATAAACAAATGTAGAAAAATAATAAATCCTTACAATAGCCAAGCTACACTGCTGCTAACATAGTTCACAAATTAAAGAGAAAGGTTAATTGGTTCTTTTAAAATGTTTATTTTTAAATATATTTTTATGTTTTTGTAATGCATGAATGCACATTACTTCACGATCCTCTTCTTTCACAGTCCCAAAAAAACAACCTTTTACAAACATTTGCCAGGTTTTTATAAAAAAAACTCGGTAACGAAATCCCGAAGGGCATTGTTATCGTTTCGAGTTTCTTACAGAACATAGTGACGTCACAGGAAAACTAGAATGCGCTTAGAATAGCTCCTTTCGTTAGTAAACAAAAATTCGAGTAATCACGACTATTTTTATCGACAGGAAACGAAACGAATAACTTAATATAAGCCCCCAGGAGTGGTGCTACAAGCACCTACCAGCAGTCATAGACACTGGTATGCACATAGTTGAAGCAACATTAATGTGAAAAATACCAAGTGATACCATCAAGTGTACAGAGTGAAGAAGAACGCCGGGAAGACGTTAATAACTTCGCTTTACTATAGTGATGGACTTCGAGAGAGTACTAATTGGGCTGTAAACCACAGGATGGTCGTATCGCCGTATTGCACAACATGTAAATCGTTCGGACTATATTGGCCGATGCTGTTCGGAGCAGTGGATACATGAAGGCACGCACATATGTAGTACCAGCTCATGATGGACGAGGTCGATTATCAGTCGAGAGGATCGATGAATTGTTCGTCAGGTGCAGAGGTATTACACGGTGACCCAGTCCACGATGCTGGCAAGTGTTGGGGCTGCGTTGTGCCCACGAACCATTTCCCGACGCCTTGAGGAGGCAAATCTGTGATTCTAGTGACTAGTTTATGCACTGTTATTAACTCTACAGCAGCGGCTCCATTTACAGTGGTGCCAGGCGAGTGCAATGTGCGGAATACAACATACGAGCATTGTGTGGTGTTTATTAATGCGTGTCAGTTCGTTATGGGGACTGATTATCATAGCACCCAGGTGTGAAGAGTCCCTGGTAAATACCAGAATACCTATCACTCTATTGAGTGGCACACTTCCCCACAGCATTATCCGGGAAGCCATAGCGTACAATAGCTGATCCGCTCTCGTCGTGTTATGTGAGACTCCTATGGCCCAGCAGCATGCAGATAAGATCCTACGCCCCCATCTGCTCCTATTTCTGGCCTGTACTTAAGGTGTGATATTCCAGCACGATAATGCCCAATATAACATGGCATGGTCAACCAGGACTGCCTCCATCATGTCTAAACACCACCATGGTCAGCCTGCTCCCCTGACATGTCCCCAATCGAGCATAAACGCCATCTGCTGCTGTACAATTATGTACAGGATTTGGAAAACACTGTCCAACAATTGTGGGCCCATCTGCCTCAGGAAAACATCTAGCATTGGCTGGAATCTACGCCAGACTGTGTTGCAGTATGCATCGCAGTGCAAGGGGGTTCGACGTACTATGGTAGATGACCGGTCTACGTACAACAGATACACATGAAATTGTCCTTCTGCTCTGTATTTGTGATCATGTGTATTACTCATCTGTGTCACTATCTATAAAATTTCAGGACTATCTGATACATTCTTCTATGTGCGCTATTTATATCATCCAGCAAAACAATTTAATTAATATAATTTCATAATTTTCTAAATCGATAATTTCTTGTCAGTGTTAAAGAAATAATCAATTTGTTATTTTTATATTTTTAATTTTTTTACAAAATAAATATATTAAGATTTTTGGGTTGACACAAACTCTATAACAGAAATTTCATCATAATATTACTAAAAATAACCATTAAATATCACTAATTTAAAAACGCAATATAATTAACATCTTGCATTAATATAAATTTAATAATTATTGTAAAAGGATGATATGAAACACATATATTTAACTACCATTAATTCATTCGACCCTTTTATAAATACTAATATCATTTTATAAGCCAATAAAATGATAATAGAACTAAATTATTAAGACAACAAAGCAATTAATGAGTATAATTTTTAAAAAATTGCAGTGTCTAAGAAAAATACAAGTTTATAAATTTAAAGAAACTTACCTAGTTAATGTTACCGAATTCGTTTATTTGTAAACCTTTAATGTTAATTTATAATTATACTTTTGGTACAGTAAAGAAATATGCTTAATATAACAACTTATAAATAAATATCATCGCCAGTGTTGCAGCAAAAACTATTTTCGAATTTTCCATCTCTAATGACTTCACTGCCAAAGAAATGCTAAACCCAACCTACCTACAATATTAGGATTTAAAAAACATAACCTGTAGTGTAAAAACTCCTTAATTAGGTTGCAATGAATAATAAAAGTAATACTAGTAGTATATAAATGTAGGTTTTTGGGCAGGAATCTAGGAGCAGGAGGAAGAAGGACTCTCCTGCCATTACATAATAGGCGGTCGCGGCCAGTGACCGGCAGCCTGAAACAACCATATTGTCGACAAAATGGCCTGTTTCACCCCAAAAATCGCTTCAGAAACTAACCCAAATATCACTATTGTCACCAAAAAATTTCCAAAAAGTTAAAGAGAAATGTCCCGATCGAGTCTTCAAATGAGGAAAGCGGATTTAACGCTCTGCAATGCGAGAGCCTAAAAGCAATCAGAGAAGCAAGCCGATTCCAGGCTCTAAGCGGAATGAGCCACTTAATCCTCAGGGCAGTGAAAGCATATTAGAGGCTCCGAGCCAGTTCCAGTTGATCAGGCGGATCATCGGGTGTGGTCCATCTCTCTAACCACCATCCTGCACCTTCCACGTCCTCGCCCCAACCCTCTACTTCCCTCACACTTGGCCACGCTTACTTCAAAACCTCCCCACCGCACTACCTCCTAGTCATAAGAAATTAAGAAAAATCGCAAGAAATTGAAAAAAAAATTTAATGAAAATATCACTTTATCCCTCCCTCCCCCTGCTTATCCAGACACCCTAAACAGCAACCTCAAACCTCACCCCCCAAACAATCATAAAAACCGAGAAAAATCGTAAACAAATCTATAAAAATTCGAAAAATCCAGGAACAAATGATGTTACACCACCATCTCCATGCTCCACCACATACCATAACCAACACCTTTCACCCTCACTCCTCACTTAATAATAAATATAGATAAAAATTACAAAATTTACTAAAAATTGAGGGAAAATTACATTGATGTCTCCGACCAACATGTTGATTGTTGGTGGCATTTACATTAACCCTAAAAAACCTAGAACTCGAAAGATCGAAAAAATTTAGAAAAAAATTTTAAGAAACTAATAAAAATTTAGGAATATCTTATGTCACTGACACCTTCCTCCACCATGTTGAATGTTCCTGACCTTGATAACCCAATGGCCCTGAACTCGAAAAATAGAAAAAATACTGAACATTCGAAACCATTCTTTAAAACATAGGAACAATTTATGTTACTGATCCGACCCCTCATGTTGGATGTTAATAGCATTATCTTTAACCTAATTGTCTTTGATTAAAAAATAGAGAAAAAAGTTTTCACAATTCGAAAAAAAGATGTTAAATCGGGTAACCTATTACATTACTGACTACAACCACCATGAAGTATTTTGATGACATTGACCTTGGCTTCCTAACATTAAAATAGAAAAACTAAGAAAAATTATAAAAAATCACAAATATTCATAAAAAGTTGGAGAAATTACACTACTGGCCCCTACCACTATGTTGGATGTGTATGACCTTGACCAAGTGAATTTAAACAAATTAATTCAAGAAATAGTCGCAAAAATTAAAAAATACTGTATAATGCAGCAAAGGGAAAATTTATATACGTAATGCTAAAAACCAAGTTGGCTGAGTGTGACCCTGTGGGTTTGATTCTCGTAAAGATGGCAGGGCACACCTACTCCTGGTACGACGATAAGCAGGCGACTGAGACCCGGCCTCTATTGTTAATTGACTATAGAGCCGATCAATCGGCCAAACACTGAAGCGAATTATTGACATCACGTAAAACACATACCTCCTACCCTTCGTCACTCCGACGACCCTCATCAGGCCTCTCTCCACATCGAACCTCCGGCCCTTTTTGTGGCTCACACATTCACTATTAAATTACCATAACATCCCCCAAACCCCCATAACATTACAAAACACACTTTCAAACAACTACATAACTCTCCGCACACATCACTGCCCGAACAACAAACTCCTCCTCTTTAACCCGTTGGCACAACCTCTTCTTCCCAGGCATTTTCCACCACTCCTTTTTCTCATTCCACTTCAGNTTCGACCGCTACCACAACACCGCTAAATTTCATTAAGTATTTGATTGCTCCCAATACCCCGTCACCACCCCTCGTGATTGATTCAGACCATACAACTGTCCATTACTAGCTGGCCATAAGAAATAATAAAACCGACCAATTATACTAGCCAACAACTAACTGCATCCAAGGCTGATTCTACCCAAGATTAAAACCACCCAAGACTGACACACACAAAGAGTGGCACCACCGATGGTGTGACTCCCCAAATGACTGACTCCACCCGAAACTCGTTCCTGCCGAGACTGATTACGCCCAAGAATGGCCTCCTGTCGAGACCAGTTCCTACAACTGACTATAAAAATGCGCAAGACCAACCAGCAAGACCAACCAACCATACCACCTACCTACACAAACAGAAAATTGAGGCTAATATCGAAAATATCGCCAATACGATTCTCATTGTTTACCTCTTCGCACAGCAGCTTTCAAAGATTTCGCAAAATCTCATATTTTTGGGATGGAATCAGTGGGATGAGATCTCTATTAACCAACATGCTGGAAAAATATTGAAAAAAAGAAGGGTGTGGGTTGAAGCTGACTACACTCATAGCTCGGGGTTCATTTAAACTCTCGGTTGGCACTGCATCCATCTCGAGTTTACCAATGACTGATGCTAGTATTTAGTCTATTAGCGGTTTCTTCTCACTTTTTGAATAAAAACTTTAGAAAATCACCACATATATGACGTGTTTGATAATTTCCTATTCATGACATTTATCATTATTATTCTATAATTCTGTTAACGTAAATGTGTCTTATTTTTGGTTAAATTAGTATTTCCCATATATTTTACCAAAAAATTGTAAGATGCGTTTTATATTTAATATGACTCAAACAGAGAGAAAATACGTGTGTTGGTAATGCCTTGTATGAAATGTTTCTTATGTAAAATTTTATTCAATTGACTGCATACAAATGCGGTGCGCTTCTCTTTACTGTAATTTTCTAGACATAGTTAACCTTTGTTTGCATGAGGCGAAAGAATATCCTGAAAGTAGAACTTGAGCAGGGCTTCAGAAATGTTGGAAGTAACCGTGAAAGGATTATAAACGTGCATGCATCACCTAGTTCAACGGCTGTGACATGCCTGTTCAGACTGATTGTATACAAACGTGTTAATGTTGCACGAGGAGGACTCAACATTGGGAGACATTGTCTAGTAATCTTTATTGTCGGTTATTGATATGAAGACCGTTGTAACTCTTTAAGATTTTCACTGTTCATATCACAGCAACCAAACGCAAAGACTACAGCTCATTAGTTACGATAATGAAACGAAAACGGCATCAGGTATTTGTTGCTTGTAACTCTCGATACCATTGATTAATGTGTTTCTCTAAGGGCCCATAAATGTGTAATCAAAGGAGTTAAGGCATTTCCATATATGTATATTATTACCATCTAAATGCATGTTTCGGCCTATCGGTTTGTTAATATAATATCCATATATGATTTTCAATATCTGTTGTTTGGTAATTTCCAGTTTTACTTAATGCTTCATCATAAAAATATAATTTATTTACTATTGTAGTTTTTATGTGAGTTCATAAATATAGCACTTCTTTTATAAATATCTTACTTTTATACCTATGTATTATACATTTATTATTATTTTTTATTCAGTGACATAGTATCGGCAAAATTCGGAGCATAAATATGTTAAACTGGGTAAAATTTTTAATTTATGGAACAAATCATTCTGAATTATTTAATACAAATATTATTAATGTATTATCGTATATAGTTTTAACCATAAATCGTTACAATCTATACAATAAATACTTAACATTTATGTAAACTTTTTCAGCTACTTTTAAATATGCCTCATTTATATTTTTACATTTTCATATGAAATAAAACTATTTTTAATAATAACAGTTTATTACGTTTTGAATAATATTTAACCGAGTCATATTGGCCAATTTATTTACTTATAATTAAACATTTTTATTAAATATATTTTTTTATATTATCAAATATATTGACTTACTTTATGGATACAGTTTCTACTATTAGCCATTTTTTTTAACTTTTTTATTATTTGAAATAACATTTGAATTAATTATTTCTTGGTTCAATCAAAGCTTAGAAAAATAAAAATCGTTAAGTCCTTCTGAATTTATTACTGCTTTATCAAAATTAAATCTTATACATATTAGTGTATCAACATATCTAAATTCGTATACATGATTTTGAACCCTTTTTTTTATTTCTCAGTTTTAATTATAATATAATGTTTTGTTTTACATTTTTTGGGTTTTAACATATTTCATGTCCATCCTTTTCAGCAATAATTAAAAAAAACAATAATATCATATTTTGTGTTTGTAATCCATTTCTTTCAGAATAGTCTTACTTACCTACAACATTTGTTATATAAATGTTATAAAAATAATATCTTAGGGCTCCTGCCTACCTGCTGCACGAAGTGCAACATAATCGCTTTTTTGTATAAAGTGTTTGACGTGCGATTACGGATTTTGTATATAAAATGGCTTAAGGTACCTCATACAGCTGTTGAGTGTCTGGATCTAGCCAAACTTTGAAGGTAATGAGAAAATTATTGCTGAATATGACAAATAGCACCTTTCCTGAAGCATTCAACACTTATAGTTTTAATCATTTTTTACATAACCCTTTGAAGTGCCCTGTGTTATTTCTTAGTATTTCATATCCATTGCAGTTTGCACTAGGGGGCACAAATGACAATTTTGAGAATAACGTATTCTATTATCGCGTGTTTTGCGCAAAAATGCTGACCTGGAGATGGCGCCCCCACGCCCCCTTATTCTTGGTGGACAAAGCACGAGTCAGAGCAACCTCGCTCGCACCATGGGAGTTCTCCGCTCCCGCCCCTTCGCGCGTCATCATTTCTTTAGTAGCTCTTCCCCTATTTGGACGGCCTGAGTGCTAGTGAATGTATCGCAGCAGTCTACCATGAAATCGCAACGCGACCCAAGACGGGGAAAGAAGTCGAAAAGTACGGCTCAATGCACGCCCTAAGAAAAATGCGATCAAAGGGGGAAAATGCTACATTTTTTATTTATTTCGCTTTGTTTTTTTTTGTGAGTGCAGTGACGGCAGTATTTATCTTCTCTAGCACTAAACCTATAGTACACACATATAAGTTTTAGAGAAAAATTAAATAAAACATTTCCGCAATCCAATATATCTTAGATGTCATGACAAATAGATAATATATGGTTAATGTGACTATCGGTAGTGATATTAATATTCCACACACGTCTTTAATTTTACTCCATTTATTAATTAACATCTTATTACATTACAAATTAAGACCGAAATAATACTATTAATGGATCAAGATATAAGGCTATGTCACTTTGAAGGCAGAATAATGATGAAGAATGATTATCGTGAATCATTTTGTTAACAAACTCTAGTAGAAGGATTTGGTATGATTTGACGCAAAGACAGGGGGCGGCAGAGCGCCGGAGCTGTTCATGCTCTGTTATTCCGATTTGCCGGCAGCCATATTGTCTGCCTTGTTGGATGTAAGGGACCTTGACCTTGAACTTTGAACTAGACCCACTAACCTTTGACCTTGAAAACCAAGAAAATTTGAAAAAGTTCAAAAACTTAAAAAAAATAAAAAAAATAAAATCAATAATTTAAAAATGCATAAAACAATTTATAGAGAATAAAAATTTATAATGTTTGTACTTAGAGGGGAAGGGGTACTAGAGCCGACCAACCACCATTTTATGACGTCACCCAACTACCATATTGAATCCAAGTGGCCTCAAACTTGACCCTCAAAATTTACCGCAGGCCTGTGAAACTGGATGACCTTGAACCCAAACAACTACAAGATTATTTTAAAATTCACGGAAGAATATAAAAACTTTCCAAAATTTATAAAAAAAATTATAAAAATGTATTAACTATTTATTTACATATTTATAAAATCTGTTATTAAAAAGCTTTAATTTCCAGAAGTACCCCCAGCAACACATCCAGCAGACGACTGACAATCGCCAATGTTTATCATTGGATAATTAGTCGGTTCCCCTCCATTCCCTGTACACATATTTCTCATTCGTTAATAAATTGTGTTCGCTTCATCCCCCACCAATGTTTTCTATTTATTGATTACACATGCTCCTTCGACCCGTCACCAATGCCCATTCTGTCGAATGGACTCCACCCACCATATTCGGTTTTTAGTTTGTCATTTGTTTACTTTTTCATCAGTTAGTTGACACTAGTGTAATAATTATCGCTTTCGCCACCAGATGAGCTGTCGATTTAGCAACCATTTTGGTGTTGACGACATTGACCTTAACCCAAAATACACTGAACTCGAAATATCGAGATAAATCACAGCAATGCAAATTATCATTACTAGTTGGTTACAACAAGGGGCAATACCGACATACCATACTAGCCTACGACTGACTCCACCCAAGACTGGTTCCTGACGAGACTGACTGAGCCCAAGACTAGCTCCTGACTAGACCAGTTCCTGCAAAACTGGCTACTAGAACAACCTGCCATACCACCTACCTATACAAACGATGATGGATAATCTCGAAAAAAAGTCGGTAATAATATTCGTACCAAATCTTAGCAAAATTTTTGAAAACATTTCTACCACAGCTGACCATACCAAAGAGTAATACTTACTTACCAAGCCAACTGACGATGCTAACCAACTTGTTGTGAAACGTTCCTCAATAATTTTGTGCACATTTAATTCGTTCACCATATATCACTTATCCATTTTAAACTACCCGTATTAGAGATAATACTTCAGATCAAACCATAGCTTTCCTCCTGCACATGTTTACATACATTTTATCTACATACATTCTCGCAATCGATTGTTTACACCACTGAATTATTAAGTTTTTTCATAGAAGCAGAAAGTAACATATGTATAAGACATTAAACACACAATACTGTTTATACATATGTTTAATGTATTTACTTATATCCGTTCAATCTTTATAATTATTTTTTACATTCGATCTTTACATTTCTCAGATGTTTTCAGATCATGGAAAGTAGCAAACAGTTTCATCTGAGACAACCACGAACCTTCAGTAGACTCTCAAGACCTCAATGTTAAGAGCCACCCGAATCTCGTCACTCACTCACCCTATCCTTCAGTTGATGGATGATTGAAGATATCGCATCAATGCGTAAGAGATCATTATTACCTCGCCAATTTGCTGTTCTTCTTTTTGGTACGTTGGTTTACTTGGGGCAGGGACTTCCATCATAGACAAGAATTGACTCATGGCAACATGCCCTTTGCCTGTAAAAATGGTTCCCCAGGTGGCTGCTGTGTTCAGTGTCTTCGACGGATTTGTATCTATTACAGTTTCTGCGTTGCAAGAATTACGCTTACAAAGTAAAAGGCTCCGAAGCCCCAAACGCTTTTCCTTCTGAAATGAAAAGTATCCTTTCACACTTGCTTTGCACTCGACTGTGTGCTTTTCCAAAGCTCTTGCTTCCGAGATCAAATGCTGTATTTCGCATATTCGCATGCCTGTCAAATTTTGTAAGAAAGCATCTCTACCTCCTATTTCGTGAACAACCTCTACACACAGTTCCCTGAAAACCAAAATTTAAATATAAAAGCATTCGTAGCACGAATACCTAAGCTACTGGTACTGTACAGTAGAACCAATTTGCAATGCCACTGCATTTTCATAATGGACGATTCCTATTTAAAGTAAAGTATTTGTAATAAGTTATTTTAAGCGTGTTTGATGTAAGAAATTTTTATAAACATATGTAGTACGTTTAATCTGAATCATATTTCTCTACACAGTACCGGTAATATTTAATGGCACAGAAATGTACAAAAATCTACAGACAGTTAGAAATACTATACAGAACCAAATTATATAAGGCATCATGCTTACGGTAAGTCTAACAGAGAACCTTCGTCTGCCAGGACTGGAGTGCTTCTGGGATTGCAACAGCACTAGCAGAGATCTCACTCATGTGTCCTTGTGTCGGTGTTGGTTGAAGAATATACGTTTCTTCAGACAAATCCTTGTATGTTTTATCTTTTGTTGGAGAAACCCATGTTTCGTAAATATTTGTGGTAGATTCACTTAAGTTTGTAGTCTCCACATACGTTTTCGGAGTAAATCCCCTGTAACAATAAAGAGTTGGATAATTACCTGGAAATATATATACACCATTATCATCGTCTCAGGTTCTTAAACTGACTTAACTAAGTTCACGATACTTGGATATTGTTCATTACCTTTTTCTTTAGTGTGTAATGAGTTAGCCGCACGTCCTCTTGCTGAGCTGAGACGTTCAGACATACTGTAATGGATCGTAGAAATGTTGAAATTAATATATTCCATTAAAGAAAGTTATTTCTTATAAGTATATAAAATTTATATTACGTAATATATAGGATTTTAATTTATCGCATGCTTATCTAACGATGTATATACACATAGGCATTGAAAACACCTAAATTATAATTCAGTTACGCGCAAAAATATAAGTGAACATACTATGAATTCGAAAAATAAATTAATTGCATCAAACGCCTTTCAATCTTCACAAGTTCGAACAATAATAATTTTGCAGTGCTAAAGAGCTTTAAACTTAAGCTACATTTTTACTGTGAAAGAAACATTAGCAACCAAGTATGGACTTCTTATTTACCATTTTAGAGAAACTTTAATGGCAGCCACATTACGGTGCGTGTAGCAAGATATATAAAAAGAGTGACAAATTCCTCATACGCTGTGAGATAATGAAATTCAATACTTACAGTTGCAGCAGACGTTGTAAGGGAAACTGTACGTATTCGAAACATTCGAGAAAGTCATCCTCTGTGGACATAGTAGTTGCATATGGTTTATTATTAAAGTTGATGTTAAGGGAAAAAAAAACATAATACCATGACATTTTTTCTTAAAAGGATTTCGTAAAAATTCAGTTATGTCTATGAATTTCAGGCACCGCGTAAATATTATAGTTAGAAATTAATTACATTAATAATCGTCTAATTATGTTTTTTTCTGCCAGTTAATGCCACGAGATTCGTTTACATAAGTAGCACGTGTCATGTATAATTTTATCAGCGCAGTGAATTCGCCACATTTAATGTATTGTAAAGATACCAGAGCGCCATGACGGTTACGTGAGAACGAAATGAAAGTCAGAATATTAGCGATGACTTGTAAATTATTATTGTAGGCGAAAACGCTTTAATGATATGTATGTTTTGTTGCTTTATTTCACCCATACGTATATGCAATGCAATGCAACGTTACATCTCATTCATATTCTGAAGTTGTATAAACAGTAAAGGGCCTTTCACGCTTTGGAATAAATACTGAATCCAAGAAACTATTTCAAGTTATTGGATTAAGAAAATATTTCATGGTTTGGACGCTTTAGTGAATTGAATTTGATAAAAACTGAAGTGGATAATGTAATATAATTTTTTAAATTAAAAACAACAATCTTAAAAATGGCAATAAAAATAATAAATTGAAATGTTATTATAACCACACGAAATAATGGCTCAATATACAAGCAATCACGGTTTTGAAAACTTTTCATTTACTTCCTACAAAACATTAATAAATATTATTTTCTTTTTTTTATGTGGTCATGCCGAATTGTGCCCTCACCAAATTCAGGTACTGTAGGGAGTTGACGAGAAGGCAAAACCTGGGGGAGGGGTGGTGGTTGGGGCCGGATAGGCGGACACTCGCTAATGCATGCTACACTACTAGCCAGTACAAAATCTGTAGATCATTAGCCGGAACCGCAGGTACATACACGCAGAGGGTGGACACACTATGGGACACGCTTGAACACATTTTCCAATCGAACCTTATAGACCAAAACTTTTACGGTGAATTATAAAATTTCTGATTACATCTTTGCTAACATATAGAACGTCTTAATTTTAATCATAGTTTATTATAATTTTATGCAACAAAATTAGTTCATTATTATTTATCCCTTGAACATTTTTTCTTACACTTTGTTGTGCATTTCACTACTTTCAGAGTGGTATTCATGACAAAATAATAATGGCTTGACTTGCCATCAGGAAGTATGCTTAAGAGTGAATTTGTGAGTAAATTATTTATTTACTCCTATATTCGTGTTTAATAATGCGGAGCAGTTTTAATATTAATCTAACGTTGGAATTATTTTGTTTAATTCTGTTGCAGACACGTCATTTTGTATAGCGCATATACGTAGAAAATGCAAACACAAAGCACACTATGGAAACATCACATCAAAGTCCAAAATTTGTTGAAATGAATTATGTTGGTTAAAATATAAAAAGAAGTACCGGCAATGTAAAAATACATTACACTAAAAACATTAAAACTAAACTGAACAGATTTTTAGCTTTTAGAGCTAGAAAAAAGCAGCAGGGATGCTGTACTTTGCTTGCAAAAAAACAAATTCTCAACAATTATTTAACCAAATTTGTTCGCTATATGTACTTGAAATGCAAGTAAATGGCTAAATATTTGTGTTTCAAGAATAGGGTTACAATTTCTCAAAAGTCAGCGGGCTAAACCAAGTTCGTTAAGAGAGGGGAATATTGTTTAAATAAAATAGCTAATTATTATTTCCAATTTTTATTTACAATAAATACAAACAAAATGCTCTCGACTCAACATATCATAATAAATTCATATATCTTGCTGTTTACAATTACTGACTTCAATCAATCAAATTTACAATTACCTCAAATGAATAATGTAATTGAATGATCAAAAATCAATCCCGATATACAGAATATCTAAACCTGTTAAATTATTTTTAATATATTATATGTCCATATTTGACACTTCCAATATTTACAATAAAATCCGTATTCCGTCCCACCTCAGTACAGCTCATTTCCCACCAGCCCGCAGTGTTCTAGAGTTCTTTGAGCGCCCTCGCGCACAGTAGGTTTCACTCATCTTGTTTCATGCCCTCTCATTCATTGACACCACCAACATCTCGTCCGCTATCGTCTCGCAATCTCCCGGCGTCGTCCGCAATTGACTTCGCTTCCGTACTCAGCCAGATGTCCTTCGCCAAAGACTGCTGACGGTCCAACCGTGGCTTTTATTTATAGGGCCGTAGGCCATCACCCAGAATTTTTTATACATCCCCCATTGCGCCGAGGCTCCTAATTCAGAGAATATTCGTACGCCTTCTCTACATATGCTGGCTCCTCCCGCAGGGGGAGGTGGAGGGTCTGTGACGCCAGCCAGGTCTCGCCGCTGTCAATCATTCCACTGTCTACCGATCAGAGGAAGGGTGGGACGAGGCAGCGAGCAAGCCAGCCAAAGCAGTGGAGGGACGAGGTGGGTCATCCCAGACCGCGCATAACGGGAGCTCGCGGCCAGTCCGAGCTGCAGCGCGTAACAACAGTTATAAGTATTACAAGTAAGTTTAACTGTGCGTAAATAGAATTTTAAAGCAGCAGCGAATTCGATTTTGTGTTTGTCTAGTTTGCGTTTTCTCATAGCGATCGCAACAAAAAAAACTTAACCATTGGATAACATTGAATGTCCACTCTGTACTAGTACTTTATATACTCTATGCATACACGCAGGCGGATAAAGGCATTCCTTAGGCCTGGTTTATAAAAAAAAACTCAAAATAACTAACTGGCAAAATTGCAGCGACGCAAGAAAGCGAACTCTGAAATCTTTAGGCACCTGTTTATAGAAGTTCCTTGAGAATTTTATAACAGGTACCTACCTAAATATTTCAGAATTTGATATTTTGCGTCGTTGCAATTTTGCCAGTGTTGCGTTATGGCGATTTTTATAAACCAAGCCTTAGCCTTGCCTTCTCGTCAGGTCCCTATATACCCGTACACGTATAGCCTTGCATACGTCACCTGTCGGCGCCGAGATTCACGAACTTGGACAGCATTCTCATCGAGAAAAGAATTGTAAAAAATCATTTGCTTGGGTTCGCGGTGGAAAATGGGTATCTGCAATAGGTATTATCTACGACATCGTTCATAATTATCATGTACGTTTCGTCTTGAAGCATGGCACAAGATTTAGAAGTTTTGTTTTCAACACGTATTCATTCATTAAAATCTCATAATTGTAAAATTAGTTACAAAAATTACACAACACATCCATCTCTCTAAGTAGTAACACGATTTACGGGTATAATGCACTCATACCTAAAGTAATGCATTTACATGTGCAGTATATGTACGCACACACATTTGAAGACGTAAATAACTTTACATGCATCAAGTGTTATACTTACTTCAGACGCAAACGTCTGACCGGTATGTGTGAAAATTTGTGTCTGGCCATTTTAAGACGAAACGATTTCTGTCTGTCAGCATCCATGGCGTGGCGCCTACAAAGCTAAAAGTGTTCAGAAGGTACAAATGTTTTCCAAATTTGACGGTCGTAACTGATGTTTACGACATCTAACAGCATAGAATTAAAAAACAAAGAAAACTTTATACTACTGATAACAATAGCATTGTGGCTTTCTCTAAAACCTCCAGTGTCAAGAAATCAAAACGTATTTCGAAACAGGAAGAACAGACCACACATATTCAAATTTATACTTCTAACGTGCTGACTTGAGTCCATTTTTGTCCGACAAGCGGTGAAAAAGTGAACACATTGGGACATCCCAATAAACGATGTACACTCCACGGTGGACGGCTTTGTGTCGTATCGTTTAGAAATGGTTGTCGGGAAATCAACGGCGGCAACCCACAGCGCTTTACGTCCGTATTATGAGGCATGTGAAGGCATCCATAAAACTACCTTTGTCAACTGTGAGCACGGCTTCATGTATGGCGTCTTAAATCCTATTGACTTACAGTAAAATATGTTGTTGTTGGGTGTAATTTTTTAGGATAGTTTGGTTTTTTAGTTTTTAATACTCTTATGTATAAAGTCGCCTAAAAAAAAAATTACTATAGGGGATTCACTGAAAAGAGTCGGATGCCTTTAAAACGGATGAATGAGAACAAGGGTATCCCTGAAATCACAGTAGAAGGGCTGATGGAAGCAAAACATTAGGCAAAATTTTCTTAAATTAATGGAAAACATTTTTATGAAGTAGATTGAATCTCGTCTTATTGATTGTTGAGCGTATGTAAAAAGAGTAAAAGTGTATTACTGTATACTTCCTTTCTCTCTTTATATACTGCTATCCGAGAGTTTTGTCTGACTGTGTGAATGGGTGGAGACAGTATATTTAAATCAGTACTTACGGATGGGCCAAACGTTCCATTATAAACAGCACTTTGTTCTTATTGTGCCCACGTTGAAAAATGTTAGTGGAATACATGCACCGTGTTGTTTTTTTAAATACCTGCTTAGGATTTATTTTTATGTGCATATGTAAAATCGGCATCGTCATGGACCTCATCACTTTATTCATGAAATAGTCAAGTTCAACTGGAAAAATGTTATGCGTGTGTATATGTGGCTAACGTGTTGACTCGTTTACGTGCATAAAGCAAATAAAAACTTCATTTTAAAAATCACTTTCCACTGATTAAAATGTTATACTTGTGATTCGACGTTAAAATATAGAACTAATTCCCAACTCTACAGAGACCATTACAGTCACAATGTGTTTTCTGAAATATAGCGAAGTTAAGGACAAAGAATTTTTTTTTCAAAAGTGATCACTTTACCGTAAACACCATCACTTAATTATAAAAAAATTACAAAGTAACTGAATTAGTGAAATTAATTTCCAGTTACACCTACATTACAAAGGTTTTTGTTTCACTCGTTAACTCATTAGTTCTAAATTCATATACGCATGCCTTGCCCGGTCCTAACTCACGGAGTTCTTATATTTGTCGGCCATGTTATGAATGATACTGGTGTGCTACTACGATACTACACGGATAAACTACAATATAATCGGGGTAAGAAATACATATACATATATCCAACACCAACAATAAGGCTTCTACTCTTCTCTGTGTGTTTGTGAGAGATAGAGAGAGAGAGTGTGTGTGTGTGCATACATGCTAACGTGAATGCATCATTTCCAACGCCCTTTTTTCTCCCTCTCTTTTGTGCACACACGCGCGCACACAAACACACATTTTTAAAAAATAATTGTGTATAATAATAAGTATTATCTTATACCTTACCAGCGTTTCTTTATGATATTTAGGTGTCAGCCTCTTCTGTTTTTCTTTTTTATTGAAGGGAAACCTCGTGCCTTTTTCGACTGGACACTTCCTGTGTACCCACATTATTTTACTTCCATCGCACAACCACTGTAGAGCCTGCTTTCACTTGGTCGCAACACACCTGGCGGCGCACCTAAACCAGACTGCACAACAAGTAGTGACTCTCGTGCTGGCCAGACTATTAGTGTGAGTCACCCTCATCCTGTCCCTCCCCCCTAATATAACATTACAGTCGCTTCAAATGCTTGTTCGACAATTTCCGTACAGTCAGGCTGTTCATGCGGACTATTCGACGCATTTTCTTCCAGTGGACAAAAGATTACAGCTCGAAATGAAAATAACGCGTATTTAGTTTCTCTTTGAACAGAGAATAAAATATTTACTTTAGAAGTCAATAGTAACATCTATGTTCTTACATAAAACAATTATACTTAAAGTTATTTTCAATTATGGCATATTACAAACACAAATTTAAAATTTCACAAAAATATTATTCAAATCAATATATAATATGTTTACAATACTTTCAGGCTTTAACACTATGACTTTTATAAAATTACGTACATTACTCTATCACATATAATATGTACAATCTATACAAGAAATATAGTTTATTTTCTTCTTAATTATGACAGCTGCTCTAGTATAGTTTGGTATGCTATGTATTGGTTGTGCAGACAGTTGCAGCTCTACGAAGAAAGTGAGTTCGAAGAAGACTTCAGAAAGTTATATATATATATATATATATATATATATTTATATACACATAAATTGCGTGAACGATAAGATTAAAATGTTATTAATCGTTCACAAATATTATTCTTTTTCAATCACATTTTAATCGGTTTTACACATAACCATTCCTTTCAAATGTCATTGTATAGACAAGTACATACATTACAATTTTTGTTGTGTGCTGTACCTACATTTTATTGTGTTTTACGCATGACAACTTCCATAATTGTAAGTTTACTGTAATTACAGAATCAAATTTTAGTTTCAAATTTAGATAAGTGAAATGTGTGCGATTAACATAATAAAAGGATAATTTTTTGACCGCATGACAACAGGCATAATAACATACACCTGCATTGGTTGGTTGCTCATGATCGCATTAGTTGCATCACGGTAATTTTTCTAGGCAGCAGCAAATGCTCGTGGCGATAGCCAGAGACACCGGTAGACACGCGCCCCCTCCGCCACTGCAGGTAGACAGGTGCTCAGAACTCTTCCAACTGTTGACAACCCATTGCCAAGCCTGTTATCGCGCACATAATCACCTCACCCTCCCTGTTCATTCATTATTCGACATCTTCGTAGTTCTACTTACTACCACTGCGCTACGAAGGCAGCAGCTTCCTAGGTATATTATAGAATTTTTATATACTTCCAAGCTTGTACGTTTATTTGTCATGTTATTGTTACTGCGATTGATTTATATGAAATTAAACATAAATGTATTTGTCTGTTTGCAAAAAAAAATTGTATTTCACATTATTTTTAATTTAAAAAAATAATAATTTAGTCAACATGTGTAATATGTATTGTAATTTATTTTCATAAACTTAAATTTTAAAACACTTATAATATGTTATGTGAATGTCTTCTCAGATACAAGCATAGAAAAAATAACTGCTAATTTGATTAGATTAAGTTGTTTTTTAACATAACTAACTTTGTAATTAATTCAGATAAGAAAAACGCACATTCTTTAGTAAAAATGGAAATTTAAGTTTTTAATTAATTAATTGAACCATTAAAAAAACTTACTACTGTGACGTATTTTACACTGAAAAAAATATAAACACTTATCTTTCATATGAAACTCAAGCCATATTTTTCTAACGATTTTGGAAATCTGTACAGTACTTTTTAAAGTGTTCTGCATTTACTGTGTTGATGGTTGCATCACTATAATGAGATCCACTTTACTTCTACCTTAAATAAACTAAGGAGCCTCCACCCGAAAAAATTAATATATATATTATACCATATATTTATTTTCTCGTCCATAGGTTACTTGTAATATTTATGTATTTTTTCGTGATCAGTCCGGTTTTTCAATGGCAGACATCTGCATCGCAAAGGCGAATGTCCAAAAATCTCCATCTAGTCATTCCCCCCATCGCACTATTCATTCAAAGATCACAGAGCATGAGCAGCTCAGATGCTTCGCCGCCCCCCGCCGTAGCGTTAAAACATACCAAATTAGTCTACTAACTCCACATTTAACATTATTACATCACATGATAATATTAAATAAAGATTGTAAGGCAATCTCTCAACGTACAACCTATAACTAATAAAAATATCATAACGTTGTTATAAGTTGAAAAGTACTTTGGTAAAAAATTTCAGATTTAAATGACTATAACTCACTTAAGCTGACAATATATCATTTATAAGCATGATTAAAAACCAAATATATATATATGAGAGTTTATATATATACATATATATACAGGGGATGGACAAAATAATATGAACACCATGCAATATAGTACATTCTGTTGCATGTTGGCAATACTGCTTCCGTGTAAATAATGCGACGCGTATATATTGAACAGTTTACGTGCCAAGTCTTGAAGGTTATATTTCAGTGAATTATACGCTTTGTTCCGCGACGGTTAAAACAAGCGATCGGTGAAATGTGTGATCTCTCAGACTTCGAAAGAGGGCAAATCGTTGGTGCTCGGTTAGTGGGAGCGTCTGTGACGAAAACAGCTGAATTGTTTAACGTTTCACGAGCGACAGTATCCACGGTAATAAAAGCATACACAAAACATGGAAAAACATCATCGGCGAAGAGGAATAGTGGGCGAAACCCAAAGTTAACTGACAGAGACCGACGAACATTAAAAAGAATGTGGCCAGACAACATAAAACTACCGCGACACAAGTGACAGCAGAACTCAACACTCACTTGAGTAATACTGTTTCGACAAAAACAGTACGGCGGGAGCTCCACAAAGCTAACATTCATGGAAAGGCTGCAATTATAACGGAAGCCAACGCTAAGCTGCGAAATAAGAGGTGCCACGATTATAAAACCTGGACACTTGATGATTGGAAGAATGTGGTATGGTCCGATGAATCATCGTTTACATTGTTTCCTACAAACGGCCGGGTTTATGTATGGAGAACCCCAAAAGAAGCCTACGATCCGGACTGCCTGCTTCCTACAGTCAACCATGGGGGAGGTTCCGTTATGATTTGGGCGGCTATATCGAAGTATTCCTCTCATTCACATCACTGGTTGGATAACTGCGAATGAATATCTCGACATCCTCAATGATGAAGTTCTTGCTATGACTAGCATATTGCTGCCAAACACTGCCATATTCCAAGATGATAATGCGCCCAATAACACAGCCAAAAAGGTTCAGTCTTGGTTTGAGGAGCATCAGAATATCATCAAACAATCGCCAGACCTCAACATAATTGAACCGTTATGGGGAGTTTTAGAGCAGAGAGTGAGGGGCAGATTTCAATTTCCAACATCATTGAAGCAATGGGCGGAGGTTTTGGTACAAGAATGGACAACATTCCGTTGGAAATTATTCCGACACTCTACGAATCTATTCCGCGAAGAATTGCAGCTGTTCTAAAAGCAAATGGTGGCCCAACACCTCATTTATAAATAAATATTGTGTATGTGTCAGGTGTTCATATTATTTTGTCCATCCCCTGTATATTAAGCGTTAATGAAAGAAATCTGCTAACAACTATTTTGCACACAATCAAAATAAAATACAAACTGTAGGTATACATTTTATCATTAGTGAAGCTTATTTACATTTAACATATTATGACAGAATTGCTATTACGGCTACATTTGCTCATATGTACATTTACGTAAAATTAGAAACGTAAATAGATATGTTTGAGGACGTGTCAGTAGATATAAAATGCCTATTCAGACGCAACCCACTTAAAAAAACTAATGGATTCAAAATAGCCATACGTTTTCAACCCACTTTTAAAAACTAATGGATTAAAAATAGCTATTCATTTTCAAACCACTTTTAAAAACTAAGGGATTAAAAATAACCATAGATAGAAAATAGTGATACGAGCGCAGCTTAAAAAAAAGGTACGTTAAAATTTGTATTTAGAAAAAGGCATTTAGAATAAGGTGTTGTAAGAATTCGATATATAGAAAATGCCGATACGAGCATAGCAATACTTTTTTTTATTTATAGAATTTGAAATGTATAACAAAATAATATGAATGCAAATGAAAATAAACTGATGTCTAATCATACGAAGACGGTCATGGCAATGAAAAAGGCTAATGCAACTGGTAATGTTTGGAACGAGTATAGATTGAAGCGTCATGTTTTTTATGAAAATAAATAAGAAGAAACCTCAACAGCCACTTGTCAAGTGTGAAACTTGTAACCACTTTTACAAACCATCTCTAATAAGAAGTCATTTGAGAAGTAGATTGCACCAAGGTCTTGCACCAGAGCAAACACCTACAAATGCATGGGGAATTTTTAAAATACCGCAAAGTCTAATACCAAAACAGAAGTTACCAAGAGATAAGCAAGTTCATTGTGAGGCTTGTAACCACTATTACAAACCATCTCTAATAAGAAGTCACTTGAGGAGCAAAGTACACCAATACACACTCAGATTCAGTGTAGAAGAAATTGAAAAAGTATTTAAAAGCAGGACCAAGACTTATGCTGTAAAGAATGTGAATGCTTACACAGACCCAAATCATTTCCTAAACGATATAAAAGGAGCTGTCACCAGCATAATTAATAAACATTTAAAATCAATGGACCTCAAAGAAACATGTAGTTTTTCGCTGAGTACAAAAGAGGAACTGGTGACAATATCGAATATGTAGAACACTCTTTTAAAACCAAGAACGAAATTATACTGAAATCAACTAATCTAGAACAATATTATACCCCTAGCATATTGAAAATCATACCTGAGATGGGTGAATTTGAAGCAAATGGCTCTCATTGGGTGCTCAGTAGGATATTAAATCTAGAGGTACGAATAAATAAATATGTTCCATTTAATGGTAGCTCTTATGTTGATCTTCCAGAAAAAAATCAAAGCTAAGCAAGCAGCAATTAAAGTTAAGAACAATGGTCAAAAATGTTTTTTGTGGTCTATTCTATCCCCACTACATCCGGCATAAAAGGATCCTCAAAGAGTGTACAAGTATTTGGATCATGAACATGAGTTTGACGAAGCACTTAAGGGTCTGGAATTTCCTATGAAATTGGATAGCATACCAACCTTTGAGAAAAGAAGCAGGTTATCAATTAATGTATACACATATGAAGAAAAAGAAAACAAGGACAATAAGGAATATATAATCTATCCATCAAAAATAACAAAAAATAAGGTGGATAAGCATATTAATCTGCTCTTCAACAAAGATGAAAAGAATGACCACTACCGCTGGATAAAAAGTCTTTCGAGACTTATTGCATCACAGGTGGTAAATAATGGCCATAAAATATACATATGTGATAGATGCTTGCAACACTTCTACTCTGAAAGCAAGCTAAATGCTCAAGAAGA
Organism: Clitarchus hookeri; assembly: GCA_002778355.1. Lineage (NCBI taxonomy): Eukaryota > Metazoa > Arthropoda > Insecta > Phasmatodea > Phasmatidae > Clitarchus > Clitarchus hookeri. Next base: position 947,058 of record NQII01000003.1, read on the forward strand.
AGACTGCCGAGATAATTATGGAGTAAGAGTCGAACTTCCATATAAAGGAAATAACATACTAAGATTCAAGAACAAAAATCATTCTTTGAGAGTCCCTTTTGAGATATATGCAGATTTTGAGTGTTTGTTAATTAAAATCGAAACTTGCCAACCAAACCCGACGACTCCTACACGAAGCCATATCACAAACACGAGCCAATTAGTTTCAGTTACTATATAAAATATGAACATGAATACTATAAGGCACCACTAACTTATGAAGGATTTAATGCATCTAGGGTATTCGTCAAGATGATAATGGAGGAAGCAAAGGCAATAGGAGATGTCTACAAAAATGAAAAACCTATGATTCCCTTGACCAAGAAAGAACAAATTGGTTACGATACAGCTACCCAGTGCCATATATGTGAAAAAACTTTGGATGGAGATTCTGTGAGAGACCATGACCACCTTACAGGTAAACTTAGAGGAGCCGCACACAAAGATTGTAACTTATCCTATAGAAATCCCTGTTTTGTTCCTGTGTTTATACACAATCTATCTGGGTATGACACACATTTATTTGTCAAGGAGCTTGGCATCGATGGAAATAAAATTTACCTAATTCCCAACAACGAGGAAAAATATGTTTCTTTCACTAAACATGTATGTGAGGGCGTAAATCTAATATCAATTGACTCATTTAAATTTATGGCCAGCAGCATCGATAAGCTCTCTAGTAATATTTCCAGAAGTCAGTTCCGAGAAACGAGTAAGCATTTTTCCAATGAACTTATAGATCTGGTCATAAGGAAACCCATATGACTACATGGATAGTGTTGAAAAATTTTGTGAGACATCACTACCTAATACGGATGCATTTTACAACAAACTCAACAAATGTGATATTACAAATGAAGACTACAAGTTTGCAAAAAAGGTGTGGAAAACGTTTAACATCAAATCCTTAGGAGAATATACTCAGTTGTATAACAAAACAGATGTATTGATATTGGCTGATATTATAGAAAATTTAGAGATGTAGGTCTCAAAACATATAAGCTAGATCCTGCATGGTATTTCACAGCACCAGGGCTAGCGTGGGATGCTATGCTCAAACATACTAAAACAGAACTAGAACTACTAAAGGATTACGACATGATTTTTATGATTGAAAAAGGTATTCGTGGTGGAATATCACAATGTTGCAAGAGGTATTCCAAAGCAAATAATAAATACATGAATGATTATGATGCTAAAGTTGAAGCCTCTTATCTAGCATACCTGGATGCCAATAACTTATATGGATGAGTTATGAGTCAGTATTTACCTTACAGGGGTTTAAGTGGAGAAATACAAAAATAGATGTGACAAAAATTCGAGATGATGCCAGAAAAGGCTATATATTGGAAGTTGATTTGGAGTATCCACATGAACTACACGACCTCCACAAACATCTACCACTGGCTCCAGAGAATAGAATACCTGAAGGCTCGAAATTGCCTAAATTATTAACTATCCTATATGACAATAAGATATATGTACTGCACTACGTAAATCTTAAGCAATATCTGTCCCTCGGAATGAAGTTGAAGAAGATCCATAGAGTTTGGGAGTTTTACCAATCAGACTGGCTCAAGTCCTATATTGATTTAAACACAAATATGAGAACGAAGGCACCTAATGATTTTGAAAAGAACTTCTATAAACTAATGAACAACTCTGTATTCGGTAAAACAATGGAGAACATTAGAAACAGAGTGGTTGTGCACAAGCAGCAAGCAAGTGGAAAAATTAGTGGCTAAACCAAATTTCAAAGATAGAACAATATTTACTAACTCTTTGGTCGCAGTTCACATGAATAAATCAAAGCTGTGCTTTAGGAAGCCCATTTATGTTGGAATGAGCATACTTGACTTGTCAAAGACCATAATTTACGATTTTCACTATAATGTAATGAAACCAAATTATGGGGGAAATATTAAACTGTGCTATCAAGATACTGACTCATTAATATATCGTATAAAACATCAGACTTCTTCAGTGACATGAAAGAAATGATCGATCATTTTGATACAAGTGATTATCCAAAAAATAATAGATATAACATGCCACAAATAAATAAGAAAATTATAGGCAAAATGAAAGATGAATGTAATGGGAAAATAATGGAAGAATTTAATGGTTTAAGAGCCAAAATGTATGCCTTGAATGTGGAAGGTGATGTAAAGAAAAGAGCAACGGGTGTAAAAAATACTGTAGTCAGGCATGAGATAAGTTTTGATGACTACAAAAAGTGCTTGTTTGGCAAAGAAGTGGTGTACAAAAGTATGAATCTCGTAAGATCTAATAAACATGAACTGTTTACAATAGAGTTGAGAAAAAAAGCATTAAGTTCCGATGATGACAAAAGATTATTCTTAAAGATGGTATTAATACACTACCATGGGGGCACCACAAAATTGAAAAGGAGTGAGACTATGAAATATATATACGATCAGCACCTTTCATAATGTTTGTCAGACTGCATGGACTGATGCTGTATTCATGTATCTCATTCATATTTTTTTTTTAATTACTGAATCTTTAAAATAAAGGTTTTTAATGGGAAATGACCCATTAAAAACTTATAACCATACATGTTTGCGCACTAGTTAGCTTCAGTGATTCTTTCACTTTTAACATCATAAATTAGATTTATTTGGTTTATTAGCACCACATTGCAAATAGTTGTAGCCTGGATTGGCTTATTAAAATCAACCGTAAGTTTCAGATTAGTTCGATCCTTTACAATAGTGGTTTTTCTTTAAGAACAATCAATAATATACAATGATCTCCTAGAAACAAATGCATCAGGGTTATAATATAGTTAATTGTTACGGTAAGGAGTATCTAGCTTGGTTTTGAATTTATAAAATCATTGTAGGCAATGTACATCTTATCGAAAATTTTATCCTCGATATCCAGGTTCCAATTCTCTTTAGGGAACACTTCATTCCTTCCATTCTTAATATAAATATTTTTAACATTACAATGGTCAAAAATTGAATCTTGTTTGTCTTGATCAACATTTTCTTTTCTGTTTAGCTGAAAGCCACCAATGACAAAGTCAGGCATATCGAATTGGATTGAATTAAACTGATCCTTTATATCAAACTGGAATGAGTTTGCAGCAGTAGGTACAGGGTTTTCAAGACATTACCAATCATTGAAACCTACGGGAATTGTGTGTAGTTTGTTTAGTTTTGCTTTAATTTTGCCTCCATAATTACGTTCGTATTCAACAATTGGCCACAGGATTTCCATTTTCTCAATAACAATTTTACCAGCATCCGGGATTATATCAGGAGATCCATCTACTGGTGTTTTAGGCATTCTGTATATAGAGACATCACTATGAGAATTACGAATTAATGTAATCTTATACCCGTCTTTCCAGAATACTTCATAACAATCCCTCATAAACCCAAAAAAATATCTTAATGGATAGACAATTTCATTATATCCATCTGCCTTAAAATACTTGCCTTTTTCTACCCCTGCTAGTTGCAAGTACGATGATTCTGATTCTGAGCTAAGCAATGCATGCATCATAGTCGAAGTGATGCCAGAATTTTCCATACTTTCAATTATATTGCCATGCTTAGAGATCTCTACTCTTGAGAACTGGAATGGGAAGAAATTCTCACAATGGCCAATAGTTGAATTTTTTTCATAACCTGCATTTGCATCCCTTTTAGTTAGCTTGTACTGTTGGTACACATAAGCCTCATTCGGATGCGTATATGCATCTCCAACAGGAATATGAAACTCAATGCGTTTGTTGTATTCTTTTAAATTGTTCTTTGTCTGGTCGTTTGGTGGAAACGACTGACGTTCACAGCTTTCAATTTTTTGCATACTCATTAAATTTTTTTTTTTTAAACAACTACACTTTTCTTATCAACCAAGGAATTATGATTACTATCAAAACCCAGCCATTTAACTTTCTCTACTAAGTAGTCTTGATCATACTTAGTCTTTAGCAGCTCTGGTTTTTAAAATATACCCTTGATGGACTCACTTTTCAAATCTTTTATTCTGTATGTTATGGGGTGCGTGTACAATACACCACATACCTTAAATAATACAGTGGACCAGTTTGACGTATACCCTTTTCAAACAAACCTTTACTTCTACTTATACGAACTTTATCTCCTATAGCAAACCTTGCTTTATCCTTTTTACTTTCTTTAACATATATGTTGAATAGACCTTTCATTCTTTGCACTTACATTGGCAGGTTTCATCCCGATTGTGCTGTGAACAGTGTTATTGTATTCACTTATTAGTTCAGGCAATATATCCACCCATTTATAGCTTCCTGCACAGTAAATATCTTCCACGTTTTCTCCCTCAATGTTTTATGAAATATTTCTACAACACTGGCTTTCTTTCTGCTGTATGTTGAATCGTGTGCTATGTTGTTATTGGCCATTCATGTCTTAAATGATTTATTGTAAAATTCTTTCCCTTCGTCTGTTTGCAAATGCATAGGTCTGCAGCCATTCAAAATAGTTGTAAATGCTGAAGTAACATTTTCACCTGTTTTATCTTTGACAGTTATAGTCCATGCATACTTGGAGAAAACATCAATCATGGTCAGCATATACTTAAACCCCTTGTTAAGTCTGTGTATACCTTTTAATGACCCAGAATCAATCTCAACCAAGTCAGCCTGCCAGAGATCGTCGATGCCGAAAGATAGAACAGCCCTCCTGGGGAAATTTTTTCGCATTGGTTTATGAATTTCATTTGCAATATCGTCTTTTATACTCCGACCAGTGAACATTGACTTATTGATACCACAACATCTACAAACACATTTAATTTTTGCATTATTTGTAGGTTCATATGAAACCTTATCACTTAGTGTATGCTTCCTACATTTGAGACAGTACACATTTAAGTTATCAATATTCATTATATATATAATAAATGATTACCGAAGAACAAGCTAAAATGAATATTGAGAGAAGAAAACAACTAATTGAAAAGTTTAAAGTCTTCTGGAAACTACACAAAGACGAGTATGATAAAAATAAAAGACAGGAGCAACCTTTGATATATGCGATAAAGGACTTGGGACAAAAAATTGAGCACATAACAAACGAGAAAAAGAACCTAATCAAGGAACTTGTTCCATTTGCTGTAAATAATTTGTACTACCCATGGACGCCTATGGAAACTTCATTTGAAAGGAAACTGTTTGGTACAGCAGACACCGGTGGCGATGACATTGAACGCTATGATGGTGGTGTTGAACGCTATGATGATGGCGTTGAGGCATTGGAGCGTTTGAAAAACGATATTGTACCGTTAACTAACTACAGAGCAACATTTATTGGAGAGAAAGTGACTGAATTCTTAAATAACAGCGATGACCATGTTTTTGGACTAAGGCCTGAAGGAAGCAAAAGGTATATTGGCGATAGCAAAGTAATATTCAACAATGGCAGACTTACTGTAAAAGATCGAACATACATTGGAACTGATGGTTTGCTGAAATTGCTAACTCGTAAGGATGTATCAGAAAGTGACTACACTGCAACCGACTATGAAAACTATAGTCATATCCTAACATATACAAATGCAGCTTTTCAAAAGAATGACCCCAGGTCGGGAACACCAAAATCAAGCAAGGGCGATAAATGGAAAACTATCGTTACACCAGTGTACGAAATGTTTAATAAAAACTGTTACTCTCCTCATATAGGAACAGGTATAAATATGTACACAAGTTATCCCAAAGAATATATATGGATGGATGATGTTAGGTAGCTCATTTGATAGGCTTCTCGTTATTTATGGCAAATAATATGCTGGAAATGATAATTATTACAATGAGAAGGTCGGAATAATGGATATGCTCAACAGCAAGTTTAGTGACTTTGTTGTGAATAATCCAAAAGGTATACCATACCTAATGCTAATGTTGAACACAATACCCCCTTCTCTCTGGGAGTTGGAGCATCATGGAAAAGGATTACTCAATAACATAATAAATGTTCTACCTTTTGTGTTGCATGCACCAGGCCACAAATTCCTAGGCCCAGGTACCAGACTAAAAGAGAGACTTGAGAGAGGTGATAAACCTGTTAATCCATTAGATGAAGCTGCAATGGAGCATGATATAGCTTATCATCACCATAAAGATCTAGCTGAAACACATGTAGCTGATAAAGTACTAGAAAAGAAGGCATTCAAAAGATTGTTAAGCTCAGATGCTGATCTCAATTAGAGACTGTGGGCTAGTGTTACTGGATCTGCGATGCATATTAAACGTAAACTGGGCTAGGGAATTAAAATACAATTTTAAAATATTGGGTATAATAAATTAATGTAAAAAACATCGCCTTTCAAGTTTCTAATGAGGAGCTGGAGGGTTTGAATATTGATTCTTTCCTTACGAAAGACCAACTGGAACGTAAAAACAAGAAATTGAAGGAAGGCAAAAGTATGACTATCTCAGTCTCAACTCCACAGCTTAAGAAAATGTCTAAGGAAATGAAGACTGGAAATGGTTTGACATCTCCCAAGGGTGGAATTTTACCTTTGATTTTTGCAGCATTGGGAGCTCTAGGGGCATTGGCAGGAGGTTCCTCATCTATCGCTACATCAGTAATTAATGCTAAGAAGAGAAACCAGGAATTGGATGAACAAAATATACATTATTTAGCCATAGAAAAACAAGGTAAGGGGGTGAAGAATGCCCAAAAAAAGAAGTAACTCCACTCAGTAGCTTTGATATTGATATAATAATTAAAAAATTAAACATTAAAATTTTCGAGGTGTATTTATTATTGATAAGCTACCTTACATGCCACTCGATAAGGAATGTGGGATTGTTAACCTAGATGTTTCAAAAACTCTGGAACACACTGGGTATGCTACTGGAAAGAATCCAATAAAAAAATTTTTTTCGACTCATTTGGTGGAGATCCACCCCGTGAATTCATTGTGTATCTCGGAGGTTATATTCTTTATGACAATAGCAGAATTAAAAATTTCCACCAAGTAATTTGTGGCCATTTGTGTGTCATTGTGCTAAATCACTTTTCACATAATTTTAAATTTCCAAAAATTATTTTACTATTAATAAACGATGGCCATATGCGGAAATGCATTAATGACCTCTTGGATTGAAGATAAAATTAAAGAACACAGGAACAATGTTACAACTACTGAGAAGAACCGTCCTAATGATTTTGTTTCCCACCCACAGTTCAGTGACTTTATAACAACACTGACAAGAAATAAAAGATCCTTGTATAAAGCCTTTCTTACCTACTTGGAAGAAGATAATAATATAGATTTTGAAAACAAAAGGCTTAGAAATGTAGGAAATCCTATTGCTTCTAAGAATGCAGTCAATTTAGAGTACTATCAGTCCAACAGAATTGATATTATTCGTTTAGTTGGAAAATACATTTCAAAGGACTAATTATTTTACCTGATAAAAATAAAATCAGAGGATTATAAAGGAATTATCAAATTATTTAATAATTTGAAAAGCATTAACATATAAAGGTTTTCGATGTAATGCCTGATGATAATATATTTTTCAAAATTCCAAAAGCTTTCAGTTTATCTGAAGGCATAGTTGTGTTTTTTGAAATAGTAATGGTATATAAATACATTAAAAAAAAGAGCAAAGTATGTTAGTTTTTAATGGAAATACTGCCATTAAATGCAAAGGGAAATGTGCAAATAATCTAAGGATTTAAAAATTCTTTAATTTTATTACGGTACTTGCCATTAGTAAACTTACGATTCGTATCTATTGTAACAAAACCATATTCTTTATACCAACATTTTGAACAAGTCTCCCTAAATTTCTCAAATGGAATATCACCATCAACAAAATCGCTATGAATATGTTAAAGATTTGTATCATCTTGTCTGAATATGCAAAAGAAATTGGCATGGTCTCTTATAAGCTATTTAGGCACTTTTGAGTATGTCTGAGCTAAATAGAAGCTATCAATATCTTTGTGCCTACCGCGAGTGAAGAAATCTCTTACTTTGTCCTGATTTTCAAGTATGACGACATCAAAAACAACAACAGAATCATTACAACATTCATCCACAGTAACAATTTCTTAATTTTTAGGGAAGAAGTGTGCTATTGATTCAGATATTGATTTTGCTGCTACCTCTGTATCTTCCTTTAAAGTGATATATTTTGGTTGGTTCAGACTTTTTGAACACACATTTAGAGTACCCAAGTCCAACCATCATGGTGAATATATAAAATTATCATTCGTAAGTGTAGTTTTTCCACAATTACTAGGACCCACTATCAATCATCTAATATTATTAGGCATTAATTCTCCATGATGTTTCGTCAATACAGTCTTGTCTGGTATCCTTATTTTAATATCCCAGTCTAAGTGTTTCATGTTTCTTGGATTATTCATCCATTAAAAGTATTTTATTGTAATAAATGAGTAAAGTATTCAAGCTAACTGATAACAAATCAGTGTTGAAGAAAAGAGTACACTATCCTTTAGAGATAAAGGAGCACTCAGTTACTTTGGTTTAGTTCTATACTGCATACCTAACACATAACATTACCCCTGTGAAAAAGAGGCTTTATTTTAAAGACCTGGGTGGCATGGAAACATCAGTTGAAATTCCAGTTTGTCAATATAGTTTAAAAGATCTTGCAAAAACTATAAAGACAATCCCCCATTTAATTTAGATCCAATGGGTGGGGAGAAAATACTAGCATATCCCTCGAGCTGGATAAGACAACAAAAAGGGTGAAAGTAAAATGTATGTATGATTTACAGTTTGGAAAATGGGGTTCGATAGGAGAACTTTTGGGTTTCACAGAAAATAAAATCCTGAAAGGAAATGCATACCATTTTGGAAACCCAATTCCAAAATTTGTTCCCTTTGAAACAATAAACATACACTGTAATATAGCTAATGGTATGATATTGAAACATGATGAATATAACCACAGATAAACTAGCATAATTTCTACATTTAAACCAAGGACGACATTTGGATTTGGTGTCATGATCTATTACGAACCTGCTTATCCAATTTTTTTTCCATTGCAAACTACTCAAGTAAAGGAAACAATAGTTGAAATAAAGGATGACAAACGTAAGTTAATACATTTTGATTCATCAGAAAGAACTGTGGTATTAGAGATAAGACCATAGATACTTATTTTAATACTTAAAAAAATGTATTTTAGGTTGGAAGTACTCATATAATAGCTGTAATGGTTATTTAAACCATTTAAGTTTCATATTAATAAAAAACTAAAGTATAGGTCAGGCTCGTTGATAAATGCTTTCGAATTGCATCATCTGTATCTGACTTCAAGACACAACTCGTGTTATGTTTTTGTAGACACAAGTTTTGTCTCATACGGACTCGCTATCTGCCGCACTCGCTAACTGTGACGTAACATGTGAACCCGGATGTGGTCGAGGTCGATGTATGCGCGCTCTGGACGTGATTCATTAGACCATTTGACGGGACTCACTCTATAAATTGTATGAAGAACCTCGCCTAGCGGTCTTGCCAGTTTAGCTCAGTGGCAAGACGTCCGACTCTTAACACAAGGTTCGTGGTTTCAAATCCTGGGCTGAGCTGATAAATTTACAGGGTGTGTGTGAAGGCGCCCGCATCCACACTGTATGTTTATCAACCGAGCCGTTCCAAATTTGAGCTAATAAAATAAATGCCCGTACTCTTAGCAGATGTCTAGGAGTAGCAGATGCAAATATATGGTACCCTTTAAAGCCCAGCAAAAATATTCTCTACATTATTCAGTATTGTACTAGATGTATAGCCAGGTAATCTGGGATGATGAAGGCACCACACCATCTGATAGGGGTATTAGAAATAAAAAAATACTCCTCCACCTCATTACTTAAAAAAAAAAAGGGCTAGCCGAGTGGTGAGGTGGGGGAGTTCCCCGAAAAAATGGAGTTTTGTTGGCATCAAATTAGGCTGTAATAATATTTAAAAAAAAAAAAAAGGTCCCTGGCGAGTCATTTAGTTGACTGTAAACCTTTTCCAATTTTTTCTTGTAATATAATAAAGATGGATAATATTTATATAGAAAGTGCAATGAAAGATTTAGAAAAAGAATGAGGTGTTTCACCTACTTAAATATGTCGAATTTGGAGGTGCATATCCAAACTTTTAATTAGACTATGTTGCAGCACCATTTCGAAGTCAGAGCGGTAATTGTGTTATAATGGTTTCACAATCATTAAAACTATATAGAGGTATGAATACAAATGAAAATGAACTGATGTTGAATTATACGAATACGTGCATTTACTCTTTTACAAACAGAATAGAATGTCTTTGTTTGTACCACAATTTTCCATTCTGTTATACACAAGACTTGTGTCTCCACGATTAACATAACTTAACACTTTTGTTACTGAAAATATGAAGATATCTGTCTGGTAAGGTTACCTTAAAATTTCCTGAAGTAACTACTAATTTGAGACCGTACCTGGTTTCTTTTATTTCAGCGTCGTTTATCGGGTAGGACTGCCCTATTGTGAGGTTGAAAATTTTCATAAAATGGTGGGTGCTGTTTAATGCATTTAGCAACTGATCCATGTTTTGTTCTTTATTATACATTTTCATTCCTTTAAATAAAAAATGTATCTGTGCTAATTCTTAGAGCTCCTTTTTCTAAACGCCTTTTTCTAAAAACATTTTTCTAAACGCCTTTTTCTAAATGCCTTTTTCTAAATGCAACTTTTTTTACTCTGTGCCCGAATCGGCATTATCATAATTTATGGTTATTTTCAAACCATTAATTTTAGAAGTGGGCTGAAAACGGATGGGTATTATTTAACCCATTAGTTTTTAAAAGTGGTTTGAAAACGGATGGGTATTTAAAACCCATTAGCTTTTAAAAGTGGGTTGCGTCCGAATCGGCATATTATATCTTCTAGTGTCATATATTATAATAGTTTTAAAAACAGATGTATAAAATATCTCAGACAAAATTTCTTAAAAGTTGTGTGTTTTCATGGAGTAAAATAAAAATAGTATATACATACTTAAAAAAATATAACCTGTATGCTCTTCAGAATTTCAGTTTTGAGAATGAGCTGCAACAGAGAACAAATGGGATATCATGCTTTTCTTCTTTTTGGAAGCTGATTCCATTCTAGTACAGTATTACCAAAAATATATATGAGAAAAAATTTGTTTTGTGATTTAAAGATTACTGGTTGACTATCATCCTTAGAACGAGTATTTCGTTCATGTTCGATGCGCAAAAACGTGAAATGATCGTAGATGTAAGTTGGTGTGCCAGTGCAGTGCATTTTGTGCAGTGCAATAAGAGTATGAAGAGTGCGCCGATTTTCTAGTTTGAATAAATACTTTTCGGTATAGAAGTGTCTGACGTGACCCCGTAATTGTATATTAAATATTAAGCGTACACTAGCATTTTGCATTCGGTGTAATCTTTTAGCTGACAGCTCACATTAATAATTATACCTAATATATTAATAGTCAAAGATAGGTGTTAAAATTTTTTCCAAAAATACTCATATTTTTTTGCGGTAGAAACTTTTAAAGGCGTATGGATTGGATGGTATAGCACACTCTTTAACAAATATCATTATTGGACACATTCCCTACCCAGTGGAGATGTTCATCCATAGTATAAAGCGTGAAGTTTCTAACAATTTAGGAGAAATTAAACTTTGTGTCATCAAGCCAGCTGTCCAGAATAGGAGTTTCTTTGGCTGTCACAACTATGGCACGAGAGCCTTTCAATATACACATTGTTTTCAATGGATTTAATACCATTCCGTTTTCTGAAGCCCAGTTTGAATTCGCTTTCAAGTTTGCATTTACACTGTCAAAGATTTTGCTAAAAATACTTAGACTATTGGGAGTGTAGCGCTGAACGTTTTCTGCATACATGTCAAATAAGTGAGTACCTCGTGCTACAAGAAATGCTTTTATTTCAAATAATTTGTATTTTTCTTCAGTTAAGAACAAAGTAATGCATCTACTGTTCCGAATGTGCACATACACTTGTATCGTATTATGACTCGTTCACCTCTCAGGGCATGTCCGTATCTTATTTTCGGCAAGGAAATTGTTGCAGAAATAATTTTTTGATAGTACAGCGTCAGATGCCTTTGAGGCCTACAACAAAGGATTTGGTTTGGGGAAGGTCAAAGCTAATTCATGCAACGTAATTCTGTGTTATACAATTCCCCCACAGCTTCTGCTGAGCGATATAACTTTACGCTTTTGACAACTATAAGAGTGCAAGCATTCTGAAAACAAAAATTAACTTTTAAGAGGTATATATAGCAGTAACATGTTACAGGTCTAAATTGTGTCCGGGGTCTGAGCAATAGCCAACTGCTCTTACGCCGTCCTACACTTACAGGTGCATCACAAACAACTTTATCCATATGCATTCATGCGTATATTGTTTATTCTCTCCTCGGTACAGATTCCATTTACCCTATTAGCTCTGGAAAATGGGCAAAGCTGCTAGAACAAGGCACGTAATGAATATGTAAAAATATTATTTTGTAATTACTATCCAGAGCATGCGTTACATTTGTTTATGGGCTATTTTCTTTTCATTTTTGATACAAGATAGCATATTTAGAATTCGCAACTTCCTTTGAGGTCAGATGCACCATAACATATTACTGAGTTAATTATCTTCAACTAGTGATGTTTTATTTTTATATATTCATATCGCGATATCAGTTTCTCATTTTTTTATTTTATAGTAAGGAAATGGGAAGGATAAAACTGAAGTTGTAATTCTGTGTTTTACGCCAAATTGGATATTAAATTGTGAGCATAAGAATTTTTCATGAAACTTTTCTTTCAATTCTGATCTCAATCTTATAAATATCAAGTGGAGTTTAGACTTGCTCAATGAAAACGTTCAGTTTTGATAAGTTACCTTTGAAGGCAGCACTAGTACAATCGTTTCTATTTTTGTTAGATTCGAAAACCTTGTAAATGAGGTTTAAAGTGTCGGGTAAAGGGTTGTGAATGCTGAAATGATTTCTTCTGCTTTATGTTTTTTTCAACGCATATAAATGTAATTTGTGAAAAATTCACTTTTCTAATAATTTCAATGTTGTACTTGAAAGACACTTGATCAGGCCCATGGCAGCAATAAAGTTACATATGGCGTAAGAATACATAATGTGCTTCCAATTTTATCTTAAACAGGGCTTTCAAAATAATAAGTATACAATGAAAAACCAGTAATTTATATTACGGCGAATATCTAAGTCTTAGTATTCAATTGCCTTTTAATTCTTTATTTTTAACTCTCCTTTTTTTGTACGCATTAGTTCTATATTTATAGAAGTAATCCGTACCTTATCATTTTAAAATTAAAATTAAGAATAAATGAAAGCATTAAACACAACTGTTTATTTTCATGCCGGTGATAGCATATGTATTTTTTTGGCTTGTTTATACTGACTAAGGTGAGGCTTCAATGTCTTATCTTACACTTAACCAGGTATAACATAATATATAGAAACGTAAACATAAAAATCAATTAAAAAAGTAATACTTAAATTTACACGAGGCGAAACAGAAATATAGCAGCTCGAATAGATTAAACTCTAAAAATTATATGTTTTTTCTTATTATGTACTTATTTTGAGCAGGACTAGAAACAAGTGGTTAAATGAAATTAAATTTACAATACCATAATAGTGTTTCTCATAATCCACATTATCAATCATAGATATAAATGTGAAGAACCTTCAATGAACCTTAGAGGAATACAAGAGTTTGCATCTCAACTCATTGAAATAAATTGACAGATCTGCAACAAGCATTTACAAATTAAAGAAATTTGAATGCCACTCAAATCCTCGAAACAAATTGACGAATCAACTGAAACAACTTATAAATTAATTAAATTTAATTTGTATATCAACAGGTGTAGTTAGGGTATACAATTGTTTGGAAAAAGTTAACAAATAAAATTACTGAGGAATTATGATGCGTGTGCATGCGTTTGTTTGGAACCATCGGCGGATATTCTTAATGTACTTGGTAGCATTGCTCGTTGTTAGTGCTGTAGAGTTTCTAACCTCCACGGGTATTCCACGCTCGTGCGGCATAGACGGTGAAATAATTGGCGCATAACTGGGTTTTGTGAGCGGGAATAGTTAAGTTAGATGTATTTTTAGCACGCATGTTAATAGTGTGGTCATCCCCAAGGCTTTCAGCCGAGTACCTTGTTATTGTGGCGTTGTAATATACGAAGATAACATGTTGTACGCTAGTGTGAGACTATGGAGCTGACGTCGTTCGTCCAGACGTAACCAATTAAGTTTATCAAAGAAAGGAGGCAAGTGATCACGTGGCTTAAGGTTGAACAAAAATTGAGCACAAGAATTGTGTATGCGTTGAAGTTCAGCTGTCAAATTTTGCGTGGTGACTCCATAATCCATATCGAAATAATCAGAAATTGGGAATATCAGCAAATGTACCAATGTTAATTTGGCCTTAAGTGGAAGAAATTTTGTAATCTTACAAAGGCTATGTAGTACAGCGTATGACCTCGTACAAACAGTGTTTATGTGACCCAAACACGAAGTGTCTAATTGAAAACAACATCTAGCGTTTTCGTCTCTTTCAAAATAGTAATAATTAGACCAACCAGTACAATATCAGGAAAAGTCAATCAATAGCATTCGTTGAAAGGTCTACGAGAACCAATTAATAAACATTGCGTCCTCCCAGGATTCAGATGTAACTTATTTCTTCTGCACCGAATGTGTACCAATCAATGTCATTATTTATGTCTTTAATTAAAGAGCTGATTAATTTCAAAGAATCAGATGAATACAACTGAAGACCATCCGCGTATAAGTCATGACTTTGTTTTTAGCGCTGACGATATGTCATTAGTAAATAAGGAAAAAAGAAGCGGCCCAAGTACACTACCCTGTGGAGCGCCAAGTTCATAGGTTGGCAAGAGGACTTTTTACCATCAACTACTACACAGTGATGACTACAGATACGAAGTCATCCACTGTACTAAATTGTCTGTGAAATGAAAATATACTTTATGATTTGCACGATAATGTCATTATTTACTATCTTAAAACCATTAATAAAATCTGATAAAACCAGTAACAGTAACCTGACTTCTATATATGAACATTTTGATAGCGTCTGCGATATTGACAAGAGCAGTGCAGGTACTATGTCCTGTGCGGAAGCTGGATTGGTAACTGTCAAATAATTTGTTGTCGTTCGATGTTTTTACATTTGTTGATGTACTAAGAATTCTAATACTTCCGAGAATGCTGGTAAAATACTAATGGGCTGAAAATTATTTAACACTGTCACATTGGAGCGCTAAGCGAGTGGTTTCACAATGTCATATTTCCAAAAAGTGGGGAAGAAACTAGCTGAATGCGGATAGTTAAAAATACCATTAATGACGGTTAGTAAAATGTGTATTATTTTCTGCAAGAAACGAATACAAACACGATCTGTTCTTTTGCTGTAGACTTTATGCGTATTATTGGTTTTTTAGTTTCCCGTAGAGATACATATAGTGATAGCATATAGCTAGTTGCTATTGTATCATCATTTCAGTAATTTATGTACGACTGTCGATGTAAATGATATAACTAAAAATAAACTATTTTATACTACTAGGTGTTATAAACACTGTGCTGCATAAATAAATAATGGCATCATTTCCTTACCATAAAATTGATTTCAAAATAAACTTTTTTTTTCACAGATATATATATGGGGGGGGGGGAAATGCAGCGTGTACACAATCAGTTTGCTTAAGAGTAACGTACATTGTTTTTGATGGTTCATTTTTGTTTAAGACTGTCACTCAGGAATCTCATTTCCCTTCTTCCCTTGTATTCTGTATTATCAGTAATGTCAAAGGATAATTGAAAAACTGAATAAATGTGTTTTATAAACGTTTCAACTAAGTCGAATTATAACAAATTGAAGCATTCCGGAGGCATGCAAACTAAATAGTATTGAGCCACTTTATGGAGTTTATTTCTAAAACCTAAAACTACCGCTGTTGAAAACAGAAAATGAGATTTTCCTCTCAAAAATTGTACACTTGGGTGTTTTCCCGGAGAAACTAGGTAACATACAGCTTAAAATGAGTGAGTTTGGGCAGGTCACAACAAGTTTTTGCAGATCATCACACATGTATAAAGTGATAGTTACTGAAGCAATGTACAATTTTGCATAATCCTGCTGTTTGCACAATTATATATGTTTCAACGAAATCAAGTGTGCTAAAGCTGTCGTAGTCAATGGCTCATACCGCAGTTATTTTATGTCGTCTTCTTATGTTTCTCCTGAATTTCCCCGGTTGTATAGAATAGTTGACAAAAAAATCGGCAGGGAAATTACAACAAAATATTTCTGAGAACGGGCTTCGGGGTAGCAGCAACCAAACTTCTGTAACAGCAACATAAGTTCTGTTAAGTTTATTAGAACTCTTGTCTGTTTCGGGAACAATATAAATATTGCTCAATTGATTATGTTGAAGAAACGGCCTGTTCTATATATATCGTTACAACATTTGTTTCATGGAACTTCAGAGTACGATGCTCAAAAGCTGGGATTCGAATCTAGCCACTAGTAACAAGGCATGATTTCGTTTCTTGTGAAAGTGCAGAATCCCAAGCAAGAGAATATAACGAGATACTTGCGAACCCGAAGCAATTTACATAATTATTTGAACTGATGTGCTACTGATTCCTTAACAGAGTCACAATGGAATTAATAATTTATGGCTAGACGTCTTAGCAAAAGTAATTTAACATTTGGAGTATATGAAGATGTACTTAAAAGCAGAAACTGTGTAAGGGTAAATTCGTGCATGAAAATGTTTTCGTTCAAACCCTGATGTCTAATGATTAGAAATTATATGGATTCAGGTCCTTTATCCACCAGATTTTTACCACGTCACACGCTGTCAACATAAGTAATTATCAAGTACAATATTTTGAGTTGAATTTATACATGCTATATTCCTAGCCAATACTTGCGAATTTATTGGAAATAAAATGCTAAGTCATTTGAAAATTATACTATTACTTTAATGCAGTGTAAACACTTAGAAATAGAGAAAAATATTATTATTATTAGCTCAACAATTTTAATTGTTACTTTACAATGTTAGATATTGCAGATATTATATTGTGATGTATATGTTGCAGGTTTTTTTTGTTGAAAACCGGCAAATAGCTAAACCATATGCGGGGAAAAAAATTATTAAATTATTAAAAAAATTACAAATATTGGGGGTTACACCTGTTCCCCATACCCAACGTCCTTCTTTGTAAGGGAGTGACCGTCTTTGAGAAATTACAGATAAGAGAAACATACGATATATTTTGTAGAGTAAACTAGATAAAATCTAACGTGACACACTCATAATTCAACAACGCTGCTTTCGAGAGTTTAGCAATATTAAAGGTATATTCCTATCGTTTATAGCCAAAGATATGTGTTTTGTTGATTCTAATTTTGTAGGTTTAAAAAGCACTTTCATTCGAATTGAAACGTATTATTCATGCATTCAACGATCTCACTTGAAAGCAAAAACATTTATTAAAAAAAATAACAAACTATCCTGTTTTATTCTTGTCTCTTGACAGCCATATCATAGTGCGCGGTTCGTGCACTACAATCTTTGGGGAAGTGAACCTTCCCGTCATAGGAGTTCCCCATTCTCTGCTTCTTCATCCGCAATGAGGGCGCAGGAAATAACTGGTTACAGCGGGTATAACAAGAGAGGTGATCAGCCGACTCACCCCCACGTCCAAAGGAGGCAGGAGGCCTGCCTGGGGAAGAGGGAGAAAAAGGTTTCTGAGTTTCGTCACCGTATTTGGAGGAAAAACTACAAATTTTGTGTGCTAAGTGCCTTTCTCGCCCTAGGTAGGCGGGAGCCTTAAACTAAGTATTAATGCAGGAAATAATTGAGTTAATTTTAAAGTATTATATGCAGCTCCTTTAAAGTTACCTGTTGCATAATTATCTACTATTTTAATTATGGGGATAGGTGGAGTGGGTAAAATGAATACCCCAGCGGACAGAAAAGTAAGGTGTCAATCAGGCAATACAGCAAGGGAAGGTCACCAAACAGAGTATGCATTGTACACATATAATAGAGCATGCATTTGCAGCACTTAAGCAGTTTAACAGGGGCCGCATTGTGGTTCTGCATGGTGCTGGGTGGATGTATCGTGCAATTGCCATGAACGTGGGACATTTCGATGTCACTTGGTCTGCTGTTGTAACCAATGATTACATGAGATCACCCGTACGTGTAAATGCTTAGGTCGACCATGACAGACCACAACAAATGAGGATCACTATATTGTGTGCTAAGTATTAGGCAACCCTATGGCATCTGCACCTGCCAACAACAGTTACTGGAGACTGCAAAACTGGAGACTGGTGCTGTAAGTAGAAAACTTGGAGTGATGACTAGTGGCATCGCATCTGGTTCAGTGCTGAATCTCAGTTCTACATTACTACAGATAATATTCGCGTGAGAGTATGTTGACATCAAGGGAAGATGACACATCCTGTCATGTTGTGACCAAATGCATAGCATTGCTCATGACATCATGATATGGGGAACCATGGCTTATTTTTCAAGTCACTTCTGGTAATGCTTCGATGAACCCTGACAGCACAGCTTTGCTTACATCTGTGGCATCCTGCATCCTCATGTGTTACCGCTCATGTAACAGCGCCCTGATACACTCTTTCAACAAGACAACACTCGCCCACACGTGGCACATGTGTCTATGAAATGCCTGCATTATATTTGGGTAATCTTGTTGCTGTCCCAGGCAGAAAATGTGTTGAATCAGCTAGGACATTAATTCCGATCCGATGTCGATCTGCAAGATATTGAAGGATAGTTACAAAAAGGCACCAGCAGTATGTTGTATCATCAGCACTCTTTTCATTGTGACTTAATCTCCTAATCTTTTGACTTATACATTTTTATTTCATTATGCTTACTTGTAAGTAATTAATTTTTTTACATACGTGTTAATAAAGGAATTTCAAATGTGAAAATGCTTGAACGTATAAACTTGAAGAAAATTATTGAATATGTAGGACTATTTGTCAGATAAAATTTAGAGGTGATTTCTGAGGGAATAAGTAATATTGTTTGTGTGTGTGTCTATATAAGGTAGGCAAATGAAAAAATTACAGTTTCGGAAATCTTTTAAATAACTAGCAGAAATTCGAAGGAAAACGTTGTAGAACCTACCATATTTGATATTTTGTTGGAAAACGAACTAAAATTACTCAAGATTTTGTAGACTATTTCCTATGTAAAACTTGAAAATATATCTAAAACCATTTAGAAATGGCATCATACAGTAGAAAATCCACGAACCCCAATAACCACCTGCGTTTGTCTACCTTCTCCAGAGGATGCAAATGAATGGTCAGAATAGCTATCAGTTTTTGTTTGTTAATGCCACCACTTTTCAACCATAATATTGAAAGTGTTTATGTAAAATCACTCTTTCTTCATTAATGTATTCATAGGACTAGGTGATTCTTGCCTAGTAGTAGGTAACCTGCCATTCCCAATCTATTATCAGGCCTTTCTTTAGCTCCATCAGTAATTGTACAGATGTCTCGAACATCTTCTTGTCATGCTTATTTCTCATTATTCCGGTCTGGGATGTACCGTGCGTATCACATCACTTGAGGTGTTATGAGGTATTCTTATATACATTAAACTGAGGGTGATGGCAGCGTCTTCATACGACGCATGTGCGTGTTTCATCGTTCGAATCTTGAATAATTTCATTATCATCAATATATATCTATCCATACCCAATTTCTCAATGGATGCTGAATGATTTTTATATGCCGTGCAAATTATTATGGCAATTAATGTACGAAGGTTCGTCAAATAGATAGGGTTACGAGGCTTGCAGAATAAATGCCTCGCACAATACGCAAAAGCCGAGTGTGGTGTTTGAACCAGGCAATTTGATTTACATCAGCATGATGTCGTGTGTTCGTACAGAGGAAGTTGCGATAAGAAGCAGTCCATCCAGTTCATTCTAGGTCACGTGTGAATCTAAGTATAATAGGGTTTCGACTCGAAACATCGTCTGCTGACGAACAATGCATGGTAATACAATTCTTAAATGCTGGTGGCACAATGCCCGTAGACATTTGTCGCAGGATGGTGGCAGTGTACGGGAAACATTATTTGTCACTGTGTACAAATGGTCAGTGCGATTTCGCGAAGGAAGCGAAACCTTTGCGGATGATAAACGACCTGGACAATAAACAATCCTCCTGACCACATTTAACATGTAGAACGACTTGTAAAAAGTGATAGTTGACTCACCATATATCAATTCGGTATCAAACATGGGAACATTTAGGTAAGTGTGCATGACAGACAGAGGGACAGGAAAGTTTGCGCACGATAGGTGCCAAAATGCTATCGGAGGAACAAAAAAGCCTACGAACAGACCTTTCACTACTTCATTTGCTGAGGTATCACCATGACACCATGTTCTTGAAGACGTTATTGGAGGGCGACGAATCCTTGTGCCATCATTTTGAACCCGAAACTAAGCGATCCAGCATACACAGGAAACAACACCCATCTCCCCGTCTAAGAAATTCAAGGCTGAACCAAGTGCAGGGAAGGTCGTATCAACCATCTTCTTCGATAACTAAGAACCACTGCTGATTGAGTTTTTAAACCCAGAGCCATTCTGAACAGACATACTGTTAGTCATTGCAACATATTCGTCACACCATAAACATAAAACATCCTGGGATGTTGAGCGTAGGTGTTGTGTTCTTCCGTGTTATTTCCCACCCGCATGTGTCCAGCAAACAACTGTTCTCTCCAAATTTCACTGGGAAGTATTGGAACATCCACCCTATAGACCGGATCTGTCACCCAGTGAGGTTCATGTGTTTGGACCCCTCAAAAACATCTAAAAGGATGGATGTTTTCCCAGGACGCTAAGGTAGAGGACATTGGGAATGATTGGTTGCACTCACGTCCCAAGGCCTTCTTTGAGAAACGCAAGTATAAACTGTCTTGCTACACAATGAGATTTCTGCCTTCAGGCACACTGTGGTTACTATTTACTGGTGTGTTTATCTTCTCATAAGGGGCTCTCGTCACCTTTTCATTTAAACAAACCTCTTTATAACAAATAGTAAAGCAAAACATAAAAATAATATTACTGGACATATACACTTGTCATGCTGATACGAGCCATCCAGAGGCCTCGTCTGCCAAAAGTGTAATTATTGTACATCACCTCGAACAAGTGACTCGAAAACAACACCCTAACTCTATGATTGCTGATAGATGGCAGAAGGTATCAAAATAAAATAACTTGTTTCTTGTTAATGTCTTAATTTCAGTTGTGTATACATTAGCAGTAATGTACAAACTGTATATTAAAACTTCACACGACGTATCTTTAATACTCCCACTGTGCAGTGTAACCAATGAAACAATTTATTGTTTGTTGTTATACTTATTTACTATTTCGTATTCGATATATTGTATGAATTGTGACCGATCATCATCAGAGGTCTCAACCTTCTTATGGTTGGAACAATAAAGGGTATTAGAATGCACTGACAGTTTGTCGTGAATTCTGGTCGCCTCCTCTTTCCTGTATCGAGTTTTGCTTCCTTTGGGTCAGCGATTCAATCTTACCCCAGGTCTTGCTTCCTGCTGCGAAAAAGCGACAGCAGACGGCTGAACCCCGGGCAATCCAGGACCTGCTTCTCCAAGAGTAATCCACCGATCTGGGGTATGTCACACTCCAGTACATTTTGCGAACATCATGGGATCATAAGTGCAGCTATATCTTTTAGTATATGTCCATGGGCGCTGGCCAAGGAAAAATAGATTATTTTTAATTTGTACCATATATCATTAAACTTGTAGAAAACATCTGTGACTAATTTCTCCTCCAATAAAATATTTTTAGATTACATAGTTTTTGCAAAATTACATGTGAAAAACATAATTTTACTGTTTTAGAAATGTACAAATAATTAAAACCATACTACGCACAGAAATAACATAATACTTCAAGACGTATATACAAGTGCACAAGGAAATGTTTTTACAATCTTAAAAAAGTTGCCGAAAAGAAGGAAGTTCTTGCAATTTTTATATTTTTGGTTGCCCCTTAATTTTTAGAAAATAACGTTTGCTAAACATTAATTAAAATTAATTTAAAAAATATCTTTCAGACGCCCTTTTAAAAGTTTGTTTAAATAGCTTGATTAATTTTATTTGTACATTACAAAAACAGTAAAATTTGAATTTGAAATCTCATTTTGCCAAACACATGCAGTCTAAAAATATTTTATATGAGAGTAAGGTAGTCATAGATATTGCCTACAATGTGAACAATTTATTTATCTTATATTATATTATAACACATTTTTCCGTGGCAAACGCCCTTAATATGTTTTTAAAACTTGTGCACACTTCTGTGCGAGATTACAATTCCAAAATAAACCAAATCTTTAACAATGTTTAGAAAATAAACACGTTTATCGTGCAAAGCTCTCCAAGATTCAGTAGGATAAAACCAAAATAATTGACAACATTCCTATATAATGTGGACGAGTATTTTCTCGTGACAAATACTAGTTATCTTGTATTCGAAAACGACTGTTTCGTTCTCCCGAGGTGCTGCTTCTTGTCAAAAGTGTGTCTCACTTCCAGGTTTACCATTACAGTTCCTTAGGGCAATAACACATTTAAGAAAAATTTGTAGTTAGGAAAAGGAACTGAACGTGTGTACGAATGCAAAGACTTTCTTTTAACAATTTCTTACAGCTTAGGCAAGGAAAGTGACTTCTGGCACACTTGGATATGTTCGGATATAACTCTGAGTTTCAGTTGTAACATGTTATATTGACCTGCGAAATACACAGACCCATCCAGGAAATATTTTGATATAATTTAGATAATCTAACGCAACTACGAGATCTTTGGTCGCACACAAAATTGAAAATATTTTGGTTTTTACTCATCAATTTAAATCACTACTTAATGCCGGACTACTGCCTCACT
Source organism: Clitarchus hookeri (assembly GCA_002778355.1). NCBI lineage: Eukaryota > Metazoa > Arthropoda > Insecta > Phasmatodea > Phasmatidae > Clitarchus > Clitarchus hookeri. The sequence goes on from NQII01000003.1 coordinate 970,198, forward strand.
TAGTTCTGACCTAAACAATACGGCTTTCCAAAAATACTTCATGCATAGTGTTAACAAAAATCAGTGTACATATATTAATACGTTTCTGTACAAAAATGGTGATAGTTAAATAAACTGCAGAAACAGGCTACACCTCTAGTGCCGACGATTTGACAGTAATACATCTTGTCCCGAATCTATGTAAACCACAATATGACCCTGTAAACCCAACCACAGGCAAGTCGTGTGCGTTGCTGAAATATCTTGAACAGGGCGGAGCTAGTACAGTGCTTGTACTTGACCTGTGATTCCTATGCAATTAACCGAAATAGCTCAAGATACCTAAATATACTTTACAGAATGGGGAGGAATTAGATCGACAAACTTGGCAAATGTAAAATAGAGTGGTTATTACATGGGGGGACTTTCTACTTGAAATAAATATTAAGGAAGATACGAGTCCTTGGGAATCATATTTTTAATCAGTATTTTGCAAAATATTGAAAACAGAGTGAAATTAAATTACAGTTCTCCGAACGTTATTTAATAGTGATTTTCTTCCTCAAAACCTCACACTTTAATGAGAAAAACAGGGGTGGCCACCATCTTACTGTTGACAACTATTTTACCGTCAGGATTCATGAATGTTCGATGCTGGTTTATTGAACAGTACGACCAAATTAACAGGAATGGTCAACTTATCGCAACTGTCCAGAACCCACAATTTTCGGGGAAAACGCACACAAATCTTTCTGTGGCAGTCATACAGTTCCAGGCGCGTAGGCAACACCAATACTTCTTACAGGAATTCTCACACCGACTTTCACCAGAACCGACAGCTCTGCACTGTAAGCTTATTAATGTATGATACATACTGGTAAAAGTACTTGTTAAAAAAAATCCTCCAACATCGTCTTTGCAGTGATTACAGTAGCATACCATAAACGCATGTAGTTAGAATTGCTTATGTGTTAAGCATTGTATCGCAGCAGCAGAAGATTTATGTGCGTTTTACATGAAAACTACGGGTCCTGGGCAGTTGCAATAAAAGGACTATTTTTGTTAATTATGCATTACTGTTCAATAAGTCAGCGTCAAACGCTCATAGTTCCTTGCGATAAAAAAGTTGTCACAATAAGAGTGTCGCCACGCCTGTTATTTTTATTAAGGGCGGATATATTAATCAGATTTTTCACTAATGTTGAATATCCCGATAACTTAAAACAGTGGGTCATAGAATGAAAATTTAATTTCGCTGAAAAGAGTTGAAACACTTATTTTTCAATTGTTTATATCCCTCAAGAATCAGTAAATGTAGACTATGTCCCATGTATTTTCAAAATAATTTTTCATGAGAAATCACCTCACGACATTTGTCGGTCGAATTCCGTCTCATTCTGTATAATACGAGGAAGTAAAGTCGGTTGACTCGAGAAGGACCATATTGAGATTATGGTATCTCAGACACTACACATTCCACATAGTGCTACTTCCAGGTTCGATGGAGCAGCTCACGAATGGAATTACGTGGATTTTCCAGCCGTTGATTTTTGTAGAGAACACTGTTACAAATTATTATTAGGGTCTGACTGCCTCACGTTGGTGTCGAAACACACTAGACGACTTTGCTAGGTAACTAAGGCAGTCTCTTTTTGGTATACTGTATACACACGCTAACATCAAGTGGGATTCTACGCCCGGGAACCTACCAGATGCAGCCCATTGACAGCAGCCGACTAGACATCCCAGTCAGCGTGCTGGGGAGATACATCAAGCGTGGATTAGTGAAAAGAAAATGTAGCTGTGTTCTGTCTATGGACGTTTCTAGGGGTTTTATTCTCCGTTATCCACAGCGTGATTACTTACGGCAAGAATGGATAAGTAGGTACTTTCCGATTAATGTAATCCGAGAGGATTATTATGGAGACGGTGGCATATTGGTCTAGGGCAGCAACATGTTGTGCTCATGTACACCTCTCTGTGTGTTTGAATGTGACTCTGGAACTGGCCAGTTGTACAGATATAGTATTTCCATTAGCATGCTAAGCTTTTCAGGTGTCAGTGTATTCTTATTTCCTGGTTATGGACGACTATGAATGCTCGTCGAAATCTCGCTGCATAGTTGGTTTGGCTACCTAAAAACCGAGGACACCCCTAGTTTGGATTGTTTGGTGAGGTACACAGATCTTACTCCCATTGTTCCTACTTGCGACGTACTTAGGAGTCATATTTCTGGGCGCCTTTAACCTCCACTAACCTTTCAGGAGCTTTGAACGGTTTGGTCAATAAGTGCTATTTCATTAACCGAAAAGTGCTGGAAAGTAATACTCTAAGCATGGAGCCCGTCGTAGAGCACGTGCCATTATCTAGAGTGGCCCCTCTTTATAATGGCACAACCGCATTGCTCCACGTTGGTGGTGTAGAATTTTTCGTTTCTGTCTTTGAGTGGTCTGTAATTAATCTAGAGTGGCCCCTCTTTATAATGGCACAACCGCATTGCTCCACGTTGGTGGTGTAGAATTTTTCGTTTCTGTCTTTGAGTGGTCTGTAATTAATCTAGAGTGGCCCCTCTTTATAATGGCACAACCGCATTGCTCCACGTTGGTGGTGTAGAATTTTTCGTTTCTGTCTTTGAGTGGTCTGTAATTATTAACAGACGCACTTTTTGAGTACAGTGTATTCAAAACCAGTTTTGAGGGTATCCGTATGTTGAGTTGAACTAATATGCTATAGTCTGTTTTTTTACGTCATGTGTATATTGCATAATTCCTTAATTTTGTACATGCAAAAATCATACATTTTCGCGTATCTGAAAATGAGTCTTTATCTAATCTTTATATTTTATTTGTATATTATTTTGTCATCATGAAAAATCACTCAATGGAATAATTAGAAAATATAAGGAAATAATATTGGTTGAATGGTTCAGAGTGGAGTTCCGTGAGTTTTGTTTAGGTGAAAATGATAAACTGGTAATACACTATTATTGAAACCATTGTTGTATTATGGTTTTCAAACAATATACATCGTAATTTAAAATAAATAACAAAAGTGTCTCATGAATATGCATTCAGGAATTAAAATTAAATTCACATCCAACTCAATTAAATTAGCACTTATAATAGGCTGTCCGCCGCAAATTTAAACAAATGTGAGTTTTATTACAAGACAAGTACTATGCTGAATGTGTTGCCAAAGTACCTAATTAATGTAAAAAAAACTTAATTTATATACGTACGAATAGTACCCATAAAATAATAATTAATGTTTTTAATTTTTATTTTGAAACAGACAAATAATTATCACAAAACTATTATCTCAAAATTATATATATATTTGTATTCTCATCTTTTAGCCGATAACTATTTCTTATGTTCTATATGTTTCAGGACGCTTAAGTGGTAATTTTCAAGTTATACATGTCACAAAATTGTGTTTCAATTAGGACATTTACGAAAACCTATGTATGTTATGGGTAATTAAATGTTAAATGTTAATCATAATTCATTTCCTGAGTGCGTGCACTGAGTACAAGCTAGGCTTCAGTGTTTAAGCATAGATAAGTATACTTGTACAAATGAATTAAATTCGGTACACATATAAGCAAATAGTCTTTGGAAACCGACTGACAACAAATTTACCGAAAATAATATAACAGGCTTTATTAGGGGAGCATAATGCAGATTTACACTGAAGAGCCAAAAAAACTGGTACACCTGCCTAATATCGTGTAGGGCCACCCCGAGCACGCAGAATTGCCACAAGACGACGAGGCATGGACTAGACTAATGCCTGAAGGTATGCAGGAGGCAATTCACGCCATGAATCCTGCAGGGCAGTCCACAAATCCAATCTGCGCCAATTTGAGAAAGGGTTGCACGTCTGTCACGTTTAATGATTCACGTCAGTCGTCGTTTGTCCCGTTCTTTCGCAATATTTTTCCGGCCGCAGCGATGTCGAAGATGCGATGTTTTACCGGATTCCCGATATTCATGGTACACTCGTGAAATGGTCGTACGCGAACATCCAAATGTTATCGCTACCTCGGAGATGGTATGACCCATCTCTCATACGCCGACTATAACACCACGTTCAAACTTACTTAAATCTTGATAACCTGGCATTGTAGCAGCAGTAACCGATCTAACTGCTGACCGCATCGCGTTACTTAGATTGGTTCCATGCCTCTGTTATTTGCATACGCACGCCTATGCCAGTTTTTTTTGGCTCTTCAGTGTATCTGCTCCATGGGATTTTTCGTGAAGGGAAAATCTTTCATATATTGTACACAGTGGTGTGGTGCAGGGTATTTCCCTTAGAAATACGAGGTTTGGTTTTTATAACGTTGGTAATCCTAGATGGCTGCCAGCATGACATGAATATGCGAAACTAAGCATATTTTCTCCGGGAGTGCTTTTATGAGATAAATGCATATGCCATTTTTATTCTACATAAAAAATTAACAAAATCGTTTAATACAGATGTTTTAATATTTTTATTGGTTTAGGAGTTATATGCAACAAAGTTAAAGTTGTGTCTTCCGTGAAGATATAAACGTGTAAAACTGTATATTGCATCCAAGGGCACTTAAACTATAAAAAAGGAAAATCACCCTTTTATTCTCCCTAAAAAAGCGAACAAAAAAGCTCACTACTAATGTTGTGATATTTTTATTGATTTATGAGTTATAGACAATCAAAGTTCAAGTTGTGACTTCTTTGAAGATATAAACGTGTAAAACTGAGTATGTTGCGTGCAGAAGTTCTCAATGAAAAAATTGCATAGGGCCTTTCAATTGTACTTAAAAAAATTAACAAAACTGTCCTTACCAATTTCCTAATTTATTGATCGGTTTAGGTGTTACAGGACATCAAACTTTGCTTAGGGGGCCTAATTAGTGTTTAACTCATTAGAGTTTACAGTATGCATTTATAAAACCACGTGTTATTGTTCTGCTGTTATTCAGTTTACAATATGCTGCATATTTAAAAACGTAACATCCTAACTGTTTCTTTATCTTTTCAACTATACAAAAATAAATCATTTTATTTACAACAACTCATCATCGACGTCTTCTAGTGTATCCTCATCATTAGTTGCATGATCATGGCTGTCACAAACTCCACACACAGAGTTGAATGCACCAAAGATGTTGAGAAAGGCATTTGCATTGTGGAGTATACCTGACTTTAGCGCAATAGCATCTAATAAGTTTAAGTACAGCCTTTGTAGCATATGGTAGAACACACATAACAGGTGTGTAATGTGGGAGCTTTTTTTGTAATTTCCATCCGAAGTCTGCCGGTGAAGGCAAATCCGGGTAAGATTAGTCAGCAGACGCCATTCTACAACTTGATAGTGAACTCTACTAGTATAGGGCGTCAGAGAAGCTCTAGTAGGTGGCAACCTTTCTCTCTGAGTGTCCTTTTTTGAAAACATCCACCACCTTAGCTTTCCGATATCGGAGAATTGTGTATCAAGGGCATAAACTTGACATATAAACTTTTCTGTAAGAAGCCTGTCATCATCAACATTTTTTTGCAAGCATCCAAGTTTTCTAAGTTTTCTGTGTTGAAGACTTCCCAGAAAGCGTTTTTTTCTTTGGTTGCCAAAGACCCTGAGGTGTCACATCCGGACAATGCATGTAGACGAAGTTAAGCCGACTTTTTTTGGGACTCAGGGATACACTTACTTTGTTGAGGTTGATCTTCCTTCTATGAGGCCCAAATACGTTTACGAAAATAGTACACCGTGGAAAGAATTTTGACCACCAAAAGGAAACGATGAAGACATCTGTATCTGGAGAGTGAATGTGTAGTTGTTAGGCACCATGACGAGAGGCATATAGAGAGTGCAAAATAATTTTTGCGTCTGCTTCCTCGTGATTCCTTTTAAGTTCATCTATTACACAGTCATCTGAAGACATGGCCATTTCACTTCAAGATACAGCATTTGTTTCTTTCAGCTGCATACTTCATTGCTTTTTCAGACAGGTAGGCTGTTACGTCATCATTTGCTTTAATATGTGAAAGCAATTTATTCAATGATGTCTTGCCAATGTAAGTTGTATCAGTGATCTTGAACTGGACTGCTTGTTCTTTGTTGTTTCTTTACTCACGCATGGCAGATTTCAGCGAATATTATTAGTAAGTATCAAATACCAAGTGTGTTTCATCATATTTTACAGTGTAGGGGGAGGTCCCGTAATGCCGGACGGCACCTAGTATCGGACACTCGTACTATCTCGGATAGTCGCAACGCGTTCGTTTCAAAAACGGCGGACAGTGGTGCGGGGGAGCGTAGCGATACACGGTCGCGGGACGCGGTCTGTCAGTGACGCGCGAGGCCAAGGTGGGAGCGGTCGATTGCTGCTTTTGGCGGGAATACACTGTGTCACATAAGATCGAAGTGAGTGTTACTGCTATGTTTTTATGTTAAAATGTCTGTGGTAATTATTATTACACGTAGTGTTCCATAAATATTCGAAGTTTGTGAAAGATTTTGTTGATTTCCAAACAAGTTTTGGTAAAAACACGTAATTTTGGGGATTCTTTGTCCCCTGGTACCAGACACAAAGTCGTCTCTTAACGCCGGACAGTAAACAAGTTGTTTTTTCTCGCAATTATATGTATTTTTTTATAATAATTGTTGTACGTTGTTTTACAGGATTAAATAACGGAGAGAAATCGAAATGGAAGAGACGAAAAAGAAAGGAAAATGGGACCAACAAAGTTTACAAACTGCGATAGACAAGGCTTTGTCCAAATAAATGAGCTTGAAAGAAGCTTTGTTGCGCTACAACGTTCCAAAAAGCAATATACATGATAAAACATCGTTATTGAACCATGGACAAGAAGTAACGTTGTAACCAAAGATCGGTAGATTCAGTAACACCTTCTCACCCGAGTACGAAGAAGTTTTAGTGGAATACGTAAAATATTTGATGTCTGCCACTGATGATAAAGGAGTTGCTGAACTAAGCTTTTGACTTGGCTGAAGCTTTGAAGATTCCTCATCGATTTAATTAAGAGAAAGGTGCTGCTGGTAAGCATTTTTTACAACGATTTCATGCAGAGACTTTCTGACATATCTCTGAGAGCACCAATAATCAACAGTCCCAAGCCATCGACTAGCTTGTATCCAGAGGTTGCCCATATAGTTTGTAGTTTGTCGTCATTGCCAGATGCTGCCAAAAAACGATCAGTGGCTCGGAAGAGAAAATATGAAAAAAGTGAAATTCTAACTTCATCACCATACAAAATTTCTGTTGAAGAAAAAGAGAATGAAAAGAACGTTAAGGAAAAAAATAAAGAAATCGGAAATAAGTTTAGAACAGCTCTACAAGAAAAGGGGAAACAAACCAAAGGTTTAAAGTCCAAAGGAAAAAGTGGAGATAAAGCAAAGATCATGAAACCGTTAACTCAAACATCTGACATAGGAACTACTTGCGTAGTGTGCTTATAGTATCACGACGAAGACTGGATACAGTGCTCCAGCTGCCGTGGGTGGGCTCATGAAGCATGTGCAGACATCCCAGAATGTGCAGATGCCTACATATGCGATCGATGCACGATGTTTTGAAGATGTCCGGCGCTGGGGGCTGTAAGTTAAGTCCGTCCGGTACTAGGTGCCACTTTCAGTGATTGCAACTTATTTTACCAAAGTTTGATTTAAGTTTTTAAGTGTGTTTATGCAGATATTGCATTTTTGTTAATTTTTTTTAATTTTAAACTTTGTTGACGTAGTAAATTCATAAATAAAGATAATTTTTCGAAGCAGGTTCTTTTTTTATTGTCTGAAAACCTTAGGCGTCCGCCACTAGGGGACTTCCCCTACAGTCCAACTGAAAGTTGAATTCAATCACCACGTCGTTACATGTCTTAACCTTTGCAGGTGTTTTCATGGCCTGTAGTTCTGCCACACCATCTACAACAACTACAGCAAGTCTTTCAAATATGTTTTCATGTGATAAATGTCTCAAAGCATCATATAGTTTGTCCATGGGAAGTTGTAAGGTATTAATCATTTCTTCTTCATGTTCACAATTTTCATCGGCTTGATCTTCAAGTAGTTTTAATAATTGGATTTTGTTTGTACACAAGAGCTGAGCGCCATCTAAAGACAGCATGTAATGGGGGAACTACTGAAAATTCATAACTGCCCAGGGATTCCTTTATATTTATATTTGGTCGGCTTCTCGATGCCACCAGCAGACGGGTGAACAACGATTGATCGGCTTGTAGTTGAATTACAGTTTCGGAAAATTTAGTCAAGACCGTCTTACAAGCTGTTTTACACGAATTTAATTTCACCAGTGTCATTTTCTTCCAGAAATTTGTTTTGTCAGACTCAATCTGCTCAGCTTTAAAGATGCTATATAACTTCATTAAAACTCTTGGCATTATTAATGTATCTTTCTCGATTTATTTACTAAATACTGCTTTTGAAATGAGATTGATAAGGTGGGGACTGTCATATGACATAGGAATTGTTGAATGCATCATTGCATTGTAGACTACTTGCACTTCACTATTTTGTCGTTTTGACTTCGACGTTGTAAGTTGGTGATGGTTTGAGCGAACATACTCTGTAAACCCTACGAAGCTCTTTGCTTCTCTGGTTAACTGTGAGAGTTCAGGAGAATTTAAAAACCACCATGCCAACGGCAATTTGTTTTGGGTGATATTCGCAAGACCGCTTATTACTATCATTGCTATTTTCCTGTTCCAGAGCCTCGTCAGCACCTCGAGAACAAAACTGTATTGTGCTCTTGTTAACAACCCAGTTTCATTTCATGAACTGTGCCCATAGATCAGGATCTGTGTTTTCTAGCTGTTTCACTTTAGCTAGATGCCATGCGATCATACTTGCATAGTTTCTTAACTCAAGATCACAAAATTACTTTATAAAATCTTCAAGATCAGCTAGATGTAGCTAAAAGTTTCTAGAACTCACATATTTTATGAAAAGCAGCATCTTCACGACCATTTTCACGTATGGTTGGGCAGTTTGGAAGTTTAGTTTCCCGTCTCCTTGAACACTATCAAACTCTTCCACTTTAGATGGCATGTCGCTGCTCTTTAGAGACTCGACATTCTGAATGTGCAACTGAATTTATTTCTTGGATAATGTCTGCTTGTAGGGCAGCGATCATATTTTGGGTCTCCCTACCACATCCGTCTTCATGCTGTGTCAGAAATACGTCAATATAACATTTAAAGAGAGTAAGTGTTAAGGTAGTATGTGCTGCAACTCCTCGACTCACATGTTTCCCTGCCAGGATCTCACTAATTACTATGTCAGTGTATATATAAGTTCGGGCACATCCAAGTCCTGTACCATCTATAAAGGTACCTCTCGCACATAACATTGCATTATTATGTGCAGTTCTCCAGGCCTGGGTATCCAATTATTGAAAGATCTTTTCGTTCTATCGCTAGTTTAAAAATTGGTCTGTAAATTCCAAGATCTAAAGTGACAAAATCGTTTGAGTCCGAACCGGAAATTGCATATATTTTTGATTCCAGATTTTCCATGCATGTAATTATAATCGAAATAGATGATGTTTGCCTATGAGAAGGAGTACACATACTCGCTTTAAACATATTGGCTTGCTCACCAAGGAATGATAAGCTGACCATGTGAGTACTAAAGCAGGACTCGAAAATACTGTATCACTTGCAGCAGGATTGGTCTCATTCCCATTTAGGTCATCAAGATCATCATCCAATTTTGTACTTTCGTCAGAGCTTTGTATAGCTCTAGCTTTAAGTATCATACATAAAATATCTTCAAGCAGGTTTGAATCAAATAGTTCATTTCCTTTTGTTTTACATCCACCTTAAAGTGTATTTCAGGCGCACATATTTTTTGAGAATGAGATACATTACAGTGGGAAAGTTCTATTAATGACTTCGGGATTGTGTCAAGCGAACGTCGCGATGGCGGCTCTGAAAGAATGAGTGACTAATGAGTATCAGTCTCACTTTCTTCTTGGTACACAACCATAACAGTACCATGGAGAGTGCCCTTGCCATAAGGAGTATCCTCCTGAAAGTCTATTTTGTCTGCTGCACAGAAAACAAATCATCCCATAACCAAATCAGTAGGCATATATTCACCTCCATTGGCTTATATACGTCTTTTAATTTCACTCGCTATTTGGGCTTCCATTCGTATTACTTTATTATACTCAATAGAAGTACCTAAGCTGCGAAGAAAATGAATTAGGAATTTGCTCCTTGTTACTGAATTAACAGTAAGTCCCACAGCTACTTTCATTGGCATCTCCCGCGTGCGCCGAACATTTTTTCCACTTGATGTGGTTGCCTGGCGAGATTATATTTTTCATATACAAACATTTTCGAAAGTCGTTGCGCTTTGGTTGATATTTCAGCGACTTGCATGTCCTTATATTTCGTATCCATCTGGACATGTATGCACCATTTAAATACTTGTTTGGGTATTATATCTTATAAGTCAGCATTTTCAAGGGAACCATCGAATTCCCATTTACCACATTTTGTAACCGATACTCTAAATATCTGAGCTGCATCAGGAAGGATTTGCATTTCTTTGCTAATGTTGTCATATGCATATTCTGCATTGGCAATACCAATATCGGATGTGGCTTTCAGAGACAAACGCCGTAGTTTATTAACTCTTTTAGGTTTGCTGAAAACAAAGTCATTACATTCTAGTACCTCTTCCACAAGATATTTAATTTGCTTTCGAGATTTTACTTATGTTTCATCAATGACATTATTTACTGCTATGGTCTGGTATATTTCTTCAACATGAGCAGTCGTTGTGAGTTCACCTTCATGAAGGAAGTTATTTTAACTAGATTAAAATTCTATATGAGTTTCATGCTTGTGGATAGTAGATATTCTACACTTGGGTTTATCCTTGGATCTTGGCACATTTACACCATGTTTGTTGCAACAGTCTTTGTAATATTTGATGTCTTTCGCGTGAGTATCTCCAGGGTCTATGCAGTTACTAAGGCGCACTTTAAATATTGCACTGTTAGACAAATCAGCAGCCAACTTCAGACGCTTGCCAGTTCTGTCCGTTGCTACAGTAGAGTGTTTTATTTACTTTCATACCTTTATCACAAAATAAACATAATTTTTTTTCATAGGTTGGAATTTTTGATGTTAATGTTTACTTCGCATCTTCATGGGTAGATGTCGGTTCAGGTTCTTCCTGCAGTGCCACCCGCTTTCTTTCTTCAAATAACTGTCTGCTACGTTCAATATTATTTTTATTGGTGCAATTTTTGTAACAAGATTTGTGCCACTCAGCATTGGCTTCCTCCAATTTCTCCACACTCACATTTCCAAGTCTTCTACTAATATCCACATATATAGGATATCTTGTCTCTTTTCTTCAAACAATTCAATGGTTTATCGTAGTTAAACGAATTTACTTGAGGTGATTTAATACTAATTTGGCGCAAAATACACAGTTTAAAATTGGTAGTAATAAGTTTGCGTTTTTTGGCAGATGGAGGTAGATCTACCCGGAGACAGCTACGGATGTTGGATGTAATTTCCATGGCTTATACAGTCTTCAAGTTCAGTATATTTTTTTCAAACATTTCAGCTGTGAATCTGAAACAATAAGTAATGCATGTTATAAGGAATAACAAATTAAGAGGCACAGAATATAACAATTACAATGTAAAATGTCACATATGTACACATGGACAATTTAGTGGTAAACTTATGTGATTTATATATGTAACATGACATATTACGAGAAAATTGAGTATGACTCGATTCGATACACATTTCAAATTATTGGTAATATATGTTTGGTATTTATAACAAATATATTATATATTTTAATTATTTCATGACATTATCTACGACAAAAGCTCAGTTTATCATGTTATGTCACTATGCAGCTGTCATGGGAAGTTTGATGGTCTATAACGCTTAAAACGTTTGTGTGGAATAAAAAATGCCTTATGCATTTTTCCGTTAGAGTACTCATGTAGGCAATATACTCAGTTTTACATGTTCCTATTTTCACGGAAGCCATACATTTAAATTTGATTGCTTATAACTCCTAAACCAATAAAAATATGAAAAAATATTTTTGCGGTATTTTGTTAATTTTTGTATGTAGAATAAAAAAGGTCCCGTGCTTTTTTATCACAAAAGCACTCTCAGAGAAAATATGCATAGTTTTGCATATTCATGTCATTCTGGCAGCTATATTGGATTACCTACATTATAGAAACCAAACCGCGCATTTCTAAGGGAAACACCTGGTACCACACCACTGTGTACAATAAAAGAAAGGCATCCCACATAGTGACATGTTCTCTTCACAAAATATCCCACGGAATGCATTACCGCTCGTACAAATAATTCTGTTTTAAAAAAGTGAAATCTCGTAATAAACTTTTAGGTAAAAATAATAAATTATTTTTGCCTCTGTTTTCATGGAAACAAAATTAAGAGGCAGTTTAGAAAATAAAATAGGAGTAAACCACTGTGAGGAAAATTCTAGTTACAGCAAACTGTAAGGGACAGAATTTTATTATAAAAACAGGGTTGCTCAGATTTGGAATGATTTTGAGGGTGCCATAAATTGTATAGATTCTGTCAGGACATATTATATTATGTATATAGTTTGAACGCTTCTAAATGATTTTCGGAGTGAACCCCAAAAAGGATTTCAGAAGCATTAACCGGTACTATGGAACTGTTGAAGAAAGAACAAATACATCGCCTGACAACAAAAATGATTAAATATGAGCTACAGTTCTACCTTAATTATGGAGTATTTTAAATTATTAATGCCATTCTGGAATATATTCATGATTATTTTCGTTTACTTCATACAAAATTTTTACGCCATGTCGCCGATAAGTTTGCGTAAACCATAACAATCGCCGTAGGCAGTCTTGAATAGTAGTGAATAGTATTTTCTTAACAACTGCATTTCAGTTTTGTATGACCTCATTAAATTTTTACAAACTGATAGTGTAATGTTGAATTGTGTAATAAAACATGTAAAATCAAAACGTTTAAATTAATTTTTTTGTATAGTATAGTTGCTTATCTATTTGTATGTAGTGTAAACTTTGGTGATATATACATGTTAAATTTAAAGTATACTTGTATTGTAATGTTGCGATCAAACGATATGAAAAAATTTTTAGAAAGTCGTTCATTTTTTTTTATTTCGCATAAATAAAGAAATCATTGCTTATAAGAAATGAACAACAGCTCTCTAAGCATTCCCGAGTGGCTCTGCTTATTGACAAGTAATTTTATATTCCGCGATCACACATAACCCTTTCCGTCTTTTCTTATACATTCACAACCGATGGGCATTTTATCATTTTCGAGACTCTTGTAATGAGAAAATAACATACATCATTTCATAGAAACGAAAACAAAAATACTTATGTTAACATTTTTGTGAGGTCTGAAGGCAACTGGCAGTTTTTGAACACTGTTCTTAATCAGTAACTATAAATATAGTAAAAAAAAATCTCAACCATATTATTTATTTTTATTATTTTTCTGCAAGGCGAAAAGGGTTACACAAATTATTTTTTTTCACTACAGATATAACATGCAATGGACACCAGCAATTGTTTCTGTTCGTAAAGTGACACATTTACATATTCCAAAAATTTTAAATTAAGATGTGTGCTTTGCAGCTAAAGAGTTCAAATCTAAGTTCTTACATTTGTCTGTTCCATAGTCTGTGTTTGTCAATTTATCATAATATTTCTCCATATTTTTAGGCCCAGTCGGAATACGTGTAAATTATATGTAATAATAAAATATGCCAATAAAAAAATTATTTACTTCAAAAATATCAATAGAAAACAATCAATATTCAAACATAATATATATATTTAAAATATAAAATATCGATAATCTTGGGCTTTTAAAAGTCAAAGCACTCTGCCACTGAATTATTCAGACACCTTGTTTTAAAATATGCAGTTAGAAAATAAACTTACGCAGTAAGTTTAAAAAGTTAAATTAATTTTTTGTAATGTAAAAAGTATTGATGTAGGTTTGTATAAAATAATATATATGAATAAATTGCATAGCTGTGCAGGCAGACAGTCTCGGTGAAGGAGCGAAAGTCGCGTTTGGGATGACGGACAGTCTGAGTGTGCTGACCAAAGCGCAGTTGACAGACGGCCTGCACGGCGATGACACATTTGTGTAGTTGAGATGAGATTGTAGGGAATGTACACACGAGTGCGTGTTGTGGTTTGGTGCAGCACCGCAGTTGGGGTACCGAGCTGGTACCACAGCACATAGCTGAGCTCTACAATAAGCAGATCACTCTGTGGGAGCAGGTCTCCAGGCGATCGTCACTCTCGGCTCTATCACTAGCAACCACAGCGCCTAGGTAAGTTCTATTGCACCACACAGAAAGACTAATTACTACATTGCTCTGTCGTTCTCCGCTATCTTCAACACAAATAAACACGTTTTCCGTCATTATAAACTGAAAACATATTTATAATTTTCTTGCTATCAATTTCAAACCGATACAGTATTTTCATTCTTCTAAAAGTTATTCGATTATATCAAACTAACTTTTCAACTGAGATAGGTATAGACAAGCGCGAAATAATGAAAATTTATTATACGGGAACTAGTGCTAGTGTGCAGAATTTTATCTCGATATTAATCTAGGCGAAGTGAGGCCTGTTATAGCATTTTCAGTCGATATGAATTTTTAAAGTGATTTATGTAATTTTCTCGCCTCTTTTATATAATGTTCACGCATTTCAACTATCTTAGCTAGTCAATAGTAAGAATAAACGTTAAACACAAAGGTTTTTTTCTATTAAATGATTGCATATTACATATCGCACTGCAATAAATTCTGAAATAAATACCTTCGGAAATGCTACCAGACTAATTTAACCCCAATACTACTTTTCCAAAAATGGCAATAATCTTCTTCACACATTGCTTGATTCAATATCAATAAAATCCTTTTTGTTGCTTGCATTTCCTTTACCTTCTTACATTTTGCTGTATGTTGTTTATTATAGTCATTAATTTATTAATCAATTAATCGTGTGTGTATATGACATTGTAATAATTATATACGATCCTATACAAAATCTGATCGAAGCATATATTTTTTACTCGGTAATTATATTTATATGTGAGAGGTGTCTAAACTTGTATTTCATAAAAATGAATGCACAGCTTTTAATATAATTATATTTTAAATATATTTGTACGATTGTTAATAATGATTTTCGTGCACTTTCAACTTCAAAATATCTACACTTATGGCCAACTTGTGTATAATTGGGGAAATAACAAAACTAAAATTGTGTTTTGCGGTTCTAAGGAGTATTTATCCACCGTGAAGTTTAGTCAAATCAATTTCATGTCATTTAAAGGAACATGAGTGAGGAGCACACAGAAAACCTATCAGGAAATTTATGCTTTTAGGGAACACAATAATATATTCTGCGATCGTCCATCAAGGAAGCGAAAATATGTAGATTACGTATATGAGTAATACCAACCCCTACGTCTATATGCTCGTCACGAAAGTCAAGTGACTTTTTGAATAACAATGTCTTTTAGATAATATTATGCATCTTGTTTGGGACTAGCGAATGGTTTAATTGTAAATAATGTATAAATATTCGAGGCGAAACTCTGTCTGCATATTTTGAGGTCTGTGATTAATGCTTAACGTGTCGCCATAATAAGGCAATTCCTTTTAATAATTAGGGTGGTCACACGCATTCCATAAACGTTTGTGGTACTGAATAATTATCGTGTTTTCAAAAACTGTAAATTAAATGCTAAAAATTAACGAAAAACATTACTCTGTGTTTAATCCTTAAACCCCATTGTCTTCAAAGAGTTAGCCTGCAAAATTATTTTTAAATTATACAGCTCACTGGTTTGCATAGCTTTACACTTGAGGTTCGTTTAGCACGGAAATTATTGCGTCTCTGTTTTTTAGAACACGCTTATCACTTCGAATGTAATAAGTGCAGGCCATTTCAGATATTCAGCATATTTGTGTGTGTATATGTATACATATACACCGAGGTGACAAAAGTCATGGGATAGTAATATGCAAATATACAGATAGTAGTAGTAGTATAGCGTACAAAATATATAAATGAGCAGTGCATTGGTTGGGCTTTCATTTGTATTCAAGTGATTCATGTGAAAAGGTTTCTAAAGTGATTATGGCCGCACGATGGGAATTAACAGACTTTTAACGCGGAATGGTAGTTGGAGCTCGACGCATGGGACATTCCATTTCGGAAATGTTTAGGGAATTCAACATTCCGAGATCCACAGTGACAAGAGTGTGCTGAGAATACCTAATTTCAGGCATAACCTCCCACCGTAGACAACGCAGTGGCCCACCGCCTGCACCGCCTGCGCAGAATGGTCAGTGTTAACAGACAAGCAACACTGCGTAAAATAACCACAGGAATCAATATGGGACGTACGACGGACGTGTATGTTAGGACAGTGCGGAGAAATTTGGCTTTACTGGGCTATGCAAGCAGAAGACTGACTCGAGTGCCTTTACTAAAAGCACGACATCGCCTGCAGCGCCTCTCCTGGGCTCGTGACCATATCGGTTGGACCCTAGACGACTGGAAAACCGTGGCTTTGTCAGATGAGTCCCGATTTCAGTTGGTAAGAGCTGATGGTAGGGTTCGAGTGTGGTGCAGACCCCACAAATCCATGGACCCAAGTTGTCAACAAGGAACTTTGCAAGCTGGTGGTGGCTCCATAATGGTGTGGGCTGTTTTTACATGGAATGGACTGGGTCCTCTGGTCCAACTGAACCGATCATTGACTGGAAAGGGTTATGTTCAGCTACTAGGAGACCACTTGCAGCCATTCATGGACTTAATGTATCCAAACAACTATTGAATTTTTATGGATGGCATTGCGCCATGTCACCGGGCCACAACTGTTCGCGATTGGTTTGAAGAACATTCTGGACCCAGCGAATGATTTGGCCACCAAGGTCGCCCGACATGAATCCCATTGAACATTTATGGGACATAATCGAGAAGTCAGTTCTTGCACAAACTCCTGCACTGGCAACACTTTCGCAATTATGGACGTCTCTAGAGGCAGCATTGCTCAATATTTCTGCCGGGGACTTCCAACGACTTGTTGAGTCCATGCCACGTCGAGTTGCTGCACTTCGCTGGGCAAAAGGAGGTCCGACGCGATATTACGAGGTACCCCAAGACTTTTATCGCCTCAGTGTTCTTGAATATATGATCATCAAACAAAATAAATTTTAATATATTGTGTACTGCAAAAGGTAGCCAAAGTCAACTTGAAGGTGGTTCCTGGGAAATGTCACCTTTCGTGTCGAATGTCAAATTCTGGGAAGTGTGTTGTCAACCAATGGAATATAAATGGAATCTGAGTAGACGAAAGGTAAAATAATTAGCCTCACCCAAACCAACAAGACTTGAGTTTATAGTTCCCTGAGTTTCTTTGATTGATACTGCTGCATTGTATATATTACATTATTTAAAGATAGTGGAAATGTTGACTTATTAAAAAAACATTTTTTTGGATCCCTGAGTATGAAATTGTTCAGAGGGACTTGAAAAATTTGGACACACGTGTGTAGGTCATGAACCTATGGAGCATCATTAACAGCAGTGAATGGATATCAGCGGTAACCTTCTGATTCATGGTCACCATGAGTTCCTATTCAACCGACTCGTGTGGAATTCATTTCGTAAAAATTAGATGTCCCTGTGAATTACCGATTGACTTGAGTTATAATGGAGATTCAAAACATCCATATTTCCTGGAATTTGCGTTGTTAGACTACACTCAAATGTAAAGAAAAGCAAGTGGCTGAAACATCATCCAAGACGCAACGACTTTCGAAAATGTTTGTATATGAAATGTAATCTCGCCAGGCAACCACATCAGGTGGAAAAAGGGTTCGGTGCACACGGGAGATGACATTGAAAGTAGATGCGGGACTTACTGTTAATTCAGTAACAAGGAGCAAATTCCTAATTCATTTTCTTCGCAGCTTAGGTACTTCTATTGAGTATAATAAAGTAATACGAATGGAAGCCCAAATAGCGAGTGAAATTAAAAGACGTATATAAGCCAATGGAGGTGAATATATGCCTACTGATTTGGTTATGGGATGATTTGTTTTCTGTGCAGCAGACAAAATAGACTTTCAGGAGGATACTCCTTATGGCAAGGGCACTCTCCATGGTACTGTAATGGTTGTGTACTAAGAAGAAAGTGAGACTGATACTCATTAGTCACTCATTCTTTCAGAGCCGCCATCGCGACGTTCGCTTGACACAATCCCGAAGTCATTAACAGAACTTTCCCACTGTAATGTATCTCATTCTCAAAAAATATGTGCGCCTGAAATACACTTTAAGGTGGATGTAAAACAAAAGGAAATGAACTATTTGATTCAAACCTGCTTGAAGATATTTTATGTATGATACTTAAAGCTAGAGCTATACAAAGCTCTGACGAAAGTACAAAATTGGATGATGATCTTGATGACCTAAATGGGAATGAGACCAATCCTGCTGCAAGTGATACAGTGTTTTCGAGTCCTGCTTTAGTACTCACATGGTCAGCTTATCATTCCTTGGTGAGCAAGCCAATATGTTTAAAGCGAGTATGTGTACTCCTTCTCATAGGCAAACATCATCTATTTCGATTATAATTACATGCATGGAAAATCTGGAAGCTGAAATAAATGCAATTGCAGGTTCGGACTCAAAAGCTTTTGTCATTTTAGATCTTGGACTTTATAGACCAATTTGTAAGCTGGCGATAGCACGAACAGATCTTTCAAAAATTGGTTACTCAGGCCTGGAGAACTGTAGGGCACGGTGTTCAAAGACCGGGTTAGTGTGTGAAAGGACCTTTCGGCATTTCCGTGCCTTGCGAGAGAGACATTTTTTTAAGGAGCCCAATTGAGTACCTAGTGCACTGAGAAAAAGGGTTTTGTGGGACCAAACAAAGCTTGTTTTGGCGCAACTAAGTATTTTTTTTGTATTGGGGCAATTTAATATTGTATTTTTGATACATAATTGTTAAGTGGTTCTTAATAAGTTGCCTCAAACTGTCAGATTTAGTTAGAGCAACTAAAGATTTTTTTCGCTGCATGTACATTTAACAACTTCGGTTAATATAGAAAGATTGAAAGTCCAATAGAGATCGAATTTAGATCGCTTGCGCCCCAACACTACACCATAGCAACCAAAGCTAAAGCAGCTACTACTGAAAAAGATGTATTTTTTAATAAATACATTTCAAATACTGTACGAAGTGCGAAAAGCAATATTTCAAGTTTTAGAGCTCAACTTTTAAGTTTCCTGTTCAACTTGTATACTTAGGATTTTCGTGTAATTATTAAACATCTATAAATATTACTGTGACTCTCCTAATTTTCACAAAAAAATTACAAACAAATTCTCGAACTGTATTTTTGAACTTTACCATTCTTTGAGTAGCCAAAGGACTATATGCAGTTGATTCAATCAAATAATTTGGTAGTAGTCAATTTTTTTTAGGTCCAACACAGGGATTCTGTTTACTAAAGCGTGTATTTTGTTGCACGAACAAAATTATTTTTGTTGCTTTTTAAGTTCTGTTTTCTCAAGAATATATTTTGCTGTGGCGATCAAATGTATTTTGACTTTAAACAAACAAATATTTTGTTTACTGGAACAAACCTTTCTCTCAGTTTGAAACATTAGCAGAGATGTTTTCTTGTAGTAAAGTGGGGAATGTGCCGGATTTCAAGGGCGGGGGAAACGGGTGATCCTCGAAATAACCCATTGACCAGCGGCATCGTCCGGCACGATTCATACATGTGGAAATCCGGTAGCGACCCCCGCCGGGAACCCGATTTGCCGAGGTGGGAGGCGTGCAGTCGCAGTCAAGGCTATTTGATATAACATATATGCTTACTCCATTCTCAGAATTTTTGTGGATTTCGATATTACGAAAACGGCCACTTATTTCCGAAAATACTGAACAACATATTACACAATTATTAAATTTTTTTTTTTCACTTAAAGCTTTGCGATTTTGCAGTTTTTAATGGTTCATACGATACAAAAAAATTTCATAATAATGACGTGAACTAATTAATTTTTAATGCAACACAGCTTACGACCGACGAAGAACACATAAAGCATTAAATTTTTGCTAATTATTCAATAAATACTAAATAATATGGTTATACTTCCTAAGCAGGCAACATACAATATTTAGTTACAGCTGTCAATCGGTACATAGTCAGTATAGTCCATTACATGAGTTCCATTACTGCTGTATAAATGAAATTGATGTGCTTATTGTGATATTTAGCTAATTCAAAATACAGTGAAAATTAACATAATATTCGAAC
This sequence comes from Clitarchus hookeri, assembly GCA_002778355.1. Lineage (NCBI taxonomy): Eukaryota > Metazoa > Arthropoda > Insecta > Phasmatodea > Phasmatidae > Clitarchus > Clitarchus hookeri. Next base: position 990,598 of record NQII01000003.1, read on the forward strand.
TATGTCGAAATCTCATGTGAGTAACAGTTTGATTCATTCAAGCAGTTATTAATTCCCGAAGTATTTGCTTACCGTTGCAGTTCGCCCTACTATTTTATATTTCTCATTTTAATAATTTATCGTTTCTCTACTTGCGATATTGATGTAGGTACTTATTTGTGGCCCTCAAATGTACATTTATAATTGAGGGCTTCTTAGACACTTATGTTTTATGGATTTTATGCATGCTTAAGCTCGTGCTGCTTCAATGAACACTCGTACACCCCTACACTTATATAAAGTCGCGCATACTCCATGCATACTTGCGTACTCCTGAGCACACTTAATCTCAATGCATAGTTGCCTACTTAACGGTCTTTAAGCAAACTTAAATATCTGGAACCAACAGTTGAATTGGAAAAACGACGGCCCCAAAACCTATTATTATAATAATATTTTTCACGCACACTATCATTTCCGTTTTTAAAAATGCCTTATGGCTTACCCTCACGTGGATTTGCGTCATTCGTTATACACAAGTAGTTTTATCTTTCTCGTGTAATTATGTACATAGTTTTAGCATGCACAATCCTGGTATTCAAGTTTCAAAGTGACAGCAATCGGGGCTGCCAAAACAGTATCGTGATCGTTACAATGTGTGTGGTTCCCTACAACTGTTTTTCACCTCTCCAAAGTAATAAATTTGACTTAGAAGATATCCACTTAAATTAATCAGCCATCCATTTTCTCAAATACTGTTCGACAGTTTACATTATATATCTTTACACCACTTTAATTTATAACTGTTATTATCAGCCTTGTCTATTACGCTCGTTTAATCAGACAGTGGCTTACGAAACTAATCTTATCGTACATCTAAAAACTGCACAAATATCCTGAGCTTATCTGGAAGCCAGTCTCCCTGAATTTCGTCATTTTTGCCAATTGTGCCAATTGGTTGGCGACAAAGCAAAATCTAGGTTCACGTAGTGATAAACGTCATGAGGTGAAGTCTATTCTAATTAAATAATTTTTTTTATAAAACACGACATAAAAGTAAAGATTAGAAAGGGTAAACTATTACAATACTTTAATTAACATTAAAAAATTCAAGAAGTTACCAATATAACTAACGAGCCAACTTTCCTCTACAGGAATGAAAATAATTGAGATGAAATTCTTAAAGGTTTATATGGTAGGTGGGTCTTGACATATCGTTGATAGTGATATAATTATAGATGGAACCAGAAACAAATGCAATACCAGTGAAACAATTACAAAAACGCACGTTACATACAAAGGACTTTAACAGACAACGCCTTGTACCAAAAGCTGGAGTGCAGCCAACTTCATTACAGAGGTAGGATTTGAAGCATCAACTTCGGTAGTAATCATTAAAAGTTTTGGTAGAATTAAAATGTCTACTGCGGCATCATTTTGTAAACAAGTGTATGAATCACTTAAATTTAGTTTGCTTACCATAGCACTACTTGGGTGCAGAATTTGGTGTTATTAGGTTGACTGGGTTCCGGGACATGGCATAAAAGCTTTACTTTTCTCTTTGGCTACTATTATACAAAAAGGCCAAAAACAAGCCTCTGTATTGGCATATATCTGATGCCTCTAATAGACACTGTCAGCATACAAAGTTTGATGAATTTTGTCAAACTATTTCATAGATATGATAAAATTATCAAAATGATTTATATTGTTTCCATTTAGAATAAAATATGTTTGACACTCTAAAGTAATATAAGTTTACATTGCCTACTGAAGTACTGCTTGTGTGAAAAATTTGGTTGGAAATATTGGATTGGTTCCGGAGATGTGGCACAAATGTTACCTTTTACCACATGGCACTATCTTACAAAAAGGTGACCAAAAGATGATATCTATGAGAATATTGGATTCTTCTAATGGATACACTCGGCATACAAAGTTTACTTGAAATTGGTTTAATAATATAAGAGATATGAAAAATTATTGAAATTATTTATAAAGCAGCCATATTTTAATTCATTCCAGAGGCATTAAAATTAAATTTTCTTGTATGGGGCGATCTTCATTAATGGAGTACAAAGTAGTTATACATATATATATATATATATATATATATATTATATGATGGTCACATATACTGCTACATATACAGTTGGTTGAAATTGTTTGGGACACATGGCTCACTAAGCTGATATTTTGAAAATATGTTACTATATCCTTAATTCATGCAAGTTTAGTGGGTACCAGTTAATTATTTCTCGAGATAGGCAAAAAAATAAAATTTTTCTTCTATTGCTAATTTCAAAATGGCGGACTAATTGGTTTGTGTATTAGCTGATTTTATGCTGACATATATATATATATAATTATCAGCATACAAAGTTAAGTTGAATTTGGTTACATTTTATTTAAATTAATAAACAAATTTTTAAATCTTTATACAGTCACTATATTGAAAATAATTGTCTAGTCCTCTTAAAACATTGCCTTTCAACTTACATGGTTTGCCACGGTACTACTTGTTTACTAACATATATAGCAATCGGTTTATTGTTTCCCGACATATAAAAAACTTTATTTATTGGTGTGGCATCATCTTACAAAATGGCGGACCAAAGAGGTCATGTGTAAACACATTTGATTGTGTTAAATGAACTTCCTGTATACAAAGTAAAGTTGTATTTGGTAAAAAATTTTCGTAGAAATAAAATACTAAAATAAAAGAGTTATACAGTCGCCATTTTGAAAATAAGCACCTGACTCTCTTAAAACATGTAAGTTTTAAGCCTACTGTAGAACTATTTACTTGCCAGATTTGTTACCAATCGATTGATTATTCCCAATATATGACATCTCACAAACACAAAAAAAAAATTAATTTTTAGAAAACTGGTTTATTAAAAATATTTTTAATTAATGCAATTACTAGCATTATTCAATTTTTCTTCTTTGGTGGCCTCAAGGATGTCCTGGAAGTCGATGTCTATCTAGCCCACACACTTTACCGTCCGCATGACTGTTAAACAACCATATGCATGGCTTCTTGGACTTAGGTATACATTATGCCACTTAGATTCTTTTGGTTTTATTAAAATATTTTAATAAATTAATTCATGTGCTTTAAAAATCTCCAGTGCAGCTGCAAGCGAATTGCTGCAGTGATATATACGATTTGCTACCTGCATTTATGTCACAATACATTGTAATGATGATGACGTAACACATTTACCGCAAATCAGAAAGTTGGTGTGAAGCTAGAAGTAAGGAATAATCCCAAAAATAAAATTTTGATATTCTAAAATAAATATTACATACATTTTTGTTTTAAAGGATAATTATATCATCAGTTCTTGTAGTAATTTTTCACAATATAATCTTATGCCTGCTCACCAATTCCGGACTGATATGCAGGATATGAAGTATTCTGTTTTACCATTTTCTTACGAATAGCAGACAGGTCGGAGACACAGACACTTGCTGTAAAAAATACATTATTACTTATCCGTAATTGTATCCTTCTAATCCAATTTTTTTTTTTAACTGGATATTCCATCCAATGCCCATAAATTGTATTGCCTGTACAACTTAACACTTTTTTCTTCATAATAAGTGTCGGGAAATTTTGTAGGGTGTGTTTCCTCACATAAAATCCGTCCCGAATAACATGTCATCCAGGTTTTCGAGATAGTAGGTATGGGGTTCATAATGACGAGTTTTGACTCCGCATAATTTTTTAGTCCAGTTCTGTGCATATCGTTTGTCAGCTGTCCCTTTCACTCTCTAAATCTGTACAGTCTCCAAAATATTAGCTTTCGGTTTCCAACTGTCAATATTTTTTTTTTCATTTCTGTAAACAGTTTGTATTATCGAATTTTCTTTAACACCGATGGGACCCATACCGTTTGTACGTTGTCTTTTGTAATCGTACTCAGGAACAAGTTCTGGTAAAATTCCCAAACATTTGCAGCTCCCTTCTGCCGGAATTGTTTCCACATCGCTGTTTTTGAAGTGTGATTATATATTTTGACTACCCCAAACTTTATAGCGCTATGTGTGGAATAATGATAAATCTAGTCTTTCTTCATTATATGTCTGAATTCTGGATTTCAGAACTCATATTTAAGATTGGTTTGCAGATTAGTGGAGGACTTTTGTTACTCAAAACTAGTTCCATCGCTTTTGCAACATCTTTTCGTCGTTTGGTTTTGATGGGTATGGAAAAGGCGAACTTGGCTATAGGGATCAATCACAGTTAGCATTTACTTGAAACATCTATTCACACACGCATGAAAAATCATTATGACCTGCCTCGTATAGCAATCTAAACACCATCACTTTGCATCTTGGAAAATTCCGCCTAACTAGCTTGTTGAGTTCACTACCGATGTCTGCCCGACTCATCATAAATAGCCTCTTTCATTAAATGTTTCCAGAATATAAGTAATTTCGCTCGTTCGTGTATTATTTCCAGCTATTTGTGAAGCAATCAGCAAACATGATCTCTCAATGAGTTCGTTAATATCATCCCAATAAACGTATTCTAGACAGCATCCATCTTCGACTTTTGCCAGCAGACCATAACCAGAAGGTACATTTATCTCTAGAAACAGATGTGAAATAATGGTGAATTTTTCATAAGCAGTATCCTTATATACATTGCTCAATGGCTCGTTATATGTTAAATGTGCATTTGATAGTTTGATCAGTCACTTATACTGTTGCAGTGCAGCATGTGACTATACAGTAGGTTCTGTCCTAACGAATATTTCGTAAAGGCTGGCGACTACATGGATAGATTCAAGAAATATCCTTGTTCCCCAGAAAGTTTTTTCATTTCGTTTGTTAACTTCGTATGTTTTATCATTAAATGGAGGCGAATACGTTGTTAGGTGACCACAGTTCTCACAAATTAGGCCAAATTTAGGGCTAACCCACAAATGCAAATAAAATGCCGAAACCTACTCTATCATCTTAGGATAGTACACCAGTTCAGGATACAAAATGTCCCAAGAAATTACAAGATTGGTTTTACACCATTTCGAATTTGAAATCTACAATGTTGGGTTTCTGTAAGCATTTATTCTAAATTATATTGCGGGATTCTTATTACAAAATTATCAACTTCAAACATTAATTTAAAATCCAGGAGACTTTCAAATAGAATATAACAATGGTTTTTTGAGAAAATTGTTTATTTTTAAGAAATGTGCCACAGCCACGCATTATTTTTAAAAATGTACCAATCAAAAGTTGTAGAGGATAAAAAATACTTACAACATCAAGCATTTAAGTGTCCAAGCAGAAAAATACCAGCCCCCTATACATTTGTTTTCAGGAGCTGGTATGCACTGCTGGGTGAACTGTTATGTGAACATATTGAAACCACATTTATCAATTTTCAAAATCACAAGGCCATATTTTTTAATAATATTTTAGTTCTATATATAACAGGAAGAAGAAATCTGTAGCATAGGAAGATTTACCTTTAAATAATGTTGAACATATAAATCATTGTAGTGCCTACCTTCAACTAGATGCTGAAGAATAAAATTCTGGTGCTCCCCAGATAGTTTGTGGGATTTTTTTTTTCGCAAAAGGCAGCCTACAGTTTTTAGTAATGCTTGTTTTACCACTTCAGACTTAACATTTACAAAAAAATATAACACTGAATAAATTAAATTTTGTCTCCCCCTTACTGAATTTTATTTGTTTAGTAATGAAATATGCGTGCATGTGATGGCTTCTTACATGCTTCATCACGTTCATGTTGATTGCCACTTTCATAATTTTTGATGTCCTTATCAAGATCGTCATATATATCCTCGTCCTCATGTGTTGGTTCAATGTTGCTATAACCACAACCACTGCAATAACCACATATTTTAGATAACATTAAATCACTTCTGCGGCACTTACAATATCGTTCACATCCTCACTTGCAGGTTATTAATATAGTTATATGTAAAATGTTTTGGGAGCTGTTTCCTTTAGTCTTGGAACAGGCATAAGGCAATCATTTTCAGCTTTCAAACCCCATTTGGTAGGTGCAAGATCAACATTTCGCCAGTGCTGCAGTTGCTGAAACACACAAAGTGAGTTGCTTGGCTACTGCAGATGTTGGTGGGAGGGATGCTAAGTTGAAGTTTGCATTGGTAGGTTGCTTCGAAACTGTTTTTTTATAGTATGTTTGGTACCTGACCGTGTCCAAATTACTGCCTGGCTTTTCTCCATACAAAACGAAGATTAAGTCTTCTCCTACAATAGAGAATTCTTCCAATGATGATACTGAGCTGTTGAATACTTTCATTCTTTCACGAAAAGAGGCATCGCTCATAAGATTCTGAAATGCTAAATTTTTTCACTTTTCTGAATGGAGCAGAAGTCGTATCACTTCCTGTAGCTGCATTAGGAAAAATAATATGCCTTGACATGTCCCCCAAAACGTTTTGCAATCCACAGCTGCTGTATAACTTGTCTGGACGATTCTTTTTACATGGCTTAAGCCTCTTAATGTCCTTGTCTTATTTAGTGAGTGCAATAAGGAGTACAAGAAAATCAGTATCGTCACCCACTATTACAAACTGAAGTCCTGAGTCTATCAATGAATCTGCTGTAGCAAATATCATGACCTCAGCAGTGCAGGGGTTTAATAAAGTTGACAGTCACTTTATTCTAGGCGTGCCTTCAGAAATTCTATCAATCTGCTCTTGCTTGTAGAGTTTGAGAAAAAGCCTTGCTGCGACAAAGAGCCTTGAATATGTTTTCCAACATCGACATCCACAGATCTAAACTTCCCTTCTAGCCGTCTCCATTCAACGCCTTTTGTGTTTGGTGTGAATTCATATCCATCAATTTCTACATGGGATTTCACTTTTTTTTGTTGGACATAAGTGAAATACTGTTGGCAAGCCCCACCAAATGTTGCCGGGCGAAGCCAAAAAACTCGATAAACGAGGTGGCCATCACCAATTATAAACACATTGAAATCAATCTTGAAGTAGCAGGCATATAAATCACCCATCGTGCAAACTGATGAGGGTACACCTAGAATAAAGTGGTGGTCAAGTTCATCAAGCCCCTGCAGATGGTGATATCATGTGGCTACTGCAGTTTCACTGATAAACTCGGGACTTCAGTTTGTAATAGTGGGCGACGATACTGATTTGCTTGCACTCCTTATTGCAATATCTAATAAAGACAAGATTATTAGGTTGCTCAAGCCAGGTACAAAAAATCGCCCAGAAAAGTTATACAGCCGTTGTGGATAGCAAAACGTTTTAGTGGACATGTCCCGGCATATTCTCTTTTTTCATGCAGCTACAGGATGTGCTACGACCTCTGCTCCATTCAAAAAAGGAAAAAGTTACCATTTTAGAATCTAATGAGCAATGCTGTTAGTTCGTGAAATAATGAAAATATTCAACAGCTCAGCATTATCATTGGAAGAAGTCTCTATTGCAGGAGAAGACTTTTAGCTTTGTATGGAGAAAAACTAGGCCACAATTTTGATATGGTCAGGTACCAAACATACTTAAAAAGAGTTAAGAAGCAACCGTCCGATGCAAACTTCAACTTAGCTTCCCTCCTACCAATATCTGCAGCAGCTAAGCAACACTCACGTTGTGTGTTTCACCAAGTAAAGCAGTGGCGAGGTGTTGATATTGCACCTACCGAATGTGGTTGGAAGGTAGAAAATGGTTGGCTCATGCCTGTTACAACATTTAAGAAAGCAGCTTTCCAACATATTTTACATTTAATTACATGAAACAGCATGTCAAGATGTGAATGGTATTGCGAGTGCCGCAGAAGTTGTTTTATATTCTCCAAAGTGTGTGGTTATTGCAGTGGTTTTGGTTGTAGCAACAGTGAACCAATATATGAGGACGAGCATATATATGGCGATCTTGAAAGTCACATCGAAAATTATGAAAGTGACAATTAACATGACTATGGATGAAGCATGTGAAAGGCCATCACCTGCATGTAGATATCGTCAATAAACAAATAACAAGTGTGTGAGGGGGAAAGCAATTTTAATTTATTCAATGTTATCTCTTTTGTAAATGCTAATACTGAAATGGTAAAACAAGCATTACTTAAAAACCGCCGGCTGCATTTGTGCGAAAAAATCGATGCTACGAACCATCCAGGGAGGACCAGAATCTTATTCTTCTGCATCTAGTTGAAGGTAAGAGCTACAATTTTTAAACTACGTTATTTAAAGGTCAATATTTCTATGCTCCAGATTTATTCTTTATATATACAGGCTTTTTAACGAAAACAACATGACACTGGGGGTTCGCGAAAAAAAAATTGTTATAACTATACCTCCATGAATTATGGATTGGTAGTAATTCCATTCCCCCGATGATACCAAGAATATGGATATGGGGGGTGAGCTTTGAAATTGCAAATGGGAACAGGGGTCGTACTATATGGTATCGTTGGATAGATTATCGAAAAGGAAACATTTACTAAGATGTTTGTTTTATGATGTGTATAGTTTACGCACAATAAAATAAATCATGTAAGCATATGCGTAATTTACGCACAATGAAACTGAACGAAAACTATTTTTACTCTTACTACAATAAAATGCAAAACAGCGAAACATGTTGTTTTTCTGGCATGTATGCCTAGTTTACATACAATCAAAAGGACATCTGGTGTACTATAAATACCAGTATGGTGTGGGAGAACTACTGTGAAATGGGAACTGGGAACACTCATTCACACACATTACTCTTCATAATCGTTCGAAATGTCGACCATCATGTTTCGGAGACGACTCTGCTCTCCTTACGTTCGTGGTTGCTCGGCGGACCTCAGCACAGCTGAGAGATCCACATACTGCTCTGATTCTGTATTTCATGTCTTCCCTCGTTGTTGGACGCACGCAGTAGACGATACCTTTAATTCCCCCCCTCATTAAGAGGTCATTTGGGAACAAGTATAGATAATGTGTTGGCTAAGCTACAGGATCCATTCGTCCAATCCACCGTCTGGGGAATAACATGTCAGCAACTAGCCGAGCTATGTGTGAAAAGTGAGCAGGACAGCCATCCGTTGGAAGCCACAGTGTTAATCTCAGTGAGAGAGAAATATTTGACCAGCTGATACAAAATATTCTATAGGAAGTCTGCATACGCTGCACGACTCAATTGCTCTTCACAACAGTATGGTCCTTTGACACGATGTTCGAGAAGGCGACACCAAGTATTAAGGCTCCAAAAATGCTTGTTATCCACTTGACGGAGCCAATTTGGGTTGACTGTAGACCAATGGGCATTATGTAATTTAATGTCACCATTACTCTTGCATGTGACCTCATCAGTCCACAAAATTCTGCGATGGAAAGTATGGTCCTTGCTCAGGTACCAGTTGCAACAAATCAATGCGATTAAGAAAGTCATTATTCCCAAGTTCTTGGTTGCAGATAAACATGGTACGGATGTAAACTATAATCAGCGAGGATTCTCCACACTGTACTTTGAGATAAACCTGAGTCGGGGGCAACCCTCCGTGCAGAATCATGAGGATTTTCTACCATGGCAGCAAGTACATCAACAGCCCTCTCGTCTCCCACAGGTTGTCTGATGCGACGACATTTTTTGTGTGTCAGTTGCTCTAGCCCGGTTGTGCGCACGCGACATGCAAGATGCTGGAAGACATTGTACGAATGATGGACGCGGTGTGGGTATCTCTCTGTGTTCAAAAAGGCAGTAACTCTGAAGTTCCGACGACATTCCCCTAGTATCATCAGCATGTCAAATGCTTCTTCGTTTGTAAACGGCATTTCATTCAGAAAGCTACACCACATACAGACAATGGCTGACACAGAATCAACACACACGAATAATGGTTGCAATGTAAAACCAATGACTGTCTGATTGATTGGCCACTTGATTGTCAGTTAACTTGCATGCAAATCCTGCAGTTCCTGTAAGTAGTACATAGCTTATCTACATGCTGCGTAGTGCTGCATTGTTCTCCGATGTTGCTCGGAAACAGTGTTATACCTACTGCAAGAGTCCCTGAGTCCATGCAGTAAGGCACACAGGTCACTAATAGTATCAAAGGGAGTCACACACTCCAACCGGCACACCGCAATGGCGCACATTGTGTATTTGATGTGCATAGTTTACGCACAACCAATGATAATTGGATAAACTTAACTGTTATTATTAGACTGTTTCCGAAGAAATGCTGAGAACAAGGCAGCACTAAGTACCAAGTATGTAAATTATCTACCATTTACAGGAACTGCAGATTTTGCATCCACATTAACTGACAATCGAACGTCGTTCATTCAGTCATTCATTTTACATTGCTTGAATGACATAATCAGAGCAGCATGTGGATATTTCTTCAGTGCTGAGGTCCGCCGAGCATCCGCGAATGTAAGACGGAGAGCAGAGACGTGTCTGATATAGGATTGTCGACATTTAGAACACTTATGAAGAGTGCTGTGTGCGAATGAGTGTTCCCAGTTCCAGTTCACGATAGTTCTCTCACACCATACCGATATTTACAGTACACCCGACGTCCTTTTGATTGTATGTACACTAGGTATGCATGCCAGAAAAACATGTTTTGGTTAATTATTTTTGATTATAGTAAGAAAACCACGTTTGTGATCAATTTTCAGTGTGCCTAAACTACACATGTCACAAACCATATGCTTACATGATTTTCTTTATTGTGCATAAACTATGCATGTCAGAACAAATGTGTCTGTGTAAATGTTGTTTCTTTTGAGACGATCTATCCAACGATATCTTATATGACACACATTCCCATTTGCAATTTCAAAGTTCACCCCATGTCCCTACCTCCAGTAAATTCGGAGGAAAGGGATTACTAACAATCGATGCTTCATATAGGGTATAGTTATCACACTTTTTACGCAAATCCCCACTGTCGTGTTGTTTCCGAGAAAAAGGCGTTATACAGGTGCTGTGGCTCATTCTGCATATATATTCACACATGTTTTCTTCATCTTCGTCGGAGGCGAAGCTGAAGTCTTTTGATTATCTTCGTGGAGAAGAAGTTGTTCACAGAGACTTGTCAGATATTGATTCATGTTGTGGCTTACAACATGCCTTAAGGAATATTTCGTAGCGTTCATCATCGTTTGTGGCAATATTTGCAACATAATTTGGGGATGTTGCATAGCTCGTGTATTTTTTTGACATTTCACTCGCAAAGCACTTCTCATAATTTTCGATGCTCACTTCTCTATTCGCTGCATGATTGCGATGGGTGAGATGTTTTATTGAGTTTTTTTCCAGTTTTGCTTGAAGAGCTTAGGAATGATAATAGGTATTACACGGCTTGTTTCGAGATCGGATATCATCGTCTGTTGGCATATATTTTTTGCATGGTCGGTTTGCATTGTTGGTTGGTCTCGTTCATTGTTACAGTCAGTTTGGCAGCAGTTGGTCTCAGCAGGAGCCAGTCATGGGTGGTGTCATTTTCTGGTGGAGTCAGTCGCAGGTGGAATCAGTCTCAGGCAAAGTCAGTCACAGGTGCATTCAGTCTCGGGCAGAGTCAGTCACAGGTGGAGTGAGCCTCGGGCAGAGTCAATCTTAGGCAGAGTTAATGTTGATTTTTCGAATGTTTTGCAAATATTTGCGAATATTTGTGAATATATTGTGAAGATGTCCGAAGTTTGGCAGGAGAAGCCAGTCTTGAATGTAGCCAGTCTTGGGAGAAGTCATTCTTGGGATGAGACATTATTGGGTGGAGTCAGTCGTTGGCCAGTATAGTTGGTCGATGTGGTTAGCTGGTCTAGATATTTTATTGGCCTTGGTGACTAGTATGGTCGTCTTGGATGGTCAGCTAGTAAATGTCATTCTTTATGGTTGGGGGTTTGGTCGGTTGGTTGGTTTGGGTAAGCCGGTATGGCCTGTGGTTTGGTAATATGTGGGTGAGATGTTTTACGAAGTTTTGTGGAGATAAAAAAAATGTCTGCGAAGACTTGCGAATATTTGCAAAGATTTTGCGAAGTTTTTCGTGAATAGTTTAGATACGATAATCTTATTAGGAGACATTTTAGAGATTGGTGTTCATTGTCTGTTTGTTCAGATGTATGGTATTGTCCATTTATCTAGTCAGTTTGGCAGAAATCTTGTCCATTCTGAAGGATCCAATCTTGGGCATTGTTAGTCTTGACTGCAGCCAGTTGTTGGCTAGTAAGAATGGTCGGTATGGTTGACTGGTCTGGTTGGTTGGCCTTGTTGGCTGGTATGGTCCTTTGGTATGGACCTTAGTTATGGTCTGCTAGTAATGGTCAGTCTGTATAACATACCAGCTGGTAAAAATTTGTGGTTATTATGGTTGACTAATTTGAATTTTTGTTAGAAAGGTTGGCTGGAATGGCCATTTGGTATGGGCAGTTCGTATGGTTTGGGGGTGTGTATGACTGGCTTTGATGGTTTGTATTTTAAGCTTGAATTGTTGTCTTGTATGGTTGGTTCACCTGGTTGCTTTATATGGTTGGTTTGTATGGCCGGCTAGTGTGAGTGGTTCATATAGATGTTTGGTGTGGCTGTTTCAAGAAGACAGCTGGTGTGGATGTTTGTATGATAAGGGCTTTACACATGGTTTTGTTTTGTATGTTTTGCTTGTATGGCTGGGTGGCATGTCGAATAGTATGGCTTAGTGGCATGGTCGGTTCGTATTGTTCGTAGGTATAGTAGGATTGTATGTTCAGGTGGTATGGTTGATTCGTATGGTTGGTCTTGTATATTTGGATCACCAGTTGGTCTGGTTGGATTTTTGGTCTGGTTAGGTGAAATGGGTGTTTAGTATGGATGATTCGTATGTTTGGTTCGTGTGGTTAACTGGTATGGTTGGTTGATATAGTTGGCTAGTTTGGCTGATCCTTATGGTCAGTCTGTATGGTTGGTCGATCAGGTCGGGCGGTTGGTCTGGTCCACTGTTATGGTCCTTTGGTTTGGTTAGTTGTAGGAGAGATGTTTTGCGAAGATTTGCGAAGATTTTGCCTATATTTAAGAAACATCTTCACCAAGAAGTATGAAATGAGATTCGTAATAAGCATCTTTTTTTCGAGATTGTCTATTGTCTGTTTGTATAGGTGGGTGGCATGGTTGGTTGGTATTACTGGTTGGTCTTGTCCGTTATTGTAGCCAATTATGCAGGAACTGGTCTCGTCCATAGCTAGTCTTGGATAGAGTCATTCTCTTCAGCAACTAGTCTTGGGTGGTTTTTGGTGGAGTCAGTTTTGGGTGGATTCACATTTTGAGTGGTGCCATTCCTGGGTGGTGTCAGTCTTGGGTGGTTATAGTCTTGGGTGGTTTCAGTCTTGGTTGGTTTCAATATTTGGGTGAATTCGGTCTTTGGTAGTTTCAGTCTTGGGTGGTTTCAATCTTTGGTGGTTTCAGAATTGGGTGGTTTCAGAATTGGGTGGATTAGAATTGAGTGGTTCTGGTCGTGGGTGGTTTCATTCTTATGTGGATACGAATTTGGGTGCAGCCAGTCTTTGGCTAGTATAGTTGGTCGGCACGGTCCTTTGTTATGGCCAGCTAGTAATGTTTAGTTGTATGGTCTGAGTCATCCACGAGGGTGTTGAGGGGGCGCTGGGGGCAGACGAAATAATCAATGAAATTTAGTGGTGTTGAGGAAGCGGTCAATCTATTGTGAGTAAATATAATTTGCTGAATTGATTCTAGTGTGCAAAGGGAAGGAGTATAGCATGGTATAAGTTGAGGAGGGGTGTCATAATTTAGCGAGTAATCACATGAGGCATGGCAACTGATGTGCGAGAGTGGATTGAAACTAACTGTAGAGAGTAAATTGAGTGGTGGAAACTAGCTGAAGTGGGAGGAAGTGGTTGGTATGTCGATGGGTAGTGAGGATTGGTTAGGGTTCAGACAGTGTAGAGGTGGAGATTTCTGTGGCTTGTTGACAGCACGGGTGGATGTTTGGAGGGAAAAACTATGGTGAGTAAATGGTGAGTGTGTCGAGCTATGATGTGNNNGGGGGGGGGGAGTGTCGGGTGGAGGATTGGTGGCATGCATGGATGTTGATGTGGTCGAGCTATGTTAAGGGAAGTGGTACGACGAGTGGTGTGTTGTGTGTGTTTGTGGAGGGGAAGAGTGTATGTGTGTTACAATAAGACAATAATTCGCTTGGGGGTCGGCAGATTGATCGACTATATAGCCAATCAAATATAGAAAATGGGGTTCATTCGCCTGTTGATCGTTATACCAGGGTGTGGCTGTGCCTTGTAATATTTACAAAAATCGAACCCTCGGGGTTAAAATCATCGAACTTGGTTTTTTGCATTAGTTATGTAATGTTTTCCTCGATATTTTTACGTTTTTTTTTTCAATTTTAAATTTTTTAATTTTAAAGTCACAGGAGTCAATGTCAAAGTCACCCACATCCAACTTTGGTTGCCAGATACAATAGCATAATTTGTTTATCTGTTTTTACGAGATAATTTCTGTCTTTGCAGTTTTTCTTTAATTTTTCGAGTTCAGGGTCATTGTGTTCAAGGTCACAAGCAACCTACTTTGTAGTTGGAGGCAGTATTCCTCGATTTTTACAAGTTGCATTCTATTTTAATATGCTTTAGATTTTTTGACCTTAAGGTTATAAGGGTCAACATCACCAATATCCAAGTTGGGGATTGGATTAAATAACACAATTTTTTCCCTCGATTTTTAAGTGTTTCTTTCGATTATAACATTCACTTTCTCTATTTTTGAGTTCAATATTATTTGGGTAAAGGTCAAGTTCGTCTTCATACCACATAGTGGTCAGAGTCATTCATGCATTATTTCTTCTAGTTGTAGACATTTTTTCATTTTGTTGAGACTTTTCTCGTTTTTTATGTTTGGGAAGGGTTGGTTATAGGGAAGGGGTAGGTTAAACATAGGAATTCGGTGTCGGGATTAATTTAACCTTGCTCTTATGGGCCCCCCGTTGCGGCTAGCGCCTAGTCTTACTGAGCGCTGCCACGGAGTGCTCAGTAGTACCCCAGCCTTGTTGTGGAGCAGTGCGTTTTCAAGTTGTTGTGAATCCCAATTAATATTCACAGAGCCAGGGGGTGAGCACGTTATTATAAGAGAAGACATATTTAAGACCTGTTGTTCGGAATATTGGTTCTTTCGATTGTGATGTGGCGAAGGATGATACTGTTTTTGTAAAGCAAGTTACAACTGCAGAAGAGAGCTTCGTTCTTCTCAGCTTTATGTACAGATTTGCTCTTCAGGGAATGACTGCACACAACGGATCTGGTATTCTCGAAGTTTGTTTCGGTAGATTGGGGGAGCGGGCCACGACCACTGATTCGCCCGATTGGCTGGACTTAGCTCGAAGCTTCGAATTTGCTTTTGCTGCTCTGGGCACTAAATGGCTCAACTACTAAGAGCCTCGAATGAGCTTGCTCATCTAAGGATTTTTTGACTCTTGCATTGAGGAGCCTAGAATCTGTTCTGCTCATTTAAAGACTCAATTGGGATATTTTCCCATTTTTGAAATATTTTTTGATTGATAGGGTGTTTTTTTTGGGGGAAATCGTAAACGAAATTTTGATATTAAATATGCGAAGACTAGTACGTACATACATTTCAAGCTCCGGTTACGTGTTAACAGTTGTTTTAGCCTCGCCCTGCAAAGTGTGGCATTTAATAAAAAATATACACATATCAGGTACAAAATTTCAGATAATTTTTAATAAAATATGTATTACCTAATAATTATATGACTTTACCCAAAACCTGTCAGAACTCTTAAACAATATTTTTAATGTGAAAAAAAGACGTCTGGATACTTGCATACACTATCCAAATTTTAAAATGTTATTTAATTTTTCGTACCATTTTATGTTAAAAATGTAACAACTGCCCTAAAACTATTTTTCTCCCACATCTTTCATTTCAAATACACTGGTCCTAGCTATTATTTTTAGTTGTAATACCTAAAATAGATATTAACATTATGCAAGATTTTATGGAATTCCGATCATGCATTTAATCACATAGTGTATCCACCTGCCATGTAGTACCATAGTTATTCTCCTGAACTACACCAGGTTCGGATCCAGTCTAGTGTATTAATATGTTGTAAGTAGAAGGTATTTTGTTTTTGTGTTTATGATGACGGTGTTGGTTTGAGTAGCAGATGCGATGTGGGTCCTATAATAGTATAGACGACTCATAAAAATAGACGCATATGCACACATGATTATAAATATTTTTTATTTTGCATTAATTTACCATTTATGTCAAATATGTCCAACGTTAGTGCAAATGTTTGTTCGGAAATTTGAGGAATATAGGTAAGATATTTTTTATGTTCCTTGGGATTGGCTGCGCCAGAAATCAAGTCCCTCTACCAAATCATGCATGCCCTTTCGACCGACTACAATCAAGTTAGGGGTGCTAGTTACATTCTACTTGGCATTTCTTTCTTTGAAGTGAGTATTTGTTTATATGCAATTTTTAAATGCTTTTCTGTAATTTGTACGCTTAGGTGGTAACGATCTCAGATAATTTTGTGAGGGCCAATATCATGTTCCTCTATTAATTTCTAAATCGTTCATATATTTTTATATTATCATAGATTTCTGTTCAGACAGTTTTTATTTTAAACATATTTAATATGTTTTCACTCATTCTAACTTAAAGAATAAGATATATTTAATATGTATTTAAAACCATTACTTAAAATATATAATTACCAACTTCTCTGTTTTCATCTCAATTATATACATTTGCCATATACAAATAATACCGAAAAATTTCAAGTTTCCTTATAATAATAAAGTACTTTGCAACTGGTTTATAAAATTCATTAATTATGCTTACATTTTTTGTTGAAAAAGCTATTCTGTTTTGTGCATACTGAATGTATACTTCTTGCATGTGGTTTTTCAATAATAATACTAGCTTAACAGTGTTAGCTCCACACCTTCTACAATATGCATCATTTTACGGCGAAGGCTGCTCAAGAACTTATTATTCGTTTAAAAAAATGCATAGTGTTTTTACATATTACTAAATATATATATATATATATATATATAAATTTAGTCTGTATGCATTGCAAATATTTATATCATAGTTATCACATTATTATTATTCTGAGAAATGGTTATTTGTAATAAAAAATTTCAAACATTATCTTAATATCTTGAAAAGTTTTAGAAATAATTTTTTTTGCTGTTAGACGAAGATCAATAACATATGTAAATTGACTTTAATAGCAGCAATTTTATTTAAAAAATAGGCAGCAGTTGAAAAGTAAAGGACAAAAACTAATTGTTTAATATATAAAACTCTCTTTATTCAAACCCCTCTTCAGTTTCAGGAAATATGTTAATGACTTTTTGAACTTATAAAATTTTACATTCCATATGTTTCACAATAATTAGCGAGAAATTTGTAAGCATAATTTACTGAGAGCTGAAGATTATTTTTTAAGTTTCGTATTCGTCTTTAAAATCATATTAACATAACTAAAAATTGTTTATATAATTTCAATCATAATTAATGTTGTTACTATTATTTGCAAAGTATTTATTTAAAGTTCTTAAAAAATATTTTTTAATAAACTCATTAATAATAATCACATAATCCCAAATTAATGCAATTTGCAAATAAATATAATGTTTATATATTTATGAAACCTTACAACAGAACACAAATTTTCTGTTCTACAATTTTATAATGTATTAATTTTTATACTTTACAATAATTTCTGAAATAGTACTTTAATTGTTTGGGATGTTTAGCTACAAATCTATTAAACATGCGCGCGCACACACACGCACATACGGGATGCAACTGAACTCTACCAACAAACTTCAGTAGGTGATTTCTCATCAAAAATAGGTCTAAAGTATATACACGATATTTATTCTACGTCTATTCCAAAGTGGTGAAAACCGCCCTTGATAGTGTAGTTTAAGCAGATACTTATGCTAGTAACACAGCCAAAATGAACTATATATGTCTGAGTTTCTGGATACTGCATTATTAAACGACGAAGTACAAATCACAAAAATATGGGCTCCAATATCAACCCCCATCTATGAAAAGTACGAAGTTGCTAGCACATTTGTGCAAATAAAAATGTAACGCTATCAATTTGTTTGTTGTTTCCTATGGATTTGTAATCTATCGTACATGGTGAACAAAAATTTCGTATAGGGTTTTTAAGCTAAATGCCGCCGGTTTTGATAAATGAATTCATTATATTTAAACAACGAATCTCAACGTCTGGCACATAGCAACACTTTTGCTTTTGGTACATGAAGTTGATGTTTTAAATGACACCATTTAACCTTGGAACAAGTCGTTTTTCATACCTACCCCAACACACTATCGCTGATATGCAAGTAGGGCCTATGGTGGCGCCAGACGTCTCGCTTCCCAACACGGCGAATCGGACTCGATTCCCGGCGAGGTCGACGCGAATATTCGTATCTGGGAAACGTGGCAGACGTTACCATTGACCAGTGGGAATTTTTTCGGTTCACACCTGTTTCATCACCATGTAATTTTACCATTGCTCCATCTCCACCACACGTGGCCATTATGTTAAAAAGGAAGTTGCAACCCTAAATTCTACAAAAAAAAAATATATATTACAGGAAAAATTACCAATTTTTGACTAGAGATTATAAAACTCCGACAAAATTAGTAACATAAATGTATTTTGCAAAAATCGCCTTACTATCGCCCTTTTCGAGTAAAATTACGTGTTTGATTTCACTACGAAGTGTTACTATCTGCGAAGTAGGCAATCTGTAAGGGTTGTCTGCGGAAGCGCCGTAGTGGTGTGTGAACATTACGCACATATGGTTTGTGGCGGAACTTAATCGTAACTTGTTTCGTCAAATAAGGTTTCTAAAAGGCGCGGAATATTGCTGTATGTGATGGTTTTCCCCCACTCTTATTTTCAGTACTGTGGTTCCCTTCCCTAACAGAGGAAAGAACTGTATAATAAAAACCCACCATTCACTGCATGTTACATGCATTCCATTACAAGTCGACATAGCTAAGTTTACGATCTCACAAATGACAGACATGGTTCTGCTTTACGGTGAAGTTGAAGGCAACGCACGAGCTGCTGTACGATTGTATCATGAGAGGTTTCCAGCGTGCCGGCAACCTCATACGAGACCATCACAACTTTCACTCGGAGACTGCATGGGACAGGCAAGTTCAAGGCACGAGGTGGGTCTGGTCACCCGAGGAATGTTCGTTCACCAAATGTGGAAGAAGAACTAAATGTTATGGAGGAAAACCCGTCAACATGCACCTGCGCCATTGAGCACATAATAGATGTGTCCCATGACATTGTAAGGCGTGTTATGTACAAGCAGCTGCTGCGTGGCTACTAAATGCGAAAGGTGCAGGCATTGGGACCAGCAGCTTCATCTCCTCGGCGTTATTTTTAGCAGTGGTTTCTGCAAGTTTCTACAGTAGTTCGTCATTTCACTTATATTCTATTGTTTAATGATGAAGCGATATTCATGAGATACGGTTATTTTAACAGCTGTATCAGTCACGTGTGGGACGATTCCAATCCTCCTGCAACCGTCATCATAGCGAACCAGCACAGATTTTCTGTTAACAGCTGGGCGGACATTATGGGTGATCATCTCATTAGGCCAAACTTGATTCCGAAACAATTGACTGGGCACATGTACTTGCAGTTCCTGCAATATTATATTGCTAAATTTCTCAAAGATGAGCCACTCGCGGTACGGCAATTTATGTGGCTTCAATACGACAGTGCTCCTCCACATTCCAAAAAGCTATACGGGATCACCTCAACATTGAATTTCCCGCACGGTTGATTTGAACAGATAAGCCTGTTGCGTGGCCAGCACGCTCTCCTGAGCTTAATCCACTATACTTTTCCCTGTGGGGGTTCATCAAGGCTCTGGTGTACAACACACCCATTGAGTCGGAAGAAGATCCGCTGACCAGGGTTATGGCTGCCTATGACAAGGTTCAAGATACACAGGATGTTTTCGAATGTTCACGCCAGTCTTTCATACGCCGAATTAGTTGTTGCAATGACGTTGGCGTCCGCCATTTTCAACACTTGTTGTAAAGTTGCTAATGATGGTACGACATTAAACTAGTAGTGCTAGAACTTTAATTTATTTTCTGATTTTTTCACTCCTAGCAGTGAAAAAATCGCACCGAACTGTTATTTGTGAAACTCACTAATGTAAGACAACACACACACAGTTGCGGAAACTCATTCCACTAAGCGCTGACAGCCTTCACTGGTTGCCTACCTGGCAGGCAGTGACACTTCTCTGTGAAATGAAGGAAGTAATTTTTACTCGAAAAGGGCGAGAGTTAGGCAATTTTTGCCAAAGACAGTTATGTTGCTAATTTTGCCGGAATTTAATGAACTCTACTTAAAAATGGGGAATTCTTCCTGCAACATAATTTTTTTTTTTTTTGCAAAAATGAGGGTGGCAACTCCCTCTTTAAAAAATATTGGTTTGGTTTACATGTACATGAAAATTACTGTATTAATTATTATGGTTTAAATAATTAGTAGCCATTACTTTATTTCTGTTTCGCAAGCAGTTCCCTAAATTTGACAATAAGTGATAATTTACTCAAACTTTGGAAGCGTTTACCACTCATGCTATTTGAAATGGACCACCGGTTGCCCATCTCAATCCATCTATTTCCACCTTAGGAATAACCAATCAAAATTGGTGGTTATGTTTTAGATAAACGTTGTATATTAACATATACAAGTCTATCATTATTAAGTTCATACCAAACCCAGCGTGTGCACTGGTTACTAAGTATATCTAATAAAACTATAGGACATTAATTTATGTGTAAGTTAGTATGTATATGTTTCTAAAGAGTTCACCTTCAATTTTTAAACGTAACTGAGCAGATAAAATTTAGATTAAAAGGGTTAAATATTTTTTTTTACATAACCTTCTGGTATTTAATCCATCATACATTTCTATGTACTCTAGCTGATTGCAACCTACCGTAAGATTTATTTTCCGTAGCTATTCACCTTTTCTTTCCTAGTTTTATAAACTGATTTACCTCCTACAAATGAACTTATCGCTTCTACTACAGTTAGTAAATTCAGAAAAATACAGATATGCTGAAAATACTAAAGATTTTTGTATTGATATTTTCTTATTAAAAAGCACTTATAATAAAAATATAATTAAATACCTTTTATTCATTGTTTGTTCTCCTGAGTTAAGTATTTACCGCTCTATAACTCTCTTATTTATGTTGGTTACATTCGTTCATATATTTTATGTTTTATATCAATTAATGTATAATAATATAGCCTATAAACTGTTAATTTATTAATACATTTTTATACCCAGCATAATTTTCTTTTTGTGTTTATTGTTCTAGTAACAACTGCAAGTGCATTGTTTTCTTATTTACGCGTATGTGTGTATAACTAAATTTTCTAACTTTTTCTGATGAATTTTAAAAACATAATGTCTGTAATTCTAAATTATTATGAATGAATTCCGTAAGCTATGTTATTTCTCTTAAAATCATAAAGTGGATCTATCACTGTAGCTTCCCACTGTAGTCTCATTTAAAGACAGTTATTAATTTAAGTCAGTAAATGGACTAAATTAATTATACTCCGAACTAGTTGTGCCCGCGGCTCCGCTGGCGTGGACTACAGAATTATTGTTTGGGTATTTTTTAAAAAAGACAAGTAATCGTTATCAAAATTCGTAGCAGACTCGCAATAAATACACGTAAATGCTCGAACGTGATTAGTTTGTAACTAACGATGCCAGCCAACTGAGTGCCGGCCTAGCGCACGCGACTCGTGTTACANTTCTTATCAAACAACACTCCCACCCACCAGCGCAATGGCTCTCCACGTCCGCGTACGATAAACCAATTCGCGAAAAATTACTTTTTCACAAAACTTTTGATATCTCTTAAAGTATAGGCGGGAATTGGTTTCGACAGCGTATTGCAAGAGAGCGCGCTGGCGGCAAACTTTTTTCCGACTTTAGTCACTATTATCCTCACTGCTTAGAACTTCTGTCACTTTAGGTAACAAAATATATTCTAAAACCTGGCCAGAGAACATAACTATGAATTTAAAAAAATTCATGTAAATCGGATAAGCCTTTCTCGAGTGATAAGTGCACTAACAGACAGACAGATAGACGTTGAGTTTTATAATATGAATAGATGGAGAATTTGTAGTAAAATCTAAGTTATTTAGTATATAGTTTATTATCCATCTACTGCGATTTTCAGAGCATCAGAACGAATGAAGAATAACATCAAACACTCTACTTAATAAGGGTTATCCTTAAAACTATTAATCCCTGCAAATTCTTGAGGTGAATCATTGTATTTCAATACCTCTTTCTGATAAATATTGCTAGTCTAATTGTATAAAAAAAGATATCTCTAATATGTTTTTCGTCCCAAAATATTCGTTCGTTTTAATGTAAGCAATAAATGTGATAAAATGACAGGATAGTGTTAATTTTAAAAAAAGCTGGAATTTAGATTTTGATGTTAGGTTGTACTATAAAATGTATCTAGCTAACACTTACTTAGAAATGAGTTAAATTTCAAGCTTTTATTAAAAAATTTATCATTAGACATATGCATTAAAAGCTTGCAGATAATCATGAACTTGAAGATATATTATTATTTCTTTGCTATAGGACTATTGTGTGAAACAGATTGTCCACATTCAAAACTATTTTGTAACACATAAAATATACAAAAAACCAGTTAGATATTATGAAGTCTGTGAAGATGGAAATATTTCTGATGTGGTTTTCTTAAGTGTTTATAATATAACACACAAATATTTGAAAGAAAAAAATTACTGAATACACATAATAATGTACTCGGTTTGTAATTATTTAAATAATTTATAATATTATAAAAGTATTAAATTGTTTATAAGATAAGACACCCACACCACAGCATCAGGGGAGAATTGTGACGAATTTATTTATTATCGTTTTAATATATTCAGACATGTTAGAACATCCTACTGATATAATAAATGCGAAAGTCTCTCTGTGTGTGTGTGTTTGTGTGTATGTTTCTTACCACTCAGCTCCATAACGGCTCAACGGATATTGATGAAATTATGTACGTATGTACTTTAGGTCCTAGAATAGGACATATGATACATTTTATCCCGGAAAATTGTACGGTTCCTGTGGAATAATAACAATACCTAATTCTGCAACGGCTAAGGACCTTACCGAAATATTTTTTTCCTCTGGTGTCAGAGTTTATCAGGCCGCCCAAGGACCTCTGAATTGGCTTAACGACTGCTATCACTCGATAACAACCGGGACCGAATATTTAACGTGCCCTCCGAAGTCCGAAAGCACTCAGATGCTATTCCACTAAACGGTCACCCATCCAAATGTGTGCCGCTGGGAAAGTTGTTTAACTGTGGTGATCGATTAAGATCCGTCAGCCAAGCATAAAAAGTAGTACCGAGGTACACTTATTTCTAATGCTGCAACGCGATTAAACTAACATTTTGATTTTCATACATTGAAAGCGGAAATGTGGTAACTACAAGATAGCTGCACAGATACATTCCAAAAACAATACCCTACTTCTTGGCTATCGGGTAAAAATTATATGCTTCCTTTTGTGTTGCCGTAATCAGTTAAAAACCCAGGCCAACATAGTATAATTTTATAATTTTGTTTTCAGATTAATGAATTTTCCTTTCCCAATTTATTTATAAGTGTATGACTGTTAAACTAAATTGTACCCGGGCGAAGCCGGGCCGGTTCGCTAGTTATTTATAAACTTGAAAGATCACATTGCAATATCATGACGATTTGGTGATATTTTAAAACACATTTTCCCGAGAAATGTACATGAATAAAAAATTAAAATTAAAATTATTCCTGCATTCAATGAAGTTAAATAAATTAAAATTTGTAAATCTATGTATAATTTATATTTTTTCAAATATTTAAATTATATTGTCATAATACATCGTTATAAAAGTATATATATTAATTTCTTGTTATAATACAGAATGTCAGATTAATGTTACATTACAGTTAACTATATGACGTTATGTTATTCCTGATAAAATTTCAATTTATATTTAGGTTAACGGAATATACACACAGGAAATGTTGTGGTTTGGCATGTATATTTGTTTTATTTATTTAAATACATACACAAATAATTAGCTTCATGTGTTTTATTTTAATAATTTTTATAATATATTTACGTTTTAATTTATGTGATTTTCTTAGGCATTTTATGATGACTCTTGACGGTAAAAATCTGGGGTATCGTCCGCAGTTCGTATACTACTCTCAGAGGCGATGATATGCGATGTCTCCCCAGATAAACACAATAATTTAAAGAAATGTGTTAAGCTTTAGAGTGAGGCGTGGTTTGTAGGTATCAGCTGTTGTCTGCCAATTTTGGCCGCCGTGGCCTTCTATAAAAGAAAAAGGGCGTAACTAGGTAATATATGTCGCTGGTCGAAGCATTCCTTTTTCCGCTGTCTGCTGATACCATTTAAAATGAAAAATATTTCATGTTTTATGGCAGGACATGTAGGTATAGGTTGTCGGAATCTCATGGGCGTATACTGGAGCGCAGGTGGCACAGCATGGGACAGGCAAGGCAGGTCCACTTGTTTCATACATTTCTTTCACTTTATTTCCAACTTCCACGATTTCCTTGATCAATTTCTTGGAAACATTTTCTCCGGTGTAATTTTCGGCCCCATTGATAGACTTGTGGTTTTGGCGACAGGTATGATGTTGTGGTCGACTTGAACATAATAGCAAAAACTTTAGGCCTCATGCTTTTGATGAGAATGCATTCTGGATGTCTGGGGGTCGGCCTGGTAGGTTTGAACAGGCAGGAGCATGGCCTGGAAATCTGCATAGATGACGATTGGCATCATGTGTGCATTATGATGGTTTATAAATTTGAGAGTTGGCCTTCTTCCCTTATTGTCGTGGCTCGGCATTTCAATACGTGCAGGAGCGCGAGGACTGCAATATTTTTTGTACTCTGCCAACATCTCTTCGCCTGTCTTTTCTGTCACTCGTGTAATGACTTGGTAGGATGTGAAACACATTTTGCAAATATGGATTTGTTCTCTGTGGGCTGTCATTTGAGTTTTCAACAGACGAGAAAAATGTTTGATATATGTGAAGTGTGCATTGTCTTCGGTGGTGAGGAGGAGGAGATCGAAATGTATGGGCTTCTCTTCATCACAGACTCGTCTTGGAACGATCTTCATTTCATCATTGAGAAGAAATGCATGTACAGTCACTCCAGGATCTTGTGCAGAGGTGTGGGAGATTCAATGCCACTAATATCAAACTTGCTTTGAATTTCCCTGTATCATTAGTCTACTTGCTCAGGGTGTGCTCCTTCAATGTCTCTGGTGAGTATGGCTCACTTCCAGCACTCGTGATCCTTTTTTTTGGGTTTAATACTGCGTTCATGTTTTTTATTAGCGCTGGCCAATCAGTGTAGCTGGATATGCGCAGAGGGTCCAATTTATTTATTCTGAGCTGCATTCTATTTACTGTGGAGAGTGTGCATCGATATCACTTTGTCATGTAATCCTTCTCCTGGCATATCTTGGTCAAGCTGGTAGCGACAGCTGCTTCCATATCATATTAATTGTAAAAAGGCAAGTTTTCGGTCTTGAAGACGCGCTGGTCTAAATCATCACAGGTTTGTCATAGACTCATTCTAAGAACAAATTAAATTTTATTGGTCCATTTTAAATTATTTCTTCCCGCAGCTGGTCGATTATACTTTGTTTTATTTCTTCCACATTTGTGCACATGTACTTGGTCTGGTCACTTGTATTTTCTGCTACGTATGTTTCCAGATTCCTTCTAAGTGCAGTCTCGGCCAGCACAAATCCATGGGCCGTTGGCTGTCCGGCCCCCACTACGATCATGTGTCAAGGTGCTGGTGTTGGTACTGGTACTGTCTGTTGCTGGGTGTAAACATCAAGTCTGACCTTTTTCGCTTGTGGGGGTGCCGGGCCAGCACACTTATTGGCATGCTCTTTTAATTTATCTGCCCTGGAATATTCTTTGCCGCAGTACTCACAAGGCAAAATCTTATTTTCCGGGTTAAACTTACGCCCCTTTTCGTGTTTTCGTGCATAGCTCTCATTGGCAAATGGAACATTACAAAACTTGCAATTGCCAGCTGCTTTCTGCCGCACGACTCCATTACAGCTCTTTGGGTGATGTTCCATATTATCCTTTCATCCGATTCCACATTTGTCACACACCTGTTCTTCTCTGTGAGGATTATGGAACCAGGTACGTTCATACTTCAGTCCAGACTTCCGGATTGCAAAACACTTGCTGCAAAACCTACAATGTAAACCTAGCGGCGGTATTGCACCTACCCCAGAGACAGTAGGAGGCGAAAGAAATTGGATATTCCCGAATTTCCCACATCGACAAAGCCGCCATCCAAGCTGAAGAATTCAGCAAAATTATTCGCAACATACGGGTACGAATAATATTAATAATGTTGTCACGATAATTTAACAGCATCTATGCAAAAAAACTAGTTTGGAGGTTATCCTTAATAAAAAAAAATACACTTCTGCAAACAAAGCCAGAGTGTATAAACCTACCCAGCCACCAATTAACCCATTAATATAGTATCCCAAGTATACTCGTTTACGTTTGACATGATGCAGAATAAGTAGAATCATAGTCGTTTCTGTGTAAGTCCAGAAGCTAGCACCAATAAAAATAGCACCTTTCCTTGAACAATACTATTGGTTGCTGTTGGCACGCCAACTGTTTTATAAATTGGTGGTTTCTTGTGCCATGGATATACTGAATGTCTTTCCATAGGTTCCAAAATGACACTTGTATAAAACAAATTTTGTACGTTTCAGACCACAAATTTATTATTTTGCGAAATGTTAATTTGTATGTTAAGCGATTATCTATGTAGCAATTATGTGTAAAATAAAAATTACGAAATTTTTCAATCATAAAATAAACTAAAAATTTAAACATAAAACTGCTCAGCAGTTATGTGGCTTCTTTTTAAATATGCAAAAATCTAATATCTTGATGCAACATATGGTATTATACACTCAAACGACAAAAGTCATGGGATACCTCCTAATATTGTGTCCGATCTCCTTTTGCCCGGCGAAGTGCAGCAACCCGATGTGGCATGGACTCAACAAGTCGTTGGAAGTCCCCGGCAGAAATATTGAGCAATGCTGCCTCTATAGACGTCCATAATTGCGAAAGTGTTGCCGGTGCAGGAGTTTGTGCACGAACTGACTTCTCGATTATGTCCCATAAATGTTCGATGGGATTCATATCGGGCGATCTTGGTGGCCAAATCATTCGCTGGAATTATCTATAACGTTCTTCAACCAATCGCGAACAGTTGTGGCCCGTGTGACATGGCGCATTGTCATCCATAAAAAATTCCATTGTTGTTTGGGTACATGAAGTCCATAAATGGCTGCATGTGGTCTCCAAGTAGCTGAACATAACCCTTTCCAGTCAATGATCGGTTCAGTTGGACCAGAGGACCCAGTCCATTCCATGTAAAAACAGCCCACACCATTATGGAGCCGCCACCAGCTTGCACAGTTCCTTGTTGACAACTTGGATCCATGGATTCGTGGGGTCTGCGCCACGCTCGAATCCTACCATCAGCTCTTACTAACTGAAATCGGGACACATCTGAGCAAGCCACGGTTTTCCAGTCGTCTAGAGTCCAACCGATATGGTCACGAGCCCTGGAGAGGCGCTGCAGGCGATGTCGTGCTGTTAGTAAAGGCACTCGAGTCGGTCTTCTGCTCGCATAGCTCAGGACAGACAAAGTTCACCGCACTGTCCTAACAGACATGTCCGTCCCACATTGATTCCTGCGGTTATTTCACGCAGTGTTGCTTGTCTGTTAACATTGACTTGTCTGTGCACACGTCGTTTGTCTCGGTCATTAAGTGCAGGTGGTCGGCCACTGCGTTGTCCATGGTGGGAGGTTATGCCTAAAATTAGGTATTCTCGGCACACTCTTGACACTGTGGAACTCAGAATGTTGAATTCCCTAACTATTTTCGAAATGGAATGTCCCGTGCGTCTAGCTCCAACTACCATTCCGCGTTCAAAATCTGTTAATTCCCGTCGTGCGGCCATAATCACGCCAGAAACCTTTTCACACGAATCACTTGACTACAAATGAAAGCCCAACCAATGCACTGCCCATTTATACATTTTGTACGCGATACTACTGCCATCTGTAAATTTGCATATTGCTATCCCATGACTTTTGTCACCTCACAGTATATTTAACACGTTGACCGCCAGGCGGTACGATCGTACCGCCGGTGGTTTATTGGTTGGGGCCAAGGCAGTTTTGTTTTCATATAATATGCAAATCAGTTCAGAATGACATATAAACAACCAAATTAAAAAATACGACAAGCCACTTCCGTTTAGGCCCAAGTTTGTGGAGCGGTACGTGGGGACCGCCCGGCCCCAGGGTAATGACCTACTACCTGAGGAAGTACGCGGAGGCAGGTGGGGGGGTCCCTCGAC
>NQII01000003.1:1020738-1207571 GCA_002778355.1 Clitarchus hookeri
ACTAGAGGAGATGGGTTAGAATATGGTTGACCATCACTGCATGGAGCGAGGTGGGGCTCCATGCAACCACTGGAAAAATAAAAAAAAAAACGTTACGGGCCAATCGCATAAGCGAATTGGTCAGGGCCAGAGCGGTCCCAAAGACCTGGAAATTNAAGACACGGAGAGGATGCAAAGGTTGTAAACAAAAAAGTAAAGATCGCCTCTTACATAAAAACAAAATAAAAAAAAGTTACAACCTATTGCCCCCAGTGCCCTGGAGAACCATTTTATTGCCGGACATGCTTCATAGAAGCCCATTCATGATTTATGTTAAAATAATATATTAATTACAATATAAATTATATTTTGTATAATTATTTGTAATAATTGTAAATGTATCAATTTATTTTTTATATGTATATACAAATAAACTAATAAAAAAAATACATAACAAAAATTATTAAAACAAATAATAAGATAAATGAAGAATATTCACTAGAGGAGATGGGTTAGAATATGGTTGACCATCACTGCATGGAGCGAGGTGGGGCTCCATGCAACCACTGGAAAAAATAAAAAAAAAAAACGTTACGGGCCAATCGCATAAGCGAATTGGTCAGGGCCAGAGCGGTCCCAAAGACCTGGAAATTGCGCTTGGCGGGCGGTCCCGTGGCCCAGGGAGTAAGTTTAGCTGGCGAAGGCCAGCGGTACCTGGGGACCGCCCCGGCCCCAGCCAATAGTCCACCGGCGGTACGATCGTACCGCCTGGCGCTCAACGTGTTAAAGCGATGGGCAATTGATATATTTATGTATACGAATATTTTATACTATCACATTACTTGCAATTTTATTGTCAATGAGTATAGTAATTAACCATTTGTGTGCACATGACGTAGTTACACAGAAGAAGAGAAGGAAGACTGCAGGATAATGCCTAACAACGATTGGCTTCGTTGCTAGGGACTCCCGTGAGTCGGACAATTTGACTTGGACAAAATAGGACTCTTTGACGTCGCACCACGGATGCCACTTCACCTGGTCACAAGTTCACCACATAATGTAAAGAATTATATGAAAAAATCATGCGCATAATATTTGTCATGTGTTAGGAAATACACACCGCTTGTATTAGCGTGAAGATTCGGAAGTTTCCTTACGGCCGCACAGACAGGACCGCAAGTCGACTGAAGACACTGCTCCAGGAATTGACAGGACCTGCGACTGTGCCCAGCGGTAACCTATAAAAGGGCAATTGTGTGTCAAAACATATACGTGAACAAAATATATAAGTTTTAATATTCTTACTTTCGAAAGAATTTGCAACACGGTACAAAATAGTCGGTGCGGAAATGTTCCGCTGCTTGTTGACAGGCGAAGCGCGAACCTTTGGTGATGGGACTTGATTCACTGGCTACCAATTACTGCACAAAATAAAATAAACATAGTTAATAACTTTGCATTTTAACATGTACACAGACAAAAATGATACAACAATTACTTAGTTTAAAATATAAATCTGCAATCAAAAACGATTGAGCTCGTTGACAAAATTAATTTAACCAGTTAATAAAAAGTTATCTTCAAAACATAACATACCTTCGCGTAAAACCTCGAATCAAAATGGAAGGCGACTGTTATTCCTCAAATTCTCTCACTAAACGCAAAATTGCGACGAAGCAGAAGGGTACTCGGATATGCAGACGGGAAGCCCTGATATCGGTGTGAGAGATATAAGCAAGCTCCTGCCTTTAAATAACGCAGCCGAGTGGTGGGGACCGTGGATATATACAAGGGAAAAGGTACCTCTAGTTACGATAGCATTTTCACTTGCCAAATTCCCCTCCTTCACGACTTAATTATTTTGTCAAAAACAATGTGAAATATAAGGTAACGTTTTTGTCCAGAAATCTTTATTGGTTGACTTCCCCTCCAAACCTACTTATTTTCTCATAAACTATGTAGGATAGTAGCAGTAGGAAAATACCTGGTGAATTTGGGACAACCAAATCGATTGACACCACAGGCAGGGCCACCTCTTACCCCTCCTTCTCAGCAACATGTAACCCTAACTCTTATTTAAATAAAAACAATTTGTTTCAATTACATTTTTTATTTATAAAAAAATTAAATATTGGTATGCTACCATGGATTATTAGTTATATCTCAGTTTCCATTCAATAATAATCACAAAGAGAGTCACAGTAGATCGTAATTTCAATTTTAGAAAGATTTTATTGTTCTCGAGACATTCGTCGGCCAAGTACATACGCCCACGTGCGTGCTCGCGCGGACTAGAGCTGGCGTCGCCTGCACAGCGCAACGGGGTGGCGTGCATGCGCTATCTCTGCCGGTGGCGTGAATTTTCGCTGTAGCAGCGTGAGACCAAGCTGTCCTGCCAAGCCGTGCGGCTCTGTCACGGGGTTGCCCCGAAAAAATATTTAACTATTTCACCTGAAAAAATTAACTTATCCCCTTGTCCAGATAAGCATTCAATGAGAAATCGTATTAGAATCAGTACTCTGTCAGATTCCATTGCATTGCTAGTCTTGCACAAAAATATGTAAACGAGAATCATAAAGACTGCATTAAAAAATTACACAACATGTGCACAGTACTATGTATCAGTCCGCGTTGGGAAACACTGCATGTTCTAAGGAGTCAGTAACCGAACTATAGCCGAATTATGGTAAGTACCAGTTTTAAACTTATACATATATATAAAATACGATCGTGCTCGTAGCATCTGCGAGATATACAGATATCTATATTTGAAAAATTTATAAGTGGCGGGAACATAAAAAAATGTGGCGTCAAGCATAAGAACTTAACTCAGATAGGCAGGCTACTTAATATGTTACGTCTCTGAATAAAATACATTTTCTAACCTATGTTCGAGAGCTTGGTTATGCGTGTGATATGTTTTGAAAAATTAATTTCATCTGTGTTGCATACAGAAATACAGTAAATCCATGTATAATAATTTTTTTTTCAAACAATCTGAAACTCAGTTCTATTCGCGGGTTTTTGAAAAATCACCACATATATTTGGTTTTGTCGTGTATCATAATTTATAATTAATTTATTAGCTTAATTGAACTGTTACCTATATTTTATATATAAATAATATAAATAGGGGTGTTATTAAGAAATACGCGCACGAATGTGGTTCGTTGTTCTTTTGACGTAATTTTATTTGCATGAAAGTATAACTTTAGTAAGGCTTCGGAGTGGAATAATGTCGGAACGTGCACGTAATATCTACAGGCAAAGTTTGGGAAAGATTTACGCATGATGCGACACATTATTGGTGTTTAATAATATATCACATGCACTACTACTCCTCCAAGCCATAAAATTCATCCCAAAACTCCCGCGTTGTGAATGTTGTTTGAGCAGTAACGTATAAACAAATAGCCATAAAATTAAATGTATTTTACGGCCTACAAACCCGTTTTGAAGAATTAATTTGCCTAGATCTTTAGACGGCAGAAGTGCTTGTAAAAACCTTCTACCGCTTGACTGTTTACAAAATGTTTGTGTTACTACACAACAAAGTCTTTTATATTTTTCACGTAGAATACCGTCAAATAATTATAGGGACGCACGCAGGGTTTTGAAATGAACTTTAAGGTCTAAGCAAGCAACTGCTATCGTAACGTAATATTCACGGACAAAGATGGGAAAGATATTTACGCATCATGCAACACTCCGGACATGCTGACAAGAGCGTGGAACGATTTTGATTATCGCGTATATATCGTTCGGGCCGCTCATGGTGGTAATATTGAACATTTATGAATGTGTGGTAAACAAACTTCAGGGTTCCACGGTTCATTTGATTGGGCAATCAAGGTTGTAGGTTTTTGGTTATGAAATTATAGACCTTCAAAGTTGGGGTATTATTTAATACTCACTCTGTGCAATATCTATGCAATACATGTGCTATAGGTGAATGCATATTAAGTTTTCAGACACGTGACAAGACACAGATTTCCATAAGTTTATTCAGATGAGTCATACGTTATATAAACCCCTTGTTATAATTGACAAACCAAGGGAGTTCTGCAATCATTTAACTTTAATAGGAAAGATGTATTATTAACTTATAGTCACCACTTCGGATGTCTTTACTCACTGAATGAAGGGTCAGCGTCCATTTTAAATCAGCAAACAATCATCGTCCTAAATTTTTCTTGTGCAATATCAATTACGACAGGAAATTTTGTTTCGTTTGTTTCCGGTTCAGTGTAGCATCCAGTGAAAAGTTGTTTGAAATATAATAAAATGTCCATAGACCGAAGTAAAACCGTGGTAGGTAGGCCCACATGGATTAAGACATTTGCTATTGCGGGTAGTATGTAATTTTTATACCATAAGTAAAATAAACATACTACTTATGAAATATATTTAATACAGATTTTGTAATATTAGTATGCTAATTCAAAATTAATACTTAAAATGTTACGAAGTACAGTAGCAATACTGCTGTACTTTTATTTCTGTCAGATTTGTTCTCTGAATTTTAATTTTTGCTTTTGCTACCGATAAGATCACTGCAACGATTTCTTCGAAGAAAATGCAAAAAGTT
Organism: Clitarchus hookeri; assembly: GCA_002778355.1. Lineage (NCBI taxonomy): Eukaryota > Metazoa > Arthropoda > Insecta > Phasmatodea > Phasmatidae > Clitarchus > Clitarchus hookeri. Next base: position 1,025,309 of record NQII01000003.1, read on the forward strand.
GTATTCGTTTACTCATTACATATTTTCTCTTATGAGAAGTTATATTAAAGTTTGTGGGCATAAAATTTTTATGTGATTTTTCATTTCTCTCGAGCAAATAGACTGCGCCAAATTAATCTAGAGTTATTATAGTATTTAATGCTATGATAACAAATCACGTTAGCTGGCAAAGCTAAATATTCAATATGAAGCATTTCGGCAATCATTGTTTAAACGAAATATAACCAAATTAGTTATCCACGAGTTGTAAGAAATGAAATTATAAAAGATGTAAAAAAATGAATGCTTGCCCAAAAATAAAATTTTACAAATAATACATTTAATAAAACTTTACCATAAACTCTATGTTCATGTTTTGTTTGCCATCTACTCTAGGTCTACTTGTTTCTATGTTTTACTTAGTTTTATCAAAATTTCATTTACCGTCGGTCCCAAATTAGTGTTTACAATCTTTAAATGGGAATAACAGAGAATGTATTAAATACAATCTGATCGGGATACTTTTATTTGACGCTATAAGGACAATGTAGAGTGTGTACGAATTATATAACAGTTAAAAAGTTCAAAATGTCCGCCATCAGTAACTAGACAACGTCTGCAATGCTGTAGGACAGAACAACAAACAGTGGCTACGGTTTCCGTTGGGGGTGGATTCACAGGCGGTCACAATCGCTTCTCTCGTGGCATTCAGTGTCCGAAGCTTTGCGGCATACAACACAGTGTTCTTCAAAATTTCCCACATATAAAAATCCAACGGCGTTAAACCTGGTGATCTGGTTTGAACTTCAACGCTACCTCGTCAGCCTATCCACCTCCAACCAAACAGTGTTTCATCCAGGAGCGACCGTACGCATCGATGTTTATTTAAGGATGCCCCGTGCCGCTGGAAAAATCAATCTTCACCTGGGTTGATTTGGTGAATAGCTGGCAAAATTTTTGCCTGAAAAACGGTATAGTTTCTTTTACCTGTCACCGTTCCGTCAAAAAAAATAGCCCCGCAAGTCCTCTGGCAAACATACCGCACCACGCTGTTACCTAACGCAGGAAGGTGAACTGCTTGCTCTAGACAATTTGGGGATTTCTATCAGCCTAGTACACACAGTTATGGTAGTTGACAGTTTCGTATATTTAAAAGGTGGCTTCACCGGACCAAACTATCACATCAGTAAAATGGTCGTTGTCATTGCACATGTTTACAACCCACCCACTAAATTCAACACACATATCTGGGTTAACTTCATTCATATCACGAAGTAATTAAAGAAAATATGGCCTGAAATTAACTTGCTTTAAAATGCGATGGGCAGTTGATTTACTGACACCTGTCTCATACACATCTTGCTGTACAGACTTCGATTTCCCGGGTGAACTTGTGAATGTGTGCAACGCAGTACCACTTCCTTCATCCATTGTCATTCTTTTACTGCCGCACTTCCATTTCTTCACATCACACATTATTGAATAATTTTCAAACTAGCCATATTATTGTGTTATTGTTACACATTATGATGGCGGAGTATCGAATTCTTCCCTCCATAATCTCTACAACTCAATCATGTTCTCTCATTTTCAATAACACGTAAAAATCCACTTACATATCTCGAAAGAAAACCTTGTCACGTCTGCCATTTCCTCTACAATTGTAGTACTGTCACTTGTGTCTGCGAATTGATCTGACAACAGCAGAATGTCTACACGCCATAGTGTCAAGTCATGCAGCATAATCAGATTGTATTCAATAGTTTTTCTATTATTGACGTACAAATACATCCGGTAAATTGTACTATACTCAATTGGTTATGGATGTAACAACTTTACTTTTCCTTCTTAGTTATTATTCTTCGTCCTTGTTTTTTTTCAGGTTGCAAGCAGTTGTAACTGTAAGGTAAAAGAGGAAAATCTGTATATGTTCTCAATTAGACAGTTTGAGCATTTGTGCCAGAATGGGAAAAAAGCATTAGCCCAGACGTTTTTATGCACACACAAATGTTGTGATGTGCTATACTTCTGTTTACCAGTGTACAATGTTTCCAGGTCAATATCAAAGGAAGAGAAAGATAAGGAGAACAGCAAGAAAACTTCTCCGACCACTCCCGCCTCCTCTCGCCCTCCGACTGCTCGACATCCCGCTGCTGTCAACATGCTACACGACGTGGATAAGAAGGTAAGCCGTGCTAGAATGCTAGTGACACTGTTTTCGTCGTATGTGTATCTTGTGGAAAGAAATGGATTGCTCTAGAGGAGATGAGTCCTACTCAATTAATAATGAGTCGGTTTTCGTTGTTAGCGTATCTCGTGCAAGAAATATGATGGCTCTGTAGGAAATAATTATGATGAAAATAAAATGAAACCATTGCAGTTGATTACTATTACTCATTACAATTTTCATTAAATTATAAGTAGAAACCTCTAAAATATTAAATTTGATGCATACATTAGTCATAATAAGAAAAATTTCGAAGTGATTTCATAATGATTTGTCAATAGTATTGTTAAATAATAAATTATTTGTAAATCGATTTTTAGACTATAGCTTGAAGGTATATAAAAACGTCATGAAAAGTATTGATTGCTCTAAAAACGATATTTAAGACATCAAATATTTTCAGCTTTCTTGAAAGTACAGCCTGTTAATAAACGCGCATTTTCTAAAATTGCACGTTGCTATACCAAATTCACTTTGTCGGGTCGGGGGTGGTCAAACAGGACTGATATTCAATGTGACCAAACAACGCGCCCTGTTAGTTATGGTGGAAGCTGACGGTTAAATCTGCCACATTAACTAAAGAGAAACGTCTTAATTAAGTAATCGAATAGTGAAACGACCACAATAAAAATTGGACAATAAATCCCTGAAGATCTTAAAAAAGGTAGTAATTTACACGGGAAAAAGAAAGTCCTGGAGGCCTGTAACACAAACGACCACACGGTCTTTTATTAAAAGCACCCAGATATATTGAAGAAAGAATTCATTATCTGAACAAGACACTTTTACAGGACAATATACGAGCAGTAAATAAACAGAAAAACAAAATTGCAAATCTCAAAAATTGTCTATTTTAGCCAGCCTCTACAGAATTGTATATCCATTAATCCAAATAATATATAACACTCTTTTGATGTGCATGGTAAAACCGAAATATACATGATGACACAAACCGGCAAAGTTCTACACGTACCTGCCATGCCTGATTACTACATATATCTCAGGTACCGCGGGGTGGACAAAGGAGGTATAGGAAGTGGTTAACTAAAATATGAACATTTATAAACTCTGCAAAATGAGGCACGTGTGGGAAAGGGAATAGAAAGAGAGGTGGGACTACTAACATAATTATTTCTAAAAAGTATTGCAATGACGCAATGCTTTTAACAAGAAAAAATACAAGATGATAGTTCAAATTAAGTTTAACGTGTGTCTTTAACCTATTATACCGCAATTTACTCTATAGTGTAATTCGCATAATACTACTCATTTTCTTTCCTCTAAAACTGTGGTTATTAACTACAAGCTTTGCTTGGAAAAGTATTTATTTGTGAGCATATGTTAAGAGGTTATGACATGACACTATGAAATTAATATTGTATGTCAGTGTCATACATAAAAAAAAGCTATGTCAAATAAGGTAGAATTTACAAAACTAAAGCAATTTTCAGAAAACGTAAAAAATTATAGTAACAACTAACTCAGTGACCTTGAAATGGCACCTGTAATACTCTTGAAAATGGTTCTTTTATTTTCACTTATTATAAAAATTGGTTATTAAAAAATTTATTGTTAGATTGCCAGCTTTGACATAGGTCAGAGCGTACCGAGCCCAGCTGTCGTGTCCATGTTCATTATGGAACATTCGTCATGTTTGGGTTTTGGGGGGCAAAGCATCTTGCATGAACACACTGCAAAATCGAGGTATCTTCAATTAGCGTGTAAACAGTTCCAAATCCACATTCATGAGCAGTCGTTTCGGCAAAGACTTCATTAGCACCTCCTCCTGCTGCGATGCTTTTTCTTTTTCGAGGCTCCTTCTCCTTCTCGGTAGGAACGTCGTATGTAAAGTTCTTGCCCATTTTTTTTTTACCTATGGCGATAACTTCGAGTTTACGGTTGTGGTGGTGGTTTTCCCCCAATTGTTTACATTAGTTTAGACTCGTTTCACCGCACTAACGATATTCGTTACGGCCCCGGAAATACCGCCCAGAGCACTGATTGAAGCTATAAAGGTGGGAAGAAATCCTTCCGTCTTTATCTTCCCCCTTCTCTTGGAAATTCGTCTTGCTTTGTTTGCCCCCATGTCCAACTTCACCTTGGCTTTCATCGCGTTGGAAATGCCTCACGTAGCAATTTTTCACCGATTCTGGTTTCTGACCATTTTTTTATCTCTTCAGCCTTCTGTGCAAGTTTCTTGTTTGCCTGGTGTTGGGTTTTCAAATCGTTGTTCAAGGAATAAGCAATGTCGTGTTGCTTGCACGTCTCGTCTAACACGTTGATGCCGATATCGTCGTGTGCCAGTCTTTTAGCTAGATTGGTTCCCAGTGCAAAGAACCTGTATCCGGGAATGTGCAGCTCGAAAGGTATGTTGTTGATCAGCGTTGCGACGATCTCTCTTTCAGATTTAATTGTTCTTTTACGAGTCATTACACACTACTTTGCTACGATTCGATATATACCCGACCTTTATACATTTTAATTTCAGTATCATTCTAGACTTCGAACAGTATAGACATAAAGTGCTAATGAAGCATCTTTTTTTGGTCGTTTCTGCGGTAAAGCATTTACAGCTCTGCAGAATTTACAGCGATATGAAATAACGACCTGCAGAATAAAAATTTTAAGTGTGACTTTTGAATGCAAAATGTGCCAGAGGCAGTTTACTCGGAGGGAGGCTTTAAAGAGACATTCTTAAGCTTGTAGCACTGAATCTGAGCAAATTCTGCATACTCTACAATCACCTCACAAACGCTCCACAACCTCTCCACCTGCACCACATGCTCCCAAATCAATCCACAATGGCTCCACAAACTCCACATGATCATCAATCGCTCCACCTCCACCACAATCACTCCACATACTCAACAATCACTCCACAAACGCACCACCATGCTCCACAATCACTCCACAATCGCTTCACCTACTCCACATGTCCCAAAATCGCTCCACAATATAGTAGTGGTAAGATACAAATTATAAAGTAAACTGTTGCTCTTCCTGTACACATCAACGAAGATGTAGAAACCTCACACTATGCACGTCACAGCACGTTGTTGCCCAATACCGTGAGAGGATGGATTTGTGGACTGTCGGGTTGCATTAAGACATGTTTTCTTCTCAACCTTTTGGAGGAATCGAATGATATTGTGTTCGAGAACATGCACTGGTATTCCAAATTGCTCCAGGAACCGAAATATCAGCATCTGGCATATGTACTGCAGGCCATAGAAGGCTTACGCTATTTCCTTTGCAGCGATAACGAAGCCGTCGTGCCACCGAGCGAAGTGTTGCCAAACTCGGTGTTTTTTTTCGACGATGTGGCATGTGATAAACAGACTTGCATCCAGGAGTACTTTAGCATGGGACTGCATGCGAACATGGACTGTGTGACTTAAGCCAAACTTATTCGCGCATGTCAAAACAGCTACTACATGAAAATGTGAATTTCCTCATGTTGATTCACATGGACGATACATACTTGTGGAAATTATACGACGACCACGTCAAAACAGTCATAACGTTCGCAGAATTTAATCATATGTGTTATTTATGCTGGAATGAGTACAGCATATTGATGATCTTTAATGATTCGCCAGTACATATGGGAAGGTACAGACATTGCTTTGATAAGTTGATATTAAGACCCCGACTATGAGTCACAATACAATTTCCAAGTTCGGACATAGTCTACGCTCCGACGTTAATGATGGAAATGAGCTAATGGAATCTCGCCTCACCGATGTTCGACGGGGCTTGTCGCTTCTTGGGCAAAAGATCGAGTGTATAAAAAAGAAGTGGTGGAAGTTTTGGTGGCCATAGACCAGCACATAGGGAGCATGAAGCCACAGATTATAGACCTGGCTGCGAAAACCGATGTTGCGAGGCATAGCAAGAAGGTGCTGGATGCGTACACCGATCGACTGGGAAGGATAGAAAATTTAATTTCCACAACTCAGAGTGAATATGTATATATATGGGTGGTTCTTCAAAATTTGGTTAACTTGGTGATAGCAGCAATTTTTACCTATTTATATATATTTTATCCAATATTTGCAACTACTAAGCGATACTGTAAAATCTATGTTATTTTGTCACTCACTTTTATGTATATCGCAATATTTTTTATTTCCGAAAATAGCTTCTACCTACTCCAAATATCAGTCCCTAGCAATGTAAGATCTCCTAAATTTAGCAAGCATTTCATTGTTATTCTCATCCTAGATATAATACTTCGATTAACTCGACTTTAACACGTTTATTATTAGATTACTAATCTTGTCATTGAGATTAAATTCTTAAAAACAACATTTCTAATAAGATTATTTCAAGTCAAAAAGTGTAAGCGTTAAAAAATATCAGTCCCTAGCTATTTGCGAAATTCAAAAATACGCGGCATCTAAGCTTATGGCGTTTTTCATAACTTACTCAAGCGAAAGCATCGATGTGAAGTTAGTTGTAAACACGACCAAAGCGGCGTCAGCCATTACGTTTTTAGTGCGGTCGCCGATTTTGTTACGGAAACACGTGCTGTGCCAGTCAAACTCTCAGGCCCTAGGTAAGTCGTTTCAAAGATAGTTAATTAATAATTGATCTCATTACTTATTGTAAAGTTGAGCTTTTTCTGCCTTGTTATTTTGATCACCTGCTCGTTTTGATGTTTATTTTAAATAATAGGTTATGTTTGATTTTGTTTTGAATCGTCAGTCCCTAGACCGTCAGGCCCTCGTCGTAAACGTGACTAGGGCCTGATGCCACACCTAGGGACTGACGGTCATATTGCGTGATCCATGGTTTAATTCATAAAATCTGTTTATTTGTTGTAGAATATGGCGCCTAGAAAGAAAACATTACTGTCCAAAGAGGAACTCGCGAAAAAAAAGTCTGAACTTGCAAAAAGACGTTTGGAAAAAATTAAACACGACCCTGTTTTGCTGGCAGAGTACAAAGAAAAAGAACGACAGAAATATCTAAAGAAAAAAGAAAAAGGACAAAGGAAATGTGTCAAGGACATAACTCCGCGTGAGCACAGAAAAGCTCGAAAAAAATGGGTAGCCTACTCATCAGATTACAGAAAAGAACAAAAGATTCGTGGAAATACTAATAAATACATGGGCCAAAATACGCCACCGTCATCGGACGAGGACAATATTGCTGAAGTTCCTGTTATAAACAATGAAAGAAGAGTTGAAGCTAGAAGGAGTATTGTTCAACGGAAAAAAAGGAATAGTATACTGAAAAGGAAGGACTTACGCATTGATAATTTGAAGGAAAAGCTTGCCAGCGAACAACAAAGAAACAGAAGACTGAAACGTAGAATGATGAAAAATAAGAAAGCACTTTCACCAAAAAGTGCAATTGAAGCCATGGCTAACGACCCTAATAAAAAAGCAGAATTGGTAAAAAAAAAAGCATTATTTGGCGAGATTATCCAGACGCAACTTTTGGATAAAAAGATTGACACACACCCGAAAAAAACTTCCTCCTCCATAAAAACGATGTTGTCCAGCCCACTGACACATAAATATAAGATTTGGAGACTTGGGAATAAAGCTATTACATACAAAACGATGGGATTTAATCCTACAAAATATAAAGCCAAGCGCAACAGAAAGGGAGTTGAAAAAATCAAACAAAGATTTTATGAAGATGACAACAATATTCGTTGTGCGGCAGAAAAAAGGAATGCATTACTCGCAAAAAAATAAAAAAGCAAAAAAGATATCTACTGGATTCTTTAAAAAAGTTACATCAAAAGTTTCTCAAAACAAACTTGATGACAATTGGGTACGCTGAGTTCTGCAAATTGCGTCCATTTTGGGTTGTTGTGCCTAAGCTTACAGACCGTGACACCTGTGCCTGTGTTACTCATGAAAACATCAATTTGAAATTAGATGCCTTAAAAAATGCAAACGTTCTTAACTTTGCAACTTATCAAACTGCCCTGGTAACACGTTGCTGTGATCATTATTCAGAAAATTGCTTAGCGAGAACTTGTAAGAACTGCTCAATGAAGATTTTACCGTACATGGAGTTTGATAATAGTAAGGAAATTGCAGTCAAACAATGGAAGCAAGCCAAGGAATTGATCAAGGACTTAAAAACTAAACAGAATCGATACGTCACAAAGTATAAGAAAGAGATCTACAGCTTAAAACCTCGTGACTTAATAACGCAACTAGAAGAGAGTGATCTTCCAACATTGTTTCAACACGAACAGAACATCGTTCACCAATATAAAACTATTAAATCTTTGAAAGATTCACTTACAGAAAAGGATGCAATAATCCACATGGACTTTTCGGAAAATTATACAACGAAATGCAACCAAGAAATTCAGTCGTATCATTTTGGTGGCTCCCGGACTCAAATTTCGTTGCATACTGTGGTAGTTTACACAATGGATAAAATAACTTCTCACTGCACTGTATCGTTGAATTTATCTCACAATGCCGGCGCCATTTGGGCACATTTACAGCCAGTGCTCAGAGCGTTGCCTCCCTCAGTAGAAAACCTGCATTTCTTGAGTGACGGTCCTGTGACCCAATATCGAAACAAAACAATGTTTTATATTTTGGGGTGCAGAATCCGGGACTTCTATCCACTCGCTATGAATAACACGTGGAATTTCCATGAGGCGGGACATGGAAAAGGAGCACCAGATGGAATTTGAGCGACTTGCAAACGTAGTGCGGACCAACTCATAGCTCAGAAAGGTGACATTACAAACTTATACGACCTTGTGGTTGTACTCCGAGAAAGGTGTCCAAATATACAGATTTCTGTTATCGAAGATGCCGAAATAGAAACAGTCAACAAAATGATCAAGGAGCATGAGAAAAAGCAGAAACCGTTTAAAGGCACTCTGTTAGTGCACCAAGTCTCGGGTAATATTTATAAACCGAATAAATTTGTCTTGAAGTCACTAAGTTGCTTCTGTCATAATGTTGGATGCAATCATTATAACTTAGGGACTGTAACGTACCAAAGCGATACAAAGCGGCTTCAAGTTTCAGATGTTTTCACGGATTGCGAAGATGATGTGCCATTAGCAAGCATAAGCCAGAATGCGCCGGAAAAGTAAAAAACGAGCTATGGCAGTGAAGATTATGTTCTGATCAAGTTAATTCTGAAGAGAAAAGAATATCGATACGCCGCGATTGTCTCCAAATATGATGATGAAGATGGAGAGTTGACAGTTACATTCCTTAAAGTTTGCAATGATAATGGCACAGAATTTCAAGTAAATGAGAATGATATCGCTGATGTGCCTTACGAAGATGTTTTAGAAAAACTGCCAGTTCCTAACCTGATAGTGAAGAGTGGATCAGTATTTTACAAATTTAAGAAGCCTGTTAACCTTTACGAAAAGTAGAACAAATAGTAATGTGGTAGTCTTTGTGATTAATTAGAGAAAGACTGAATATTATTACGTTGAAATTATAATGTTGTTACTTAGAATCCAGATTTTTTTAATATTGTTAATTACTTAAGGATTATTAGTTTGTATGTACTAAACTCAAAGTACAGTTTAACTGCTAAGAAAAATTATCTTGTTAAGGTAACTAAAAAAATAGCTTGTTAAGGTAACTATTTATCAAAAAACTGATTGTCTACCTAATATTTTTGAGACTGAAACTAGACTATGATACTAAATTTAAGATTGTAGAAAGACAATACTACTAATCATACAAAATAACGTATATTTTGACTGTTTGTTACAATTATTAGTAATTATATGTAAGTTATTTGATTTTGTTAAAGTTAATTTTGCAATAAAAATGTGATTAAATACACAAACCGTCTTTGGCGTCAGTCCCTCTCATGTCTCGTCAGTCCCTAGAACATTGATTTTAAAATAACTTGAATTTCTCTTATAATACTTAGTAAAGTGACTGGTCCTTTTAGATGCAACAAAGTAGATATTATACCCACAGTATAAAATTAAAACTTTACTGATAACCATCTAAAAACACCTTTGACAAAATTTGGCGATAAGTTAACCAAATTTTGAAGAACCACCCATATATATCTGTGTAGTTGTGTGGTTATTACATTCTATGAATGATGGTGGACTGGACTGAACTGACGACCAAGCTGCAGTGGGCTATCGAAGCTGTTCGCGTGAAATATATACACACGAAAAGTTACAGATTGGCTCTCGAGAATTGAAGGGAAAAGGAGAACAAGCCGATAACCAGCCGTCTAGACGAACTCAGTTGACAACACCAGGAAGAAACTTTGCCTCAGCCGGATACAAAAGATGAAATTAAGGTGGAAGGACCGACCCCGATGCATAAATGGAAAAGAAATCAGGAACTACCCGAATCGGAGGGGGGCATTACTAGCGACGAAGAAGATTTGCCCCTGGTTGATTTAGTCCATGCGCGAGAATGGAAACGAACACGAGAGCATGGACCTGAGGTGGGTACTCTGGTCGGGCACTACATCGCTTTCTACTCCGATCGGAACAGCGACAAGACATGCAGCTTGCGACTCCGCGATGTAAAATGGTTTCTCGGAAACAACAAAGTGATGTTGTTTCCAGGAGATGTTATGCAGATCGGCAAGCTTAATGTGAAAATGATGCATGGCCTGTGTGAACTTTGGTTTCGTAGGTTTCCCGGACACTACACTTAATCGGTTTTGCGCAAGTACCGTCGCCTGCTACAGTCGAGTCGTGCTGATTACGCAAACGGTAACCTCTTAACGTAGCGATTTAAGGACACGACCCATGCCAAATTCGTGATTATCGCAGGACTGTTTCCACGATTGGTCGAAACTATTGGATTGGTTCTGCTGCTGCAGAAGATCGACGCCAAATGCAAGATAGACTACATGTTTTGGGACGATCCAAACGAACTCGTCTATAGATATCAGCTACTAGTCGTTTCGCAGTCTACGGGCAACTGGTCACACACCAACGAGATTATATCCATCATCAAAGAACTCGTCGATGGTGGCTACATCGTGTGATGACGAAATATGCTGTTTCCAGGGAATTTCACAGGTCGGCCAGAAGGAATTATCCTCAGAGAAAGCATGTCATGAAAGGACTGGACGATACTTTCCAATCCGACCTGATCAAAATGCAAGACTTTGCTCATGGGAATAAAGGCCACCACTACATTTTGTGCATAATAGATACGTTTTCCCAGTATGCCTAGGCTAAAACGCTTAAGTCGAAGAATGCTCGTGAAGCCATGGCAGATGTGTTGATCGAAGGATGCGTACCGAAAAATACCCACCTTGACGATTGCAAAAGAATATTTAATTATACTTTCTGTGCACTTATGAAAAAGTACAGTATAAATCACTATTCCACGTACTCTGGACTCAAGGCTTGCATCGTCGAGCGTTTTCACCGGACACTGAAAGCCTAATTGTGGAGACATTTCACTGCAAACGGAAACTGCAAGTGGCTGTAGCTACTTCCGAATCTCGTCCGCTACTATGATTATATCATTCATTCTACCACTCGCATGAAGCCCGAAGATGTCGAGGATTACTCCCTGCATCGGTCTGTGTATGCTATTTCAACGAGGAGGGACTCGCGCATGCCTAAAGCCAAGATCGGCGAGCTGGTGCGAATCTCCAAACAGCGTGGCATTTGCCACAAGTCCTGTCATCACAACTGGTCGGCAGAATTGTACGAGATGGTTCGCATACGACATTGGTACCCGCACATGTATTACCTCTAGGACCTACGTGACGAACCCATCGTTGGAGGTTTTTACACATAGGAGATTCAGTCTACAATGTTTCCCGATGTTTATTTAATCTAGAAGGTGCTCAAACGACGTAATGGACGTGTGTATGTGAGGTGGTTCGGACACTCGAAGCGTAAAGGTTCCCGGGTTGACGAGAAAGACATTCAGAAATAGGAACTACCAATGTTAAAAAAAATATGTATACATTCTTAAGTATTTTTTAAAAATAAAAACATTTGTTTGTATTAATTAACATATATTTTATTCTTGCATATTCTTATATGGAATATTAGGGGATTTGAGATAGCTAACTCTGCTCTTTCCATGTATGTTGACATGGAAGCAGGTGTGGAGATACTTGATGCCGCGCAGGTGCAGAACTGTGAAAATACTAGCATTACACAAACCCATTCCTGTCCGCCCTCTCCCTCTCTTTTTCGAAAGCCGCGGAAAACACATGCGGTCCTGACCTTTAATACGGTGGGTTAAAACTGTTTTTATCTGGTTATTTTTGCGTGAGGACGCAAATCTCACACTTGCGATCAAGGTCATTGACCCTCCTTTCCCCATGGTGCCCTGCGGACTCCGCCTTCCACACGTGCCTGTTAAGACAGGAGCGTCTGTCTCGCATGCATGTCGGTGCATGTGTAGTTACTAAGGTAGATGGCTTTATTTTTTTTTAATGAAATTCTTTTTTTTTCGTACAACAGCAAGAACAAATTGAAGAAAGTAAATATGAAAAAAATATCGATTGAATTGATTTTTAACAAATAAAATATTAAAATTAAAATATTTTTTACAAGTCCCTACCTGGAATGCATTATCGCATTAACAGTTATTGCAAGGGGCCTGGCGTACTGTATATCTGATTTCGTGAAAAATTAATTATATCAGAAAAATTCCAATATTTTTACATACATTTTTATATATAGAAAATTATATCTTTAGAATTGTAAATAATTATGCACACTGGCAATTAACACACTCTAGCAGGGGTCGTGGGATTGGGAGTTTCTATGAAAACATAGGTTTTTTTCTGGGATAATCAATNCATCTTAAAATTAGTAAATAGATATACACACTGGTGATTCGCTCAATCTAGCAGGGGTCGTGCGAGTGTGGGTTTCTATGCAAACAGAGGTTTTTCTAGGAAAATTAATAAAAAGCCGAGGTAGTGAAATGCGGTTACGTTCCAAAGTGGCAGGCCAAATTTATTTAATTTTTATTACAATAATTTATTTTATTAACGGAATTATGATCTGCAGTGACACTCTAAACCAATATAATTATTAACAATCCACGGTGGATGGACGATACTTTTTAATTTTTTATTAAAATATATTTTTTATTTCGAATAATTTTTATTAAAATCATTTATATGGCTGTGGGGAAATGAACGAGGCAGCCGGCCGCACCTGTGATGTCATACAAGATGGCGGACGGCGCCACTGCACCACACCCCCCAGGCCTTGCTCCCGGTGACCCATAATCTACTACTCCTACTATATGCATTTTATATCGTGTCAGTGCTAATGGGTCAAGTTAATTACCTAAATATGTTCCCATTCCCCCATTTATGGAAAATGTTTTTCTGTTTTTAAGCACATTCATTCTCTCTTTTTTAAATTTCCTCCAAGCTTGAAACAGGAAATACCCACAATTTTTTTTTATAATTTCAGCATAAGACTAATGATAAATACTTCTCTAAATAAACAAAACATGCCGAAATGCATGGACTGAAAATCACTGTTATCCATTCCTTGCAAATATGCACAGTCCTATTTAGATTTTGAAAACAATCATATATTCAACAAAAAATTAAATATGCACAAATATTTAAATTTTACTTCTGTTAGATTATGATCGTAGATGTGCACATGCGCTTTATAACTGTTTCATGCCTTCTTTGTATATAACAATTAAGTCATGGAATATCATTGGGAATGTTTAGGAATGCGACAAAAATAGATTACATGGTTTGGCGAAGTTCTATCTCGCATCTGCCTCACTTCCACATATCCTTTATACTGTTGAGATCTTCGGCATTTTCGCTGACCACTTCCAATTTACGACATTCTTTAATGTCTAGACTGCCTGTGAACTTGGGTAGTGTCATAAATTGGCAGTTCTGTGGCCCTTGTGTGTGGTGTGTTGCTCGTTCGGACCCTCGCTTTCCACATTGCGACGAGGCATTAAACTTAGGCATACCACTATGGCACTAGCGTTCTTTCCTACTGGTCAGTGGTTTGATCCCTGATTTTGTGTATTGTGTCGTGGAAATAGACTGTGCTGCTGTAGGACAGGCCTCTCGCTATGGTGAGCTACATTATTTTTACCTCGCTTCTGGCCAGCACTGGAGAGCACAGCAGATAACAGAGCAATTTGGGGCTCGGTCGACGATCTGATCCATGGTGCAGAAAAGAGGCTCCTATGCTGTCGTGTGAAATTCTATCATGGCCGATGGTCATAGGTAGATCACTTTCAAATGTTATGTCTCGTAGGAAAGTGAAACATATTCGCATATCCAGACAGTGTTATAGAGTAGCACTTTTCGGTTTGTGAGCACAGATACCAATATTCGAATAAGCTGTTTTCCATGCTGCCATAATCGGGCTCGGTTTTCATGTAAAAGTCAAAGGGGTGAAGTTTGTCATGCTGTCGATTGGATCTTCAGGTAATGTCTACATTTTTGCATCAATTTTTCAGCTTATATCAATTACCAATTTTCAGGCATGAAATATCATGAAGATAAAATTGCTTTACATTTGTATTACTATACTCAGTGCATGATTAAGGAACTCGCGCCAGGAATCCGTTTGTCACAGTCACCTGCAACAACATCGACCAAGCTTGTCTTGTTTGGGTTCTGTGGCAGTGATTCCTGGGCTCATGCTTTCCTGCATGCTGTCATCTCTGGTACTAGATGTGCTGTTTTCATCTTTGTATATTCATAAGCTATCTGTGGCTGATCCATATTTGTTGCGAGCTGTTGTGCGAAGCTCGAATCCTGATCCAGCATCATCCAATTTATTCATAATTGGCAAAACAGTGTTACTTATAGCCGTGCATGGATGTGGTACAGTCTGCATTTTAACAATGTACAATAACTTTGTTTGTTATAAGAATTGACAAGTCGTTGTATGAACTGCATTACACCGAAAATTATTTAATAATCTTCCCTGACTCCCCACGTGGTTCGGAGTTGACTGTTTAATACCTGATGCACACATTCTAATATAAAACCACATATCCGACACTTTTAGGATAGGGGCTTAAGCATCAGGTACATTGCAGTCATCAGGATTAACACCTAAAGCATATTTCACATGCATTATGTGGCAGTGTGCATAGGTTTTAATTGCAAGTATCTTAAACATCTACATTTAAACCAAATATTCCATGTCAACATATAATTCCACAACAGTTGTCTGTTACTTCACACACATGTCCATAAATTTTTTGACTTTTCACATATGTGTTGCAGGGAGATGTGAAACATGTTGTGGATCATATGGAGCAAATACCTGCCCTAATCGACTTTCATATCGATGGTTTACGCGCCTCCCATAAATAATTCGCACCATTTTTCCTCTAATCCTACAGTGTCATATAAATCGAGACTCTCAGTTGCTGTGTCAGTAACTTACACAGCATAATTTCTGCTTGTTATTATGGAATATTGCATTTCCCCCACTTCAGGACATTGTCGTTCTTGGTCAGCCAGTCGTCGGTCTTCATTCTATTCTTATACAAGAGGCCTTAAAAAACATATTTGCATCTCACTATCAACTCATATGCCCTGGCTCTCTCCTTGAGAATTAAACCGTTTTGGCTCTGGAAATTCTTCAGGTTACTCGACATGTCGATTTGCAGACATAGAATGAGGTGCAAACCACGCACCATCATTTTCATATTTGCTTAGCTCACCATATTCACCAATCCTGAGAAGCAATTATAAAAATCAAATTCTGCCATCCTCAATCAGTCAATATGCTGCGATTTTTACAGGCAAGTTATCCTTCTAAATTATTTTGATGCAGTTGACAATGCCATATTGATATCTTTTGTTTTATTTGGATGTGTCGAAGACCAAAAGGGAAACCATGGGAACATTCTCCAGGCTCTGTATGGGTAGGATTTGCAATCATATTACAAAGCCTGAAATTGGGTAATCAGGTAATAAGGCAAGATAATTTATTATTGTTCGGAAAATGTGTTCTAGTTCACATTTGGATAACTTTCGCAATACAAGTATATTGTTACATTCTGGATGTTGCAGTGGTCAAAACTTAAATTGCCAGCTCCAGTGATTTGTTACTTATTCGTTTGAAAATTCGATATTGTGTATCACAGTTCTTCGATGCTGAAGAAATCTTTCCGACACAGTGATGTCATGTGCTGGTCAACAGGGTCGGGTAAATGACAGAACTTCAGTTCCTTAAAGTTATATCGCTTATATTTATTTCTTAATATTATTCAAAAACTTCATGCATTTGCAGGTACTTGGTACCATGTACGTATTGGAGGATGCATCGTTTGTAATTCAGAGTCAATACAGTAGCATGCGACATGAGATATTGCTAGTAGATTTGGTTTTGCACCTATTATAGTGGAACAATAATCTACACAGAGGTAACAACAGTCATGGGATAGCAATATGAAAATATACAGATGGCAGTAGTATCGCGTACAAAATGTATAAATGGGCAGTACATTTGTTGGGCTTTCATTTATAGTCAAGTGATTCATGTGAAAAGGTTTCTGACAAGATTATGGCCGCACAACAGGAAAAACAAGCATTTGAACGCGGAATGGTAGTTGAAGCTAGACGCACGGGACATTCCATTTCGGAAATGGTTAGGGAATTCAACATTCTGAGAACCACAGTGTCAAGAGTGTGCATATAATACCTAATTTCAGGCATAACCTCCCACCATGGACAACGCAGTGGCCGACCGACCTGCACTTAATGACCGAGACAAACGACTTGTGCACAGACAGGTCAGTGTTAACAGACAAGCAACACTGCGTGAAATAACCGCAGGAATCAATGTAGGACGTGTCCGTTAGGACAGTGCAGCGAACTTTGGCTGTTATGGGCTATGCCAGCCGAAGTTCGACTCGAGTGCCTTTACTAACAGCACGACATCACCTGCAGCGCCTCTCCTGGGCTCGTAACCATATCGGTTGGACCCTAGACGACTGGAAAGCAGTGACTTTGTCAGATGAGTCCCGATTTCAGTTGGTAAGAGCTGATGGTAGGGTTCGAGTGTGGTGCAGACCCCACGAATCCATGCACCCAAGTTGTCAACAAGGAACTGTGCAAGCTGGTAGTGGCTCCATAATGGTGTGGGCTATTTTTACATGGAATAGACTGGGTCCTCTGGTCCAACTGAACCGATCATTGACGGGAAAGGTTTATGTTCAGCTACTTGGAGACCACTTGCAGCCATTCATGGATTTCATGTACCCAAACAACGATGGAACATTTATGGATGACAATGCGCCATGTCACCGGGCCACAACTGTTCGCGATTGGTTTGATAACATTCTGGACAATTCCAGCTAATGATTTAGCCACCAAGATCACCCGACATGAATCCCATCAAACATTAATGAGACATTATCGAGAACTCAGTTCGTGCACAAACTCCTGCATCGGTAACACATTCGCAAATATGGACGTCTATAGAGGCAGCATGGCTCAATATTTGTACCGGGGACTTCCAACGACACGTTGAGTCCATGCCACGTCGAGTTGCTGCACTTTGCCGGGCAAAAGGAGGTCACACACGATATTAGGAGGTATCCCATGACTTTTGTCGCCCCAGTGTATATAGCCCAGCAGCATACAAAGTGGTACATTCATCTCGAACTTCCCATCGTCAATAATCGGAACTTTTGTTGTCTCCTGCCCGCCCCAGCCAAATAATACAAATACATCGAAATTTTTTGTCATGATAGCTAATTCTATTAATGCTGTTATGCCCAACCACGTAAATTAATCTATAATGCTATTTTTTTAATACATTACCAAATTCGGAAATGTCATATAATTCCATTGAGACGAACTTGGTTGTGGTAGGTGTACCGTCAGCCTTCATAGGCGTGACACATATGTGCAGAAACGATTGTGGAGGTAGAGTTTGAATATACACTGGAGAGCCAAATAAACTGGTATAGGCGTGCGTATGTAAATAACAGAGGAATGGAACTAATCAGAGTAACGCAGTGCGGTCGGCAGCACCTATATAAGACAAAAAGCATCTGGCCAAGCTGCTAGATCGGTTACTGCTTCTACAAAGGCAGGTTATCAAGATTTAAGTGATTTTGAACGTGATGTTATAGTCGGCACACGAGAGATGGGACATAGCATCTCTGAGGTAGCGATAAAATTTGGATGTTCGCGTACGACCATTTCACGAGAGTACCGTGAATATCAGGAATCCGGTAAAACATCAAATTTTCGACATCGCTGCGGCCGGAAAAATATCATGAACGAACGGGACAAACGACGACTGACGAGAAACATTAAACGTGACAGACATGCAACCCTTTCTTAAATTGGCGCAGATTTCAATGCTTCCTACATACCTTCAGACATTAGTCGAGTCCATGCCACGACGCCCTGCGGCACTTTTGCATGCTCGCGGGGGCCCTACACGAAATTAGGCAGTTGTACCATTTTTTTGGCTCTTCAGTGTATATCCCTGTATGGGGATGCGAAACTTTGCCCAAGGAATATGGTCCAACCATATAACTTTGTTAGCAGTGCAGTTCACCCTTGTCATATATAATCGTCAAACCCTGACTTATGGCCCACATTCAGTATTCCATATATCATTTTAATTAATTTTTTTAAAAAATGACTACAAAGGCTTTGCTTTTTTTTTAAAGAAAGTTTAATGCTTTGACTTTATCGACCTTTTGCCTCGATAAATTCAAGCCAATCATTTTCTTAGTTTTCTTAAATCTATGAACGCATCATTCTGATCGACAGTGGACACGACTTCGTTCCTGTTCATTGTGTTGATTGGATCGTAAATGATTATTCTCAGTGTATTCACATATTTAAACGAAGGGGTTCCATCAGTGTGAAATTTTGGAATGTATATTTAGTTCCCAATGATGACTAGTGATTTCCAATTTACCGTTTATCCATACCATATGTCTAATCGCTGATTGTGATGAATCGTATGTATTCTATGCTTTGAAGATTTTTGGCTCAAACTCTAGCATTACACCAATTGTTTGTAGATATCGTAATATTCACACTGCCAAACACTTAGGCTTTTAGTGTGTTTGTGTTTTCACACTTTTGTAAGCGTAGAGTTTTCTATATACGAAGTTGAAATGTACCAATTAGTACACCCATTGGGAATGTTGATTGCCATTATGATTACTGTATCCCGGAACCGTAATATGGGATTCCTGTCTTCTTCCATGTTGTATTTGGCATTGCATTTTTATATTCTATCAGCTCGATGGTCCATTCTGCATCCGGTTTTAGAGCCAGGTAAACTGAGTCCCTCATCTCAGAGGTTTTACCACTTTAGATACTTGACATATAAGGAGCTATTTCGACGAGCATGAGTCGTATAAAATAAATTAG
Organism: Clitarchus hookeri; assembly: GCA_002778355.1. NCBI lineage: Eukaryota > Metazoa > Arthropoda > Insecta > Phasmatodea > Phasmatidae > Clitarchus > Clitarchus hookeri. The sequence goes on from NQII01000003.1 coordinate 1,044,837, forward strand.
TCGAGCATGCGGGGCTGGTGGTTAGGAGCCAGGTGCCCTTCATGCTCAGTCATTCAGGTCGATGACCATGTTACATGTCGGTAATCTTGACCTTCACTCGTGACCTTGATATTGACCCTGTGTCCACGACCTTGACTAACCTTGAAACCAAAAAACCCAAAAATGGAAAAGAAAAAAATAGGAAAAAAATACATCGATGATTCCGACCACCAAGTTGGATGTCACTAAACTTGATCTCAATGACCTCGATAACAAAAACTCGGGAAAAAATGGTAAGAAATGAAAATAGTAAGAAATTTAATTCATTCACAAAAGTTAACTTGCATATTCCTTTACTGACTAGGACCCCATATTTAATGTGGGTGACTTTGGCCCAAGACCTTAACATTGTATGACCTTGAATACAAATGAAAATTTAAAAAAATCCCAAAATTTATAAAAGTTGATAAAAATTTTTAAGTATATAAACATTTATTACATAAATTAATTTAAAATTCTATAAAAAATTTAAATGTCGAATTAACTGTCTTAGAGGGGACGGGAAGACTGGAATCCACCAGTTACCACGTCATGGTGTCTTCTAATCACCATATTGAATCCCGGTGACCTTGAAATTAATCTTTGTCCTTAACCCCAGTGACTTTTAACCTTAAACCCAAGAACTCCCAAAAATTTCAGTGTATGTGAAGAATTATAAAAAAAATACTTAAAATATTAAAAAATATTTATTTATTATAAAATATTATAAACAAAATATAAAAAATATTCAAAATTTGTAAAAAAATGTATTTAAAAATCATACATTTCCGGATGTTTCCTTAGCACCATGTCAGCAGAGACTGCCACGAGCCTTTTTTTTCATGGGTTAATTAATTGGTTCCCCTCCACTCCCACCACCTATGTTACTCGTTGGTTGAAAACTTGTCTTCGCTTCACCCCCACCAGTGTTTTTATTGGTTGATTACTCATGCTCATTCGACCCACCACCATTGATTCTCATTCTCTCAACATTCCCCTCCCCTACACCATTACCCTTGCTCATTTTGTCGAATGCACTCCACCCACAATATTCGTTTCTTGGTTTGTCATTTGCTTACTTTTTCATCACCTAGGATATACTAGGGTATTAATGATCGATTTCACCACCAGAGGGGATATCGATTTAGCCACCATGTAAATTTTTTCGACTTTGACCTTGACCCCAACGATACTGAACTTGAAAAATCTAAAAAAACCACAGTCCATATAATTATCCATTTGTAGCTGGTAACGATAAGGGGCCACAACGACTAATTATACTAGTCATAGAGTGACTCCACACAAGACTGGTTCCTGGCGAGACTAACTGAGCGCAAAACGAGCTACTGACGAGAGCAGTTCCTGCAAAACTGACTAGACCAACGGATAAGACCAATCTTCCACACAACCCACATATATACTGGAGAGCCAATAAAACTGGTATAGGCGTGCGTATGCAAATAACAGAGGTATGTAACCAATCAGAGTAACATCATGTGGTCGGCAGCTAGATTGGTTACTGCTGCTACAATGGCAGGTTATCAAGATTTAAGTGAGTTTGAACGTGGTGTTATAGTCGGTGCACGAGAGATGGGACATAGCATCTCCGAGGTAGCGATAACATTTAGACGTTCGCGTACGACCATTTCACGAGTTTACCGTGAATATTGGGGATCCAGTTAAACATCACATCTTTGACATCGCTGCGGCTGGAAAAAATATCGTGAAAGAACGGGACTAACGACGACTGACGAGAATCATTAAATGTGAAAGACGTGCAACCCTTTCTCAAATTGGAGCAGATCGGATTTCTGGACTACCCTGCAGGATTCATGTTGTGAATTGCCTCCTGCATACTATCAGACATTAGTCGAGTCCATGCCACGTCGTCTTGCGGCACTTCTGCGTGCTCGGGGGGCCCTACACGATATTAGGCAGGTGTACCAATTTTTTTGGATCTTCAGTGTACAATCGATGATGGGCAAGCTCGAAAAAAGTCTCTAATAAGAGTCTCGTAGCTAACCTTTTCGCACAAAATCTTCGCAAAATTGTCGCAAAACGTTTTTACCGCAGCTGATCATGCCAAAGGGGCATACTAACTTGAAAAGCCAACAAACTAGAGGCGAAATATTCCTCAACATTTTCCCCCTTATTTCATTCGTTCACCATATATAGATCAAAACATAGCACTCCTCCTGCACATGCTCACATAAATGTTTTATTAAACATACTCATGCTGTAGATTGTTTACACCACTGAATTCATATGTCTTTCAGAGAAGCAGAAGAGACTTATAAGAATTCAAACTCACAAAAATTTTAATTTATTTACTTATCTTAAACATTCTATTTTTCTAATTATTTTGACCATTCGTTCTTTACTTTTCTCATATGTTTGTAGATCATGGATAGTTTCCAACAGTCTCATCTGATATAACCCCGATACTTCAGATCATCAATGATTGAAGATATCTCAACAATTAATGAGAGATCCCCACATTTTTGCAGGTCAATCAAATATCTGAGTATATCAACGAGTTCAATCGGGTCTTCAGGAAATATGTAGCGGGCATTCTTGATGCCTTCTGCCTCCTTCACACCTCTTGTCAAAGGAAACTCGTTTGTGAAATGCGTGGGAACGTCGAGTGAATCATCATCCTTCTCATCAGATACTTCTTCATAGCTGTCGTCGTAGTGATAATTATTAATGATGTCTTCATGATCGTTTCCACGTCCTGTTTCATCCTTAATACCAAGTTTACTTTTCTTTGTAGGAGTCGCATGGTCATCATCAGTATTTAAAGCCGACTACAATTTTTTTTTAAGTACATCGATTTCACGCGAAAATATTTAAATGTGAACATTCCACAAAAATTGTCTCTACTGCACTCATTCAATCTTTAGCACTAACTGTGTCATCATTATCGCCTTCCGAATCAGTAGCCAAGGATGCAGCAGGGGGTATTGAAGCCATCACTTGCTAGCTCTCAAAAGACGAATCGCTGCAGTTCTTGATGTAGTTCTTCAATAGATCACCTTGCATAAATTGTCTGGTCATTTCCATAATGCTTCATCGCACAAAAATTAATATTTGTACAGGTGGTTCTCCTACATCGCGGAGCATGGCAGCTTTTGCTGAAGATCATTCCACATTAGCAACACTGTTTTCCATGTAATTTTCAGCAGTGTGATAAGGTACATCCACAGAGATAAGCTCTACATAAATCTTCGTACAATCATTCGTTTGCGTCACATTCATGGAAAGCTGATGTTCTTTCCACAGTAGCAACTTGTTTATCTATTTGGCCTAGCAATTTCTCTATATATACGTAGTTACTAACATATTTTATCAGTGAGATTTATGCATTTCTATGAATGCATTCAACCAGACATTTTATGTAGTTCCTTCATCACATTACCATGCATTTACATATTCAGCAGTTTCTTCCAGACCAGTTCTTCACTCATCTTGAATTCATACTTCACAAATGACCCATCTTGCTTCACAAATGACCCATATTGCCCCAGAAATAGCCTATTTTTGTCCACAAATTGCCCATTTCGCTCCACAAATGACATATTTTGATCCACAAATTTTCCATTTTTCTCCACAAATTACCTATCTTGTTCTAAAATTGACCAATTTTTATTCACAAATTACCCATTTTGCTCCACAAATGACCTCACTTATCCATAAATAACCAAATTTGCTCCACAAATGACCCATCTTGCTCCACAAATGACCCATTTTGTTCAACAACTTCTCCTTTTTACCTTACAAATGACCCATTTTTCTCCAAAAATTAATTATATTGCTCCACAAATACGCCATATTGCTGCAGAAATCACCCATTTTGCTCCAAAAATTACCCTTTTTGCTCTACAAATGACCCTTTTTGCACAGTCTCTGACTTATGTGGACTGCCTCCTGCAGACTGACTCATGCTGACTGATTCCTGCCGACTGACTCCTGTAGAGTGACTCCTGCCGACTGAGTCATGCCAACTGACTCCTGCCAAGATGTTATTGATTTGCTGGTTTAATAAAAACGATTTCGCTTTTCTGCCGAAAGAGTTCCTGCTTATGTTTGTACACCACGAAATTCGGTACACGTAGAAGATACTTCTGGCATACCTGCAGCAAGGCTAAGATATTCGTGACTTGCTGCCTTGCAAGGAGTTCTTCGGAGTCTGTACCACACCAGTTCCGGACACTACACATTCCCGCGGCTTGTGGAAGGGGCGGTTTCGCACAGCAGCAGCAGCCACCATCTCCTCAGCCCACTACACCACATAGAGCATGCAAAGACAGACGTGTAGTTCCTCAGCATCGAGGAAGAAGCCACCGCACAGTGAAAAAACACGAACAGCTCCACAGACCAGACAACCGCCAGCTTTATGCGGCTGATCATATCATGTCATCATCCCGACACCAGCACTACCCGGCACCCACTCAATTCGGCTGCATGCAAGGATTGGCTTCCATCACCTGAGGGCACCATGTACACCACCATTGGTACTAGAAGCTGATATTCGAGTCCGGCAATGGCTGTTCCCATCGCACCACCATAACCTACTATGCACGAGGTGTCCCACACCAGCTCCTTCTATTTAGTTACCTTGAAGTGCTGTCCAAATGCCATACTGGTGTTCTGGAAAGTGGAGTACTGGCTGGGCGACGCATGGTACGAGGACGTAGTGAAAAAACTTTGAAGTCTGCGATGGTATGAGTCATTATCTGACCTGCTACCTGCCTACAACCCGAAAATCACGAGTGCTGCAGGCAAGTCGAAAATTTATTTTATGGGCAGAATTCATTGCAGTGGCAAAACCTGTGAAGTGTAAAACATGAGGCTGGATGTAACCCTACCATGCAGCACCTATGGACAGATAGAGATGAACAAGGGCAAAACCATCATCATTAAAGAGAGCTTACAGCATAGAGACCAAAAAATGCGACGAGAGGGCCAAGAAACAGTGCTTCGCTTCAGTGAAGAATGCGATTCCGTGAGACACAGACTGTTACCGGAGGAAGAAGACGAAGTGGTTTCATTCGTCGAGAGGACGACAACATGCAACAACCTACCCTGCAAAATGAAGGCCAACTCGCCAGACGAAGATGCGAAAGGACTGTGGTTGTGAAAAAAAAAAATCCACTGATAGCGCAGTACATGCTAGTGTTGTGGTCAAATTTATTTTTGTATTGTGCAAAGTGCAAGCATGTAGGCAGCACAAAGTGTCCTGAAATACATTTTTATGCATGTGTGTTTAAGCAAAAGGCAATGTAGAATCTTGAGAAAATATAATATTAGACAGAAAAAATTATGATGCCAGACATTATATTTATGTTCAGTTAGCTTGAGGTGCATATATAAAAAAAATATCTTCTTCCATATTCTGTTTTGTAAAAAATTATAGCTGGGAAGACGCTCTTTCATGTTTGAAGTATTGTTTGCAAAAATAATGTTTATAATTTAGATAGATACATGCATTTGGATAAATAAATATCAACGGAAAACATTAATGTTTTAAAAAAAATAATTTATGTAATCTCATGTCAAAGAAAAATTATGTTTTTTTTAAACATAAATGAAAGGGGCGATAATGGTGAAAAGAAAAAACTCGTGTCTGAAAGCACCCATGTTAAAATGCTATCTTGCAGGTCTGCACCTGCACTGCAACAGGTAACTAGAGCCTGCACACATGCATGTGTAGTACGGCATTTGCATTTTCCAACCAGACTTCCCATGCACATCATTGTCAAAAATAAAATTCTCATACAAAGTGGCTCGTAACCACATGTTTTTCTTTCGCGTGTTATGAATGGTCGCCCCTGAATAGTTCACAATAAAACATCAAAGCGAGCGAAGGCAGTTCCCTACATTCAATTATAAGTGAAGAAGCGAGAAGCTGTCTCGGTTAGTACGATCGGGGAGGTGAGTGAGAAAATCTCCAGTACTGCATGCAGGTACCATTGTCACTTTATATGTGTATGTACGTAGCGAATGTCCCAGTAGCAGAATTCGATAATAGCCAGGCAGGGCATGGCATTTCAATAAATATTCTCAGAGCGAAATGGACTTACATTCGCTGGATGTCCAGCAGCCAAGTTACTGTGGGGAAATGCTCTGACTGCTAAGTTTATCCCAAATGAACAGCCGGAACTCAGTCGCGCCCCAGCCATGCAGAGTTCCAACATGGGCCGAAATCAACCGATGCCCCTCATTCCTCTAATTTCCCTCGAACATTAACTGAGCTTTACAGTCTAGGACATACATCTGACAAAGCAGAGGAACGCGAAATTAAATTAACAAGTCCTCAATGAACTTTTTACTCGATTTATTGACCCTAACAGCCCCGATCACAAACCCCACTCGGATCCATGTTTTCAGCCCCATTCACTCTTAATCATAGGCCTTGCTTTTGTGCACTGAACAGGCAGCTAACCCCCTCCCACAGTGAACCAGGTTCTATTCCCGATGGTCTAATCCAGATTTCCATATGTGAGAATCATGGCGGTAGCTGATGTTGGTCAACGAGCTTCCCCTGTGTGCTTCTCTTTCTCGCTCAGTAGCATCTCGTCACAGTTCCAGAAAATATTTCACTCCATCTATGGTCTTCAGAACATGCATCGCTACCTATTTTTTTTCGATTAATGGAGGAAGGCTCCACCAACTCTGTGAGCCAGAAGGCGATCACACACACCAGGGGAAAGCACCAAGACAAAATCAGTACGTGGCATTCCATTTAATCATACACCCAACACATCACCAGCAACACCGTGCTCTCGAATACTGCTCGCTTTCATGCAGGACTATACTGTGCAAAATAACAGCTTCAAGATCCTGACTCATATATCCAGGCGTACAAAACTCCAGTGTTACCATGCACAATGGCAAACATTACTTATAATCTTTGCGAAAAGAGTGAAAATGTATATATATATATATATATATATATATATATATATATATATTCATTGCCCTGGCAGATTGCGATTCCGAAGATATAATGTTAACCTTGGCCTAAATTATCGTTTATTTAACGTTTGCCATAGCGATTATGCTCCGACACATCCTCTCTTCAGGTAATAAAACCATTATTTGATTACAAAATTAAAAAAAAATAAAATTACCTGCGTTGCAATAAAATTACAAAGAAAGTTCCATACACCCTCAGATGAAACTTCTCTCATGCATACTGCAAGTAAAAAAATCTACAGTACGAATAGCCATATACCATTCCTTCATCAGAGATAAAGTGATTCTGGTAACTATAAAAATAATTGTCAAGGCCCCCTTCCCAATGCAGGCACAGATAAACCTGAAACATAGCTACAAACATGAAAAATACAGAAGCACAACATACCTCGCACTACCAATTATGGTTCCTGCCCTTCGTCCAATCAAAACCGAGGAGATTAGATACATCTGTTAATGACAATTACACGAAAAATACCAGGAATGTTCAGAACCGTTAATCCAAGGAGCCACAGTATACTCCAAAAACCAAGCTGTCCAGAAAATCTACTGAAGTTGGTGTGGGGCTCTGCTCAATATTTTTTGCCCCTTAAAGCCAGTCAACACACTCTTTAATCGATATAGCTAAATCACAGAGAAACTAGAAAACAAATAATGTTCTTGTGTTCTGCTAATATGTTGTACATTTACAAACAACCACCCCCCTTCTCTCCCAACCAAATACTTGTGGCAAGAAGAGACGAGTGAAAAGAAAAATGTAAAGCTCAGGAATCACCTATATGTAACACAAAAAAAAGGTGTGACGCTCGAGTTGTAGGATGGTACCAGGGAATAGTGCAGGCGAGTGTGACACTCTATGTTTTTCATGGCCCAGAGAGTACTCCACTCTACAAAACCCTGGGGTGGCATTGAGATAACACTTTAGCGTACCTGGCTAGAAGGAGCTATTTAATGACACCTCATGCTTTGTAGGTTGTGGTGGTGCGATAAGAGCATCCATTTTCAGGCGCAATAAACTGCTTTTGGTGCCGATAGTAGCCTGCATGGTGCCCTCGGGTGCTGGAAGCTAACAGCTGCATGTAGCTGACGTACGTGGGTGCCGGGATGCATAAGTAATGTGTTCGGCCACACGAGGCTGGCGGTCCTCAGGTGTGTACGGCTGTTCATGTTTTTTTCACTCTGTGGTGGCTTCTTCCACGAGGCTGAGGACCTCCATGTCTGTCTTTGCAGTGGTCAAAGTAGTGTTGTGGGCTGAGGAGGTGGTGGCTGCTACTGTACAATGCCGCACCTTGCACCAGGCGTGGGATTGTAGCGTGTCCAGAACTGTCATGGTGCAGCCTTCGAAGAACTTCCTGCATGCCAGGCAGTCGCGAATAACTTCGTCCACTTGCATGTATGCCGGAAGTCTTCTACGTGTACCGAACTTCGTGGTGTGTGCGTGCCTATGCAGGAATTGTTTCGGCAGAAAGGGTAGTTTGTTTTATGTATCTAGGGCCGCGAGCGAGCGTAGTTTCCCGTATGCGATGATAGCTGAAGTTATCTGACAGCTGGGAAAGCAGCAAACCTTTTCTGCATGGTGATGAGAAAAATTCCTAAAAGAAAAAACGGCACACTTTAAGGCGATCGACTAGAGCAGATTACGACGGCAGCAGCAGGCAGGAGAATGGATTGTGAGGCCTTTTATACATCAGTATATGCGTGAAATGGAGAGGGAAGAGGAGGATGTAGCAAAGGAGAGGAGCTGAGAAGTGGACGGCCTGGGTACACTCTGGTGGTAGATGTTGAAAACTTGGGTTTTCATTGCACTGCAGTGGGGCACTGTCGACAGATTTAAAGTCGAGGGGTAAGGGTGTTTGCATTAAAAGGGGTTGCATGAAGGCGATTGATTGCCCGAGGTATGTTGATTAATCGGCGGTGTTGTGCAGCTATTCGATCAATTTACTGCGCAGTAGGCTATGGAAACAGAAATATTATATTCTGAGTCATTACCGATTTTTTTTGTCTTCGAAGAATCGAGGCTCGATGATGAGCTGTGATTATTTTCTGCCATGTATTCTGAATAATGAAATTGACACCTGGCTCCGTATACGCATCATACTGAGTATATTACAATTTGTCTAGGAATTGGCAAATTCTTTTTACTGTTCGCGCATTTGCCAGACCCAGGTGAGACATTTTTCTTTTGTTGCTCGACATTTTATATATGACTGTCTATTGTGTACATACCAGGTACTGGAGATTCGCATCTCTCACCTCTGTACAACTACCAGTGCCATAGACAGTGTGATTGCCCTCTGGAAGAGGAAAACAGACCACGAATGGTTATTACATACAGTTATTATTATTTCGCTCGCGTTGCGATATGAAGGGAGGAATGTGCGACCTCAATTTGGATACTTGAATTGGAGGGCATTTTGTTTTACTAATAGAGATGTACATATTCCCATGGTCGGATGTACGGCACAGTAAAAGAACAATATTTCCTTTAAATTGAAGTTGGTAACAAAATATTATTAACCCATTTAATTCTCAGCATGACACAAAACACAATACGTAAGACCCATCACTCTCGGCGAATTACTAATATGCTTTCCATAGGAAGGGGGAGGTGACTTGTATTGATTTCCGTGCTGCTGTCTTATCGATTTTACGGGAGTATATAATTTTCAGGCACGCACAATATTTTTCCGAAAGAAGGAGTTTACCTGCTTTACGGAAATATGTAGATCGTATTTTCCACCAGTTTTTTATCCATACAGTTCGTCGCATTATATTAGGGTTCTATGTGAATTGTAGGTGCGAAAAGATATGCATATAGCAATGAAATATTTCAAATAACACGGGGCATGTAGATGCTTGAAAATGAAGTGAACATGTACTGTAACTATTCGATATACATAATTCTCGTGTTATTGGGCTGATCTGTAGAAGAGTGGAATTCGAAAGTGATGCTTAGAATGCCTAAAAATTCATGAATCTCTTGAACTGCAATAGACATAACGATTTTTTTTCTGTATATACCAGCACTGTATTTTTTCCAAACAAATTTCCAGTATAATTTAATTTTTACGCACTGAGATTTTAGGTTTTCTTCCTGAGTAGAGAACATATCAGGCTTGCGATCGCATGGAGCTCAATCACCCAGCTTCTGTGTGGTGCGAGAAAACAAGACGACTTTATGTCCTTTTTCATCCTCTTATACTGGACTCAGACACATAAATATATTTAATTCGTGTTCTGATGGTCTCTTTCAATATTTGTAGTAGATATTTTTAGAAACGTTTGTAGTCATTGTGCTGACTAGAAATTATAATGTAATGGATGTGGGAAAACAATTAACGATCACGATGGATGTCTTTGTTCACTGCTAATCATCGCAAAGGGGTTTGCAGTAATTTGATAAAAATTATGTGTGTGTAGTTTTATGGATTTGGCACATTTACTTTCGTAAATGATAAGCATTCGTTCATAAAAATGCCGTGCTTTCCATACCAGAATATTTCTGTAAGTCAGGAATTTGTACATTGAGGAAAAACCTTTGCCATTATTTTTCATGTGGGTCATAAGGAGCGAAGGTGATGTGACGTTTACCTAAGTGTGCATGCCTGTGTTTATACTGTATCAGCTTATGCATTGGAACATATGCCTGGAGGAGAGTAGGCAGTGGTACGCAGTTCAGAACGAGTGATTAAAAATTTCGTCGTCCTCAAATATATGCATTCTTTTTTGTTAACGGCGAATGTATTGCATGTAGTTACGAACTAGCTTTTCAGCCATAGCACTCTTAGGAAAGGTTAAGTTTAAGGAAAACAGGATAAGCTCAGATAATTAAAAGGATTGGTTGAAGTGATTAATAAAGACTTTACTTGATCTAAAGTTAGAAAAGTGTACAATTATATTCAATCAAAGTTATGTCCAACGGAAGTGAAAGGGAAGGACTTAAGTAAGGTTGTTAGTTAAGAAGGAGGATCAGATATAAAGGAAGGGAACTTACCCCAGTCTCGCACCCGGACCCTCTGACGGAAGCAGCCCAAGGAACAGCCGCTGTCTGGTCTGACGTTCGTAGTAGGCGACGCCGGTCCTGGTCGTTGACGTCTATTTCACACTTCTCGCCCCACCACGTGACTGTGACGAACATTGCTCCGATTGGTTCCCTTATAGCTTTGGAGGCGGGCTGTTTCGGTTTTTGTGTTGCTACCCTGAAATGCTCTTGGATTAGCATCTTCGCTGTTGCCGGGCGTCTTGTGTGAATGCCCCGTAGACTTGCTGCAATAATTCTTAATCTGATGTTTTGATACCCAAGCAGTTTTGGGGCGTATTCGCGCCATTATTCTGTCGTGTCTGCAATCGTTCTGGCTTGGCGTTAGTGAACTCTGTGGCGCCTTTTCTTCGGGTTTGCTTGGTTAGGAAGTTTCTAAAATATATGGTATGTATACTGAGGGGAAAGTTGAATAAAATATATATTTATTTTATCTACTCACAGTAATAGCTAACTACGTACACTATGGTGTACGGCATGGAGTTGATTAAAATTAGCATGAGTTGAGAGTTACTGTACTGAAAAAACATACAGGATTACGAATTACTATCACAGTAATAGTTAAATTTAAATAACTATATCCAGCGCACACAGGTGATCTACATTTTAATTTAAATTACTAGCTTGGTATAGCAGAGATAAATTGTTTACACGTGAATATACGCAACTAGGGACTTGCGGTTTACACGGAAATTATTTACATTTGAATACCGCTTGTTATTTAGATTTCAATTAATTGCTTTAAGCGTTTAGATATTGGGCTGTAAAAGCTAATTAATATTTAAACCTAAGGCATTTTAAAGGTAGATATTATGAAATTATTTTAATTATACTGCTACTTAAAAGTTAAAAGTTTGAATGTTAAAAGTGGACGTAGCTGAAAGTTTGCTATCATTATTACGGAAATTAACGTGAGTGGGTGGGGAATTTATTGAAATGGGGGTGGATGGTAGTGAAGCTGATGCAAGGCAGCGAGAGGGTAGGGAGGAACCAAGCCTCCACCATTGTTACGAACTAACTTTTCAATGCCAATTCGTACTTGAAAGTTGCTGGGGACGTAGCTCAATAATGGTGGATGATTTTGTAGAGCACAACAGTATCTGATGAGGTTTTATTACATGAAGATTATACAGTTGCTATTTAAATGACTATTGATGAGCTTTAAATTGAATACCAAGATGATTATTTAATTACATTATTATTCACGCCATTTTAATTAAACCTAACTGAAAAGTCATCACCTTGTTGTAGCTGGAGGCTGATTCTGTGAAATGGTTTACGCCGGCCGGACACACCCATCTTCCTGGTCTGCTTCACTGGTCGGGTCGCTCAAAGGACTAAAGACGAAATACCACGTTCCGGGTGTTACGCCGGCCTATATCAAGTGCGTGGTTCTGCGGCCCCGCTCAGTGACCGGTGGAGGAGATTTCTGCAACTGTCTTCTTTCGCAAGGATCGACGATCAAATGGTGGCGTTGAAATCCCGCTCGTTTCCAGGTTTAATGTTTGAAGGTGTGATCAGGCAATCCGTTCAGCTAAGGCTTGATCACACCATAACAATGTGAAGGTAAATTGGTATTATCTCAGATCTGGTGTTGAGTCCCTCCAAATGTTCGTGGGCATATTTTTTTTACGTTCTCTATATTAATAATTTTATGATGGTAATTTTCCCCGTAATTCATGGCTATATATTTTTCACTTCTAGTGGAATACTCGTAAAATTGTCTACATAGTAAATTTTGTTAGGCAGGGATGGCTACAGATATTTTACTGTTGATGGTAAGTAAAATTGCGTAGATTTTTTATTTTTCTGCCTTCGGTGGTGGTTAAAAATTTCGAAGGTGATGTGGCAGTCGTAAGTGATATCGGAAATTTTATTTTTGCTCCAATTTTAAAAATAGTACAAAAGTTATTTTTTATATATTAGTAACAATTTTAAATTTATAGATTTTACATATTATAAATTTTACAACATTTAAATTCATGTTGTATGCTTGTTGGGGATTTTTATTTGCTGACAATAGGCAAGGACCACAATATGTGCATCGCTATGTGAATGACGACCGACTATTTCTTGTTAGAGGGAGGGGTTAAACTTGAATTTAGGCAGTGCCATCTTTAATGTAATGGGTTATTCTTGCATTTTTAGTCTTTCGTGTGGATATATTGGTTGATTGGTTCATGCAAAGGAGCATAATTTGATAGTGATTGAGGTGAAAGACACTTGGTATGGTGAGTCGTAGGTAGACTCAGTGATGGATGGTATCAGCCATGGGTGCGTTCAGTAGTGGGTGAACTCAGCTGTCGGTGAACTGGGTCATGACTGGAGACTTATGTGGACTCAGCTGTGGGCGGACTAAATCTTGGGCATAGTCAGTATTGGATAGAGTCAGTCTTAGGTGGAGTCAGTCTTGGGTGGAGTCAGTCTGGTGTTGAGTCAGTCTTGGATGGAGTCAGTCTTGGATGGAGTCAGTCTTGGATGGAGTCAGTCTTGGGTGGAATTAGTCTTGGGAAGTCAATCTTGGTTGGAGTCAGTCGCGGGTGGACCTGGTAGTGGTTGTACTCCGTCATGAGTTGACTTAGTCGTGGTTGGACACAATCGTGGTTAAACTTGGTCGTGGGTGTAGCGAGTCTTGGGTGTTGCGATTCTTAGGTGGTGCCAGTCTTGGCTAGAGCCAGTCGTGGGTGGACTTGGTCGTAGGTGGTCTTGGTCGTTAGTAGACCTGATAGTGTATGGACTAGGTCGTGGCTGAATGGTTAAAGCACATACCTTGTGGTCAAAAGGTTGTGGGTGCAAATCACTCGCCTCCATGAGAAACTTTTCTTTTTTTTAGCTGTTATTAGCAGTTATGTTAAAATGGAAATTTTACATTCAAATATACAAATTTCTATTACATTAAAAATTAATGTTTGTTATATTAAACTTTATTTTTAAAGATTTGGGCATTTTTTAAATGTCAAATAAGATAAATTTAAATAAAATTAAATAATTTTAATTATTTATAAATTACCGATTCCTAGATGTCTGATTGTTTCACGGTTGTTTTGACATGGTTCGTCATGGGCCTGACGCGCAAATCTTGTGGGAAAGAGTGCTTGACAAGGAGAGGGGGAAGTCGATGCATTTTGCAGGGGTGTGGTGTGTGGGAAGGGTTTCATGGTCCTGGCGATAAGAGGACGGTATGTCGGAGGTTGAGGGGGATTGGTAGTGGGGAGTGTTACATTGTCGTATAATTGGGATATGGAATGTTTGGGAGGGTTCATGGTCTTGCAATGAGAGGTTTAGGGTGGAGGGGTGTGGCGGGTCTTTGTAGGAAGGGGGGATTGTATTGATCCTAATTTACAATGCTTAGGACCACGTTAAAAAACGCCTTTTCTTACACTTTTATCGAAGTAAAAAATGTGCTTTGATAGGCAAGGGAGAGGGGTTATGGTAAAATGGGGTGACTGGACGACCAGTGCTTGGTAGGTGGCGAGGAGGAAAAAGTTTTGTTAAGGTAGGGTGATGAACGAGATGGGTTTGATGGCCAGTGAGGGAGGAGGAGTGTTGGTAAGGTGGGGGTGATGGAATTGGGTGTTGGTTGGGGTGAAGGGGTGTTATACATATTAAATCCAATATGGTAGTCGTTTCAGTGGGTAACATAATGGTTACGTTATCACAATTGTATAAGCCTTGAAAATACGAGTCCGGTATACAATGTATACTTACACCTTAAAGTTTATGTTAAATAAAATTTATTTTAATTTTAAAAATAATTGTTAAGTGATTTTATCCGATCTACTTCTCAGTGTGGCTGACATTTTAACAACTTTTGAGGATATTCAGCCACAGCGAAGAGTCACTTAGCCACATTGTGGAGCAAGCATATTTTTAACAAATGTTTAGTAATTTCGGGTGCATGGATGAAGGAAGGGAAATTTTGGGGGCAAAGCATGCATTGTTGACGGACAAGCGGGTCATTTTGAGGGAAAGACGGGGAATTTTGATATTGTCACCAGCAGCGACCGACGCCTGTGGCATCATGATGGGCGATTCCTCCAATACTCAGCCAACAGCCTATGCACCAGCAGCCCCTTTTTCTAGGTATTTCAGTGGCTCGTGAATATTTCTGTAATAAGTTTAGTGCTGTATATTTTTATTAATATAAAATATACTTGCCTAGGGTATAATATAAATTATTAAACATTTGAACTTTTTATATTCATACAAGGTAATTAAGACATATCAACCAGCACTAACATTTCCGGTAACTTCAAGGAATACTTTAAATTTCGAAATTTCCCACTTCGGACGTCACAGGGATCGAAAAATTTTAATATGTTTTGTTTTCCGCTACCCTCATATTAATCAGCTCAAACATGATAACAGACTGAAACTAACATCATGCGTTTCTAAAAATCGTTTACTCACTACTGATCTTGTCCAAGGTGGATTTTTTAATTACATAATAAAGTCAACAATTAAAAAAAAATAAACATATTTGTGATAAGTAAAATTTAAGTGAAAAACTAACAAACCTTTACGGAAATTTTTAATTTTTCTATTGGTCGGTGTGTTTTTATAGCTTCGATCCGCTCTACGGATTACACCTTAATATATACCGTCTTTTTAATCAGTATTCGTCGGATTTATAATTTACTATTTCTCTAACGTACAAGCTTGTCAACTCTTATTCCACCCGAGCTGTATGCATATATTTCATGTAATTTAAAAGCAAAAAAGCATAGGATGTATGTATTGTCTGTAAATTTTGGCTGTACTTTGGGAGACAGTTTGGTATGTAATAATTTTTAGTGTGTGGATTTGTGTCTAGCATTTGCATTTTGTTTGAAAGTAAAAAAAAATTTATATGCTATACCGAGTTGGTTAATATCGAGGTTTGTGTCTTTTAGCCAATGTATCGGGACTATCGTGTGAAGGGTTGGTAAGCCTGGTGCTCGTGCGGCACATATGAATGTTGGTTTTCCAGTCTCTCTTCTCGGGTGGTAAGCTTGCATCCGCATGGCAAATGCATATTCGTCGTACCAACTTGTGCATGTTGGGTAATGGTATTTAGAGATTTTTTATACATGTTTAATCGTTATAGGGCGTTGATGAATAGGTGTTATTGTGGTCAGAGTTTTGTAACTTTAATAATGGCATCGTTATAGAATGTAATCTTCCAATTACGAGATAATTGTGAGTAATTATCAAGCCAGCTACTGTGTAATGCATGCTATAGTTGGCGGCCATGTGTCTTCTTTTGATATTCGATATGTAGAATCTGCAAGTTCGTATGCGTTGTCTAGATTTGTTTAGTTTCACCCTAAATTTTGTCAATTGCGGATATTTTGTTTTGTGCGTGGACAAGGCATGTATTTTCTCTTACTTGAAAACGGGTTGTGATGTATATTTGACGAGGTTGTATAATTTTTGTAGTGGTATATGCATCATTATGAGTAATTGCCGTTATGATAAAAGCATATCCTGCGGCTTAGAAAGTAGTAGACGTAAATTTATTCATTTGGATTATTAGTTATGAATTTTAAGTTTTTATGTGTATTTTCCTAACTTATTGTATTGTCTGCACTTTATCGGTAATAGAGAACATGAAGTGATTAGATTTTCATCATGGTATGGATGTTAATATTTTTATTCGATAATTTACACTTTATAAAAAGATTTAAATTGGCATGGTCACAACGTAGTAAATAATAATCAGGATATCTATATTGCTAATATCAATAGTAAATTGATACAATTTTTCGTTATCCTACATTATAAATTATGCTACATTATTCTCATGGTTTTCAAAACTAATGAGTGGTTTTGCGATAAATTTGAGTCTGCACATTGCTCCGGAGATTACTAATATTTTAAGTAAAAATGTTTTCATTACGATGTCGAAATAATGTTTTGTGATTATGTTACAGCAATATAATGCTTTGCTGAAGTATTCAATTTAGGTTTTTTATTTTGTAAATGTTACTTTCTGTAAGAAATATTGTTTTCAGCACGCAAGTCAGCCTCATCGCTACTTTAAGCTTTGGTATACAATAATGAAATGCCTAACTTGTTGTTCTTATTTTCCTTTTGCAATTAAGACGCTGATATTCTAGGTGCACAATAATAATATTATAAATTGCATGTTGAGCCTCCCGCCAGTAAATAAATAGAACAAGTAATTTTCTTTCCATTATATAAACATGTATCCCTCGCATTTATTCCTATTAATGAACTTGAATTTGTTGTTTAAAGTTGTAAAATTTTTTGTATATTAATTGCCTTTCTTTTTGTGAGCTTATGAACCCTGCTGTGAAAGAGTAGGCTTTGTACTGTATATTGATGTGCCACAGGCATTTCTTAAATATCTGGTGGTTTCGATAGCATAATTAGCAATGTTGTTTCATATTATTAACTTTAAAGAAACTAATAATAATTTAGAGTTTTACATTAATAAAGAGTCCTATAAGTTTAAATGCAATGTGAACGAAAGTAATGGCGCTAAACATTCTTCTCTCAGCATGACGTCGGGCCGCCACGTATGCGAACACAGTCCGCCAGATGTAATATCATGGAGTTGTAAAACCCCTTTTGTTGTCCTGCGATAATGCATCCCACGCGGATTAAATATTCACTAGCAGTTCCTGCTGTTTTTGCGGTAGGGGTGAAGCCACAATAGGGCGGCCAAAAGCACCATAAATATTTTCAATTTGAGATATGTAAGTCTGCCGATGCGGCTGGTCATAACAGAGTATCGATAACGTCAAGGCACACTCTTTAGATGGCAGTGGTATGAGGGACGAGCGTTGTCCTGTTGGAATAGAGCACTGCCATGGACGTATACAAACGGCAGGGCCAGTGGCAGCAGGACCTCATGAAAGTACCTTTTGGGCTGTCAAAGTGCCCTTAATGAAGACCAACAGTGATCGGCCATCGTACAAAACTTCACCCGACGCCATGACGCCAGGCCATCTGGACATGTGACATATGACGACAAACCATTGCTCTTGGCACTGCCCACATTGACTCAACACATGGATACAGTGGTCGCCGCCACCGAAACAATGGCCGGACTCGTCAAAGAAGATAACCCACAGCCATTTTGAATGGCTCCATGGCAGTCAGTCACGAGATAATTGCAGTCTGTGGCGACGATGATGTGGTGTTAAGGGCAACCGTCGTAATGATCTGCATGAATGTAGTTCTGCATCGTAGAGCCGTCTGCTAATGGAACTGACAATTACAAGATACCGCATGGTTGGCATAACTGCTCGCTACAAGTCCGCGATAGTGGCGGTTGAGGCACTCTGCACATGTCGGACTGTCCAACGGTTCTCCAGCGGTGGTGGGGTTCGTGGCGGTCTTTAAATCCTGAGTGACACGTGTGCCTGCCTTTCTCTATCCATTGACGCGAACAGCGTGCTAAAGGTATATCCGCACGACCGGTAAGTCACACAATAAGTCGAAATGACCATCCCGCTTCCCGCAGACCTACAAAGCGACCATACTCGAACGCATCCAACTGTTCGAAGAGCTATTGAACTCGTCTCCAAGGCATACTACACTTTTAAGAGGTGCTACTTTCACAACATCACGAATCAGAATGGAAAGCATGCATACTACAACGATCTTATATAGTCTAGCAGGTACAGCGATAAGGCTTGCCCTGCTGACGCCACTTGCGCGGTCGAGCGTCAAAATGTGAATAGCTGCATGTCTCACAATGTCAAACCTACCCATCATGTTTCATTCCTGTAGGTTGCTTCTTTGAGATGCAACTATTTTTATGACGATGAGTGTAATATGACGTACCGAGAATAATGCGTTAGCCAAAATTATTAGCGTATCTGTAGTGTTGCATGGTTTTTGAGTGGCTGAAAAATAAAACTACTTGTGTTGTTACTATCTACATAATTATTAAACATTTTGCTTTATCTGGCTTAGACGTATTTTATGCCTTAAAGATGTACCATTAATTTGGGTGTAGCATAATTTATAATATTTGTACTGTCCAGTTACCGTGCATAATTGGAGAAACGTAAATTCTGTACATCAATAAGTATTAGGTAGAACTGATTACTACACAATCCAGGAATTATTTTCATCTGTGTAATTCGTTTGGTACAAGGATTCTAAAATTATCCATCACAAATGGTATTGCTGTATTTATAAGCTTATTGTAATGTGAGTTTCCTACGGCGCTGTTACACTTTTTAATTTCAATGTGTATATCAACGACAAGATAAAGTGTCGCAGTCACATGCCTATATGACTCCTTCTCTCTTCCAAACTTATGACATGGTGTCTTCAGTACCAGCTATAAAACAAGGATCAACAAAAACACGGACAGGGATCCAGAGTAAATTATAATAAGAGAAAAGGCAAAGGAAGTCATTTATAGAAAGAGCATTACACCTAAAAATTCATTCACATGCTTCGTTTAAAATTTCTTATGCTAATACAGATTACAGTCACTCAGTTCAGAATATTTTCCCATTGTTACCGAACTTTCTCTGTATCCCAAATTGACACTTTGTCTTTCATTGCTCGGTATATGATGAATTTAAAGCTATTTATTTAAGCTTGTACATAATACCCGTTTATGTGTATATAAACTATATACACACTGTATATATAACTGTGTATATATATATATTACAAAATAATCCAGGAAAATGTTGCCCAGTTAAATATTGGCAAGGTCAAAACAATTAAGTTTGCATTAAAATTTTAAAATATCCAAAGGTCAGCATTTTTGTTATTATTGTTTGACAAAACATGTCATTCGCTTTTCGAGAATATTTACGAAAAATGCTTAATACACGTAATTTTTATATGCCATTTCTCGAATTCCGCATATATACACACTGTTTAGAAACTCACCCGAAATATTTCGGGAAGTGATTCCTTATGGAAAGTGAGGTAGATATATGCAATACAACTTACAGCCTAGCTCAATTCCTGAGGGAGATACTTACTTTTGAAAACAGCGTTTAGAAAGTGGATTTTTGCAAAATCTCAGAAACTGTGAAATCAAACTACGATGATCTGCATAATATTTTGTATCATCGATACATTCAACCTACAAAAAACCAAGTGTTAAGACCTTCCACCTTTATAAAATTAGTAGGATTGGCCGCCCTCCTTTTGCTTACAATTTTTTTGCCTTCAAGTTTTATGTAATATAGATCGCGTTTTATTGAGTATTGCCCGCAACTAAAAAAAAACTTCAACTTTTTGCGAGCGTCTAGGACTAACCATTTCTTTTAAAATGCACACAAAGTATTCAGCGGCTACAATACAATGCCTGGCACATAAGCAATACTATATACATTTGGATGTAACACATTTGGAAGCAAGGAATACTGAGGTGACTAAACTAAGTGGGATTTATGTGCGATATGTACTAAAGTAACAATCGTATTCTGTGCATACACACTAACATGAAGTATAGCTATGATCTCGCTTAAATGTGCATAAAGATTCAAACGAGATAGCAAGTTCAAACAACTGTGCAGTACAATAATTATTATCATGGTCAGTGTAACTGTTTCTCTTATGTGTTGGTCAACAGCGACAAATGTCTAATGAGCGGTCATGCAATTTGGGTATTTCTGCTGGTGCAAATTACGTGCTTTCAGTCAACTGCAGCGTGCTGCACCATGCATAAAATGCATGTTGATCAATTTCTTCAAAGTTAACCTCGACATCCTGACTACACTGCATACCTACACACATGTAAGCCCAAAACGCACATTCCGCCTCGTTTCATTCATGCTTCCGGGAATAGTTGACCCGATATCGGTTGCGTACGATGTGTTTACCCCGGGTGTACGAAGTATTGCCTATGAGCCAGATATTGTATCGTCACCACTGAAAAATTTTTTTGTGTAATCTAAACCGAAACTGTGAGATCTAGGAACATGAAATAAAAGGATTTGTGTTAAAAAAAAAAGACCACTGCTCAATTAAAACGGTATAAACAATCCATAAAAATTGAAGATAAAAGAATTGTATCTAATAATATGGTGGCAACTCCTATTATTTTTATGAAGGCGGAGGTTATGACACAGGTTTTTCATATATTGAATATCTCGATAACACTAAGCATTACCCGGAGAATTGTAGTTTCATTCCATCGCTATTTATGATGATTCGCAAAAATTCAATTATTCAACTAAATTTTCAAGGGCGTATATTTTACTTGGAGCCGCTTTCACTGAGCGGTTAGCTTTCTCGCCTCCCACCAAAGCGAACCAGGTTCAAGCACTGGCCAGGTCACTTCTGGGTTTTTGCATATGGGAATCTTACCAGACAATGCCGCTGGTCAGCGGATTTTCTCGGAGATCTCTTATTTCCCCGCCCTTGCATTCCGGCGCTTATCAATTCTTATTTCACTTAATTTTATCCATCCCGCAGAAGATAATGGAAAATCATCACGGTTTCAGCCTGCGTAGTTGCCTTGGTCACTACGCGGCCTCCATTCCTACGTTGTCTCCTTGTTCCGACCGATCTTCGGGGTGCTAACCTCCACACACACATATTTCACTTAAGAACTTAGCTGGACTATACGTTGTATTACATATGTCTACTTCATTTTCTACAAGGAATTGCCTCCCGAAATATAGCGAGTTTCCGAACAGCTCGTATGCATAGACATATATGTATACTGAATGCTCGGAAATTGTTGGGGATAATTTTAAGGGGTGGTAGGGTACACCGATAAAAATGTTATTGATATGAGGAACACGTGTCCGAAAACGCCCTCCTACGAAGCTATAGGCGTCAAACGATTCACATGCAGTTTGAATTAGGCGTGCTGCCTGGGCCACCCAGGTGCGGGCCGAGCAGAATACACAGGAGCGGTGCGAAGTGGGGCGGACCCGAGCCGGCTTTCTCCCGAACTGACTGTTTCATTGTGACTCGCGAGAACACCTCGCCGAGTTGACGAGGTGCATTGAGGAGGAATTGACGAACAGCATCTGTAAAAGTTAGCCATGCTTCTTATCTCTTTGTTTATGCACTGCAATCAGCTGTTTGCAAATGCGCGTGGGGTTTGGAGAATGCCGTCTACAGTCAGTCTGCGGGCCTGCTCCGTTCCGGCCCGAACATGATTGGCCCAGGCAGTGTGCTGAATTAAAATGGTGTTCACATCGTTTGATGCCTGTAGTTTGGAAGGGGACATTTCTGGACACATGTTTGAATCTGTTTATGTTGCTTGTATCTACATACGATTAACATATCAAGATGGCAATCTGACTGTCACACTTCTGTGCTCTCGATCTATGGATGTCCCATTGAAACAACTGTCGCTTCCAAGATTGGAGCTACGTGGTGCTGTACTTCTACCAAACATGTATCAGATGATTTCAGAAGCATTGAAGGTAGTTTTTAGCCTGGTACGTCTCTGGACTGATTCGATGGTAGTTTTGACATGGCTAAGAGGACTGTCATCTAAGTGGATAACATTCGTAACTAGTAGAGAGTCTGAACTACAACGACTAACCAACATCAATATCTGAAGCTATGTCAATTCATATAAAAACCATGCTAACATTATCTCACGAGGAGCTGAACCACTCATAGTGAAGGATTCTGAGCTGTGATGGTACGGACCACACTGGTTTAGATGCCATGAATCTAAATGGCCTAAAACATCTGCAGAAGTAATGTCAGAAAAGTGTACCAAGGAACAGAGGGGACAGCAGGTAATCCAAATCCTGAATCTCCTTGGCCATTCAAGCAAGGATTTGCTCACAAATTTCTCAAGTTGGTCAAGGCTCCAAAAAGTTACTACATACTGCTTGCGATTCATACACCACTTTAAGAACAACGACAACAAACATCATAGTAATCTGAAACCAAGTGAACTCAGATGCAGCCATACTCTGCATAAATCCAATTCAGGAAGAAGTGTTCCAGCAAGAAATTCAGGACTTGTTGTCGAATCAAATGGCGTCAAACAAGAGTTCGTTGAAGAGCTTTAGCTCCTTCATGGAAGGAAGAAATCTCCTCAAGGTGGGCGGAAGGCAGAAGAAATTGTCACTTGAATTTTAACAGCAACATCCCTTGATACATCGAAGTAAACACCATATAACAAGATTTGTACTAGAAGATACTCACAATAGAAACCTGCATTCCAGTGGACAATTGCTAGTTTTAATAATACTTACATCAAAATTATTAGACACCAAATGCAAGGGATATAATTACAACAATTTCTCACCTTTGTATTATCTGTCTGAGACTGAAGGCCAGTACATCTCAGCAATTGATGGGCCAGCTACCAGAACCTCGAGTTACAGTGTCAAGGCTATTTACAAACGGGCGTCGACTTTGGTGAGGCTTTAAGTATCAAATAAGGATTTGTTCGAAGTAAGGTTAATATGAAATGTTATCTTTCCTTATTTGTATATATGGCTACAAAGGCAGTTCATCTTGAGCAGTAAGTGATCTGATTTCAAAAGCATTCATTGCTGCTTTAAAACGATTTGTAGCAATTGAGAGGCTTGTGTACAAATGTCTAATGTGGCAATGAAACAAACTTAGTTGGAGTACATCGAGAAAAGAAGGAATTTGTGTCTTCAGCGAAAAATAAGTCTGATATACTTGATTTTAGCTGTCAGAGAGGAATTGACTTTCACTTTCTTCCAGCAAGTGCACAGCTCATAGGAGTCTTGTGGAAGGCAGGCTTAAATAAGTAAAGTCTGATTTGCAAAGATATATTGGGAATGCTTGTCTTACCTTCGAGGAATTAAATAACTGGGTTCTGTCAGGTTGAAGACTGCTTTAATTCTCGTCCATTGTGCCCATTATCTGATAATCCCATGGATTTGCAAGTCCTTACTCCGGGTTATTTTATCATTGGATCTTATATTCTTTCTCCTCCTGATCACAATTTACTATCTTTGAGTGCTAATCGCTTTTCTGGGCGGTAACATGTTCAGTAGTTCACCCAGCAAGTGTGGAAAAGATTGCCAACAGACTTTCTCGGTACTTTACAAGAAAGAACAAAGTGAAAGGATGTGTCACCTAATCTGGTGATCGGATCTGTTGTTCTCATCAAGGAGGACAACCTTCCTTCGCTTGTTTGCAAGAAGGCCATCGTTACTAAAGTCCACCCAGGGAATGATGGACTTGTACGTGTCGCTACCATCAAGACAGCAACAGGAGACTTGAAAATACCAGAAGACACAATTTCTTTGATTCCATTTACAGGCTGATGTAATATCTATATGTCCATTAAGCATTATTGGTTTACTTTATTTGTGTTATTTATTATTCAAACAAATGATCATCATTATTGTATCACTAGTGGAATACCATTGTATTTTGTGCAAATTTAGTGTCGATTTTGTGTAAGGAATAATAATTATTATTTGATTGTTTAACTTGGAAGATGTATGGCTATTCATGTTTAGTTTATAATGTTTCCATTTTGACGCAAAATTGTCAGTGCATCAGCATATTTAGTTATTTTATCTGCCTACCAATTCTTGTCACTTTCTCCTACTCAGATAGTTCATATGGCTACCTGTAGTTAATATGCACATTAACTCTCTGTGCTTGCTATTGTGAGCTCTGAGAAAAGTTTAGATAGTCTGCCACTAAAATGTGTGTGTAGAGGGTTTTCTGGTACAGTTACTATGTATTGTTAAGGAGGACTTTGTTTGACTGTTGGGAGGGCAACTGATACTGATAAGATGTGTATGTTAACTGACACGAATGAAGAAATAACAGTCCATTACGAATGAAAGTGTTCATATTCTTTTTGATTAGAGTTGCCAGTAGTGAATAGGTTCATTATTTGAAAATGTTTCTCTTGGTGGGCCCTACTATTCTATAATTATATTCCTAACAATCTCTGAACAATCTGTACATTTGGTGAGTGTGTGTATTAATAGGGGGTTGCCAGGGAATTTCCATTCCCCTAAATTTTTCCCCTTGCTCATGCAAGAAAAATTATTTGCCAGCCAGGGAATGTGATTCCCCATTATGAAGAATAACAAGACGAATTGGTTCCCATGTACAAATGATAGCAACAAAGCTTGATACATACTTCAGATGGAAAGTTCTGGCTGGAAAACACAAGAGACCACAGACGAATGGCATATACTGACAGTCAAAATCCGAGTTATTGATGTAGCACAATATTTAGTGTCGCCCTTGGTGTACGTAATTTCACACCAGGCACAAACTGGAGACACAGATAACAATAATATTGCAGTTTATTTATTTTATATAATCTAGTACTTATTTCCGCCACTAGATGACAGATACTATGCTAGAAAACACGAATCTCCAAATGTGTCGAGTACACTTACAAAATCCCCCCATCACCTTCCCAACACTATACCCCTTAACCACATCACCCATCCCACCCTGGTTCTAGTGCCAAATCAAGTGTCCCCTAAGGAAATCAATTCTACAACTAATGTTTGGTCAATGGGCACTTCAGCAAACACAATGAAACCTGGATTTCTTTCATGGTGTACTGTTATCTGATGAGTCGACTTTTACGAACCGCGATGAGGTTAATCGACCCAACATGCATTATTGAAGTTGGGGAAACACACCCTGATTGCATAAAGTTGAACATCACCATCCATATTCTTTAAACATTTGGTGGGGTATCGTATACCACAAACTTTTAAGTCTCTTTTTTGTTGAGGGTTCCTTGAACAGTGGAAAATACTGAAACTTTATACAAGATCAACTACCGACATTGCTTCAAACAGCGATGGACCATGTGGTTTCATAATGACGAATGTCCAGTATATTATGTAGCAGCACAGATGGGATAAAATGGCGATTAGAGTGGTCACTGGATTTATAGTGGCTATCCAGTAAATTGGCCTGCCAAATCACCAGACCGTACATCACTAAATTTATTTTTGTATGGTTTCTTCAAATATTAGGTGTATATCGAAGTGCCAACAACCCACGACAACAATATAGAACTAATCCGAAATTCTTGTGCACAGATTGATGCATACAGACTTTTAGATTGTGTACCATAATTTAAATCACAGATTGCTTAGTGCATCATATTTGGAGGCCATAATTTCGAAAATTTTGATTACGCACCCTGGACGTGAAAGCAAATGTCTCACGAATCAAGCATCCCAATGACAAGTGGCAAGGGAACTCACCGAATACAAGCACCGATGGCGAGAGACAAGAGGAAACGCCGAATACAAGCACCCCGATGGTGGATGGCAAGGGGACCCACATAATACAAACACCCAGATGGTGAGAGGCAAGGGGATTCACAGAATATAAGCAACCCGATGGTGAGAGGCAAGGACACACTCTGTACACATTATTTACAACTGCATGATTGTAACCATAAAGGTTACATTCCTTAAACATTGAAGCAGATTGCACAATAGTATGGGGTTGTCCTTGCAAAAATGTAGAAGCGTAACTACATCTCGCTGCCGGTCGCGCCATCTATCACAAGTTGAACAATATGTTTAAGGAAACAAACATGGTAGTTTGTATCTCGAATTCCATCTGGAATGAAACGCGGTCGTTGCCAATTGATGTAACTAACTTCGCACCGATTACAGCGCCATCTAAAACGAATCGCAAAGACTTTGTAATAAATATTTCATACATAATTACGTAAAATCCGAAACCGAATCTGCAATAATACTTGGAAGATCCCATTTGAAACTACGAGGGAATTCAGTTATACAGTACAAGGAAACAATTTATTTAGTTTTAAAAATTATATATATGTACTTATTTAGAAAACGTACCATTATATAGAAATAACAGTAAATGTATTAACTATGAAGTAACAAGTAAGAAAGCAACCCATCCTATACATTACCACTCCATTTGTACTCTGCTTTTCTGTCATCTCAAATCACTTGTACACTGGCAAAGCTGGAGACAGTACAACAACATTGGGAATAAGGTAGTATATGTTCATAACATAGTGAGCCTAATCGTTTAACTTGTAAAAAAATACTATATGATACACAAATATAAATTATATATTATATCTAACCAAACACATTATGCAACAATTGCAAAGTCCATGATATAACTGAAGTTAGGTACATGCAATCTGGTGATGACATGATACCAAGCCAGTACGTGCCTGCAGAGATTGGGTAGCGTTATGCATTCATTCATCTTGCAGACCCTGTGCAAAGCATTCCCGATGTCCGGTAGAGACATAGACGCTTTAGTCGAAGACACAAATGATAAGGCTAAAGAGGAAGAATACCGGACCAAAGAAGTCGATGGTATGAGACAAGTATTCGATAGCACTGGCGTAGGTTCCATTAACCCGAAGCCACAGAAGCTAGACGAGATAATCCAAAGACAGCCATCGACTAACTAACGAACCCCACATGAGATGGTTTTCTGCAGCACAGTGTAGCATAATACACACCACCACCCTCAAGAAACAAGTACCTATAATCAGTCAGAAGTTAAAGCTTCATGTCGTATGCTTTCAACATGACATCAAGTATTGTCATATTAGCTAAAATAAAATGGCAGATGCACGAGGTGTCGATCCCACTGCCAATGAGTGTTGCAGCTCGTCGATACCGATAGCACAGGGGGGTTACAGCAGTATGGTTAGAATGTGAGGGCGAAATGTCGCAATACACTGTTTCTGCCTGACACGTGGGTTGGGAGAAACTCATGCAACATATAAAACCGTCTCATAAATGAAAAAATTAACTCACATAGTTATAAGTAATAAAGGCCCAACATAGACATAAGTGCGCTGCTGCGGGCATGATGTCGTATCAAACATCTACTATAAAACATATCTGATAGTTCTTGAGTCCATACTAGCGATATGAGTGTTGTTATTTCTTATTCTTCATTCGAGTAAAACATTTGTGGTGTTCGTTTTTGAAGAACAATTCGGGCTGTGAGCATTCAAGCCACACTTCTTCACATATGCCACACTGTAGTTATCACATGGGTAGGTCTTGTAGGCGATGGCAAATGGGCAGTTACTATGTTCATGTAATTTGACGTTACAGCTGTTAGCGAATGTCTTGCCGCCATACTTTCACTCGCTTCCCGATGAATGACAAACATTGCTTTTGCACTTCATGTTATGCCTATACAGGCTAGCTCTGCGGGTAAACAGCGCATCGCATTTATCACAGCAGTAAATCGTGTAGTTCTCGAATAGACATTTACTCTCTTCATGTTGACTGACACTAGATCTGATAGTAAATGTCTTGCCGCAATACTTGCTGCACTCGCTTGCTGATGAATAACATACATTGCCTTTGCACTTCTTGTTATGTCTAAACAGGCTATCGATGTGGGTAAACACCGCATCGCAGTTATCACAGTGGTATGTTTCGTATGCATGGCTGAACATGCAAGTCTAATTTAATTTCAGTGTGCATTACAGCTTTTACAAAAGGTATTTCCACAGTAGTAACATGGTTTCCGTAATGATGGTAGCGACTCTTCAGGATCCCTTTCTGTTGGCGATGCTGATCGTGTTACAGATGGCAAGTCTTCAACCATTGATTTCATCTTCATAATGTAACAAAGTACACCATCGTAGTAGATGAACGTAGTCGTAACGATCTGCTTTCCACCACCATGCTCGCTGGCGAAATGACATCCGTTTTTACATGATGCTCGCTTGTAAACTGTTCACACTGCATGCTAATTTGCATTGCCTGTCTCCGGATGCCTCAGTAGATGCCTGCTGGCTATGTGGTGCAAACGCCAGTATGGTTGCTGTACTGTGATATGTTGCCTTATCGGGCCGATCGCTGTCTAGCCTGCGAAGTCGTCAATTTGACCGCACGTCTTCTTTGCACTCGTTCATCTTTCAATGTTGGAGGTGCCTTGTTTTCTTCTGCTGCTACTGCTCTCTCCCGATGTGTCTTACCCAGCTCATGGAATGTGGTGTGTGTAACTGTAGCACTACCTTGAAAACACTCTAGGCATGGGAGACAGACAAGAATCTCGTCGTCCTGTTACAGATAAAAAGGTAGGTGTTTGTATACAGATTTTATTTCGTGTCGTGCATAAGCGAGAAGGAATTATTTAGGCAGGTAATGAAGCTCAGTATCTTTGTCGAGTGCTGCAAATGATATAATCTCTACATATGTCACAATTCATTATAAAATTTTCTGACCACTAGAAGAGCATCCCATCATTTTCACTATGTCCTATAGACAAATGAAAGAAGTTCTGGGAGATGTGTGGTAGTACGAACAATTTTATAGGCCTAACATTGAATAAAGTGGACAGAAGTGATATCATCTACCAACACCAATTTATTCAAAGCTATATTTTAAAGAGACATGCTAATATTTACAGCTTGATATCATGTTGAAAGCATTCGACATGAAGCTTTAACATCTGACTGATTATAGGTAAATGTTTCTTGGGAGGGGGGGGGGATGTTACTATACACTGTGTTGCAGACAACCCTCGCCTGTAGGGTATGTAAGTTAGTCAATGAATGTGTTTGGATCACCTCGTCTAGCTTCTGCGGCTTCGGGAACTCAAGAGCTAATGAGACCTATGCAAGTGCCATCGACTCTTGACTCATGCCATCGGCTTCTTGGATTCTGTCATCTTCCTCTTCATCCTTATCATATGTGTCTTCGAATATGGTGTTAATGTGTCTACCGGAATTCAGGAATGTTTGGCACTGGGTCTGAAATAGGAGTAAATGCCTGACACTCCCCCATTCCCTGCAGGCGCGTAAAGACTTAGTATGATGTCATCACCAGATTGCATGTACCTAGTTTCAGTTATTTCCTGTATCTTGTAGTTGTTGCATGATGTGTTCGGTTCTTAAATAATTAAATATACTATAGAAGTTTTAATTATTTATCGTATAGTATTTTTTCAGTGAAATAATTGGGCTCACTATGGGATGAACTTATATTACCTTATTCTCAAGGTTGGTGCACTGTCTCCAGCACTGCCAGGGTGCATATGTTTTCAGTTTACTGAAAAGCAGATTACATGCATAACTGAAATGCATATGAAGTGTTACTTTCTTACTCCTCATTACAAAGTTCATACATTTACTGTTATTTCTATATAAATGGTACATATTCTAAATAAGGTTATATATAATATTTAGAACTAAATAAATTGTTTCCATGTAATGTGTAACTGAATTTCTTTCGTAATGGAAAAGTTGATATGTGATTCGGCTGTTCTATCACCCTGGAGCCTAATGCGTCTCTCTCTCTCTCTCTCTCTCGGCTAGTGTTATGTGCTATCCCTTTGGCTTGCCGAGACCTGCAAAGTGCCTATGCTGCTGGTGGAACAGCTGGGCTGCCTTACAGATTCTCACGATGTTAGTTGATCGTACAACGTCAGCCGGGTCGGATGTTTTCTGCTGCTTTTGTTGTGAGTGTTGGCTGTATTCTGAATGTGATGGTTTCGTTTCAGTTGTTTCGTAAGGAAGTCGTTTGCTATTCTGTTGTAATCCAGGACGGCCTCGTCTTGTCTAACATTGTTTAACACAGCGTACATTACCCGACGCTTTTGTAATAAGTGTTTGCGCTGGTTGGTAAGTGCTTATAACTATTTTCCTTTGCATTTTATAATTATATCTGTTTACATCTCTGTGTAGCAGTGTTGACCTTATCGCACCTGTGCTTCTCGGCTTCGCAAATGTATTTTTTTTTCTACTAACATGACGTACAGCGCTCGATGCTCGCGCAATATACACTGGTTGTTAAATGCTTATAACTATTTGCCTTTATAATTGTTTTTTATATCACTTTGCATCAGCATGTATATGTGATAAACTCTATTGCGCGACTAATTGTTTAAAATGTATATTGTTTTGTGGCAAGCAAAGGAACAAAGTCTTTATAAGTCTTTTAATGTGTATCACACCTGATGCATTGTAGTCATTTTGGATGTTGGTCCTTGTGATCAATCATTCTTTGTCATGTTGGCATGCATTCTAGCTTTTACTAGACTTCTTGGCATGATAGAAACACTGATGTCACTATTATGGACTGGGGCTCTGTCGGGTTTTTTTTTATATATTGTGACTCGTTATGACTTCATGATCATGATGTACTTGTGTATATGCCAGTCGTTTTTGTTTGTTATTTGGCTGATTTTTCATATACAGGGTGGTTTCATATACTTAACACTCGGTTTTACCGACCCTAACGATAGGCTGATGGTGTTTCTTTACATTAACGCGTGTTTTTTTTAATGTAACATCTGACTACGTATGTATTGTTATTAATGTAATTCGATACCCCTTTATTTTTCAATATATTGCTGGTTTTTAATTGTTACCCATGCTAGCGATGTCCCGGGCCGCCACCTACCTTTGTGTCGGACAGGTGGTGTTCGTTTATTTCACTGTATATATATATTTAACAGTTACCCACAACTATGTATATCATGCACACAGCACATTTGCATATATCTCGCTTTTTTCGCATGCAGTGGTTTGTGGCATGTTACCCATGCTGAAGTTTATTTATGTTTGTAATTTTACATCTATATATACAGCCTGGATGTCGGTGGATTAAGAAACCGTCTCTGAGAGGTTTCCGAGTTGTTAGACTCCTGCGGTAGCAGATTACAAGGGGGGGGGGGCGATTGTCAAGTGCGTGGAGGCCTATGCATGTGTGTGTGCTATTTCAGACCCTACACTTCTATGACTATGTTATGCATTTGGTGACTATATCTTAAGCAGTTCGGAAACTACAACCACATATGCTTATAAGTACGATTAGAGATGGTGCTTGACCCTGCGGCCCTGTTAATCGTCGGGGGTGCTGTCTATGTTATGAATTTGGCGATTGTCTTAAACGGTTCGTAAATAACTGCCAACTAAGCTAATAAGAGGGCTTAAGGTGTACTTGACCATGCGGTTCTTTTTTTCGTCGGGAGTGATGCTTATGTTATGAATTTGGTGGCTGTATTTTAATCAGTTCGCAAATTACATTCAACCATTCTTATAAGTGGGCTTAGGGCATACTTTACCTCCGGTCCTTTTCGTCGTCGGTGGTGATGCCTATGTAAAGAATTTGGTGGCTGTATCTTTAATAGTATGGATATTACTATCAACTATTCTTATAAGTGAGCTTAAGGCATGCTAGACATGTGCATGGTGCGATGCGATGTAAGGATGTTTCTTGCACGTCTGGTGTCTTGGCCGCTATCCGAGATACAGAAATGCTCTAGCTTGACAGTTCGGAAATTACAGCCAACCATGCTAATACATGTGCTTAATGCATACTTGACACGTGCGTGGTGTGACATATGGTAGGTTCTGACATGCATGGTGTCCTGGTGGGGATCTGAGATACAGATGTGCACATGCTCGACAGTTCAGAAATTACAGCCAAGTATGGTTATAAATGGGATCAAGGCATACTTTATGCATGCACGGTGCGATGTATGGTAGATTCTGGCACACCTGTCATCCTGGTGGGAATCCGAAATTCAGAAGTAAGCGCTTTACAGTTCGGACATTACAGCCAACTAAGCTTATATTTGAGCTTAGGGTGTACTTGAGCAATGCATGGTGCGATGTATGGTAGGTGCTGGCATGCCTGACGTCCTGGCGGGGATACATGATTCAGAAGTGTGCACGCTTGACACTTCGGACATTACAGTGAACTGAAGGAATGAGAGAAGTTGCGTGATGGGGCAATGAAGTCAAATATTCTTCAGAATAGTTTGATGGTGCTATCATGGAATGACAGCATGAAGTGGATGGTATTTTATAGGTGAGTGAGCAACCACGCTGCATCTGACAAGAGCCATGTAAATCAAATTCGTGTTTTTTTTATCCTACTGCTAGTTGTTAAATAACAATAGGAAATAAATGTTTTCTGCATGCACGCGCGAGTGCGGGCTATGCCCTGTACCGCGAGTGCAGACAATTTGATGGTACAGCAGTACACGCGCACTCTCGAATGCCCAGATAAGTTGAAGAGACAGACGCGTGTGCGCTAATGGCTCTGTTTGTATGCAATTAACTTTTATGTAGAGACGCGACCTGCGCAAATTTTTTTATGTACATATTATTAATTTTTCTGAATGGTAGAGTTTTGGTATTTTTTCGCACTATTAATTTTTATATGTATTATCACACATACAATAAGTGTGTATACGTTCGCACGCACGGTGCCTGCAGTCTTCTATGCGATAATGAGTATATTGTCTGGAGAGTGCGTAGGCTGATGCGAGTATTTATCATCCAAGGTGGTGCCATGGCACCCCGGCACCCTGCTAGGATACCAGGATCGCGTGAATATCTATGACGAGTGTATATGTGTGCACATGGTTAATGCAGGTTCTTTCCTATGAGTATTCATAATTACACATGCTCTTTTATTTTTTTCGCCATTATGATGAGTTTATTGTCTGGATAGTGCAAAGGCCAATGAGAGTAGTAACTATATTTCTTCTCATAACTGTGCAATGATGATTTTATATATGTAGCATCGAAGCCTGTCCACATTATTTTTTCCCACATGTCGGGATTTAATAACTATATACATATTGGTCGTAAAAAATCATCTTCTCGTAGATGTCGCAGTGGTATTTTGGTCAAGACACCCGACTGGTGACCCAAAGTGTTTCGGAATGATCCCGCACGCCCCTATGCATTTTTTAAGTTCCATAACAAATACTTCTAAAAAAAATTCCAAATGTTTCTGGCGGCGACTGATTCAACTTCACCCTCCGATGCTAGCGCACCCCTGCAGGCGACGAGTGAACCAACAAATGCACAAAATAGCATCGCCAATACCAGCGCTCCTAGCTACGAACTGTAGAATTTCAAGCACTCTGGTGGTGGGCGCGGGAATCGAAGTTGGCCGCTATATCAGACGACGGTGATGAGGGAACATCCAAGATGGAGGACTCGAAAACCAAGAGAGAGGATAGCGTGAACATAAAGGAGACCAGAAGGAATATGAGAAACTCTCCACCCCCTCCCCAAAAGGGATAGTACGGAAGAGACAAAGCAGCAGGAAGGAATGAGGGAGCACGAGAAATTAAAGGAAACTGGTAGGAATATGAGAAAAAATTCCCATGGGATAGAATGTATGAGAGAGAGAGAGAGAGAGACAGGAAGGAATGTCAGAGAGTGAGAAAAAATAATATCAGAATGACAGAGCGGGAGAAAAAAGAATCTTCATGCAAGAGCGTGAAGAGTCGAGGTGGAATGGTAGAGCTGGAAGAAAAAAAAGGAATTTCTGAGGGAAATAAGTGAAATTCCAGAGGGAAGAAAGGGAAATCCAAGATGGTCCAGATAGTAATGACAGAGCAGGAGTTTTCCGTATGATGTCATCCAAAATAGCCGCTGTTGCGCCGCAACTCCGCAGGCAGCAGCCAGGTGACGGGGAATAGGGCTTTTCCTACTTCTCCTCTATTTTCAGCGTTGGTTAAGTCATCTGTCACAGTTATTCGCAAAACACCTCACGTCTGTTCATCTCAAAAATTTACGATATTCGCTTGCATGCTCCTCGCAAGGTTTTTTTACGATTGTCTTACTTGCTTGTTTTGCCTGTATTGTTTACATATTTCGCACCTTTTCACTTGTATCGTCTTCTAAAGCCAATTTATCCTGACGATCGCGTTAACTCGGTAGAATTTCAGAATGCGAATAAACTTCAGTAGCATGCTTTATCAAATGAGCCTAGTTAGAGACAATGGGTTTTGGAAGATGGTGCTTACCTTGATATCGCTGAATGTCTTTGTGGTTATTATTGTAATCCAAGTTGAAGCGGAACTCGTCCGAAAACATGACACATTGTCACTCTGCATTCCAGTCGGCGCGTTCGTGAGCTCACCGTAAACTGAGGGGTCTATGTTTAAGGCTTCAGGGAATCTTCCGGAAAAGAATGCACGCACTCAGTCCTCTGCGAAGTAGACGTCATTGAACCATAGACGCAGACAATATCAGACCCGTTGCAGTGTTCCAACGTCCTCCTAACACTACAGTGATTGAAGATAAATTCGCCGCTTTTAACATCAAGGTATTGAGAGCCGATGAAAGTGAAGCGAGGTGAGTATGGAGCAGCGCCGAAATGCAGGTAGAGGGAAAATGGGAGATCCCCGAGAAAACCGGCCAACCAGCGGCACCATCCGGCACGATTCCCACAAGCGAATGTCCGGGGCGACCCGCCAGGAATCGAACCCAGTTCGCTTTGTTGGGAGACTAGTAGTCTAACCACGACACCACCGTGGCCCCCGCTAACACGCTAACACTCGAGACGAAGCTTAACGAACCGTCACTACAATGCGGATTACGTGTCTGTCTTCCCATGGTTTCGTCACATTTCGTGTACTAGTTCCTGGTTATCGACTCAAGGTGTTCTGTTGACTGTTTTCACGCTCGTATCACTGTCAAAGCATTATGCCCTGTATGAGCAGAAATTTGTCGATATGAAAATTACACTTCACGCAAGCCGATCATTTGGCTTGCTTCAAACTCCGCAATATTCTTAAAACATGCCCTTTTACGTCAACGAGGCATGCAGACTTCAGTAGTAACGCTTAGAGCTCACTCCCGATGGACAACTATACCTGTCTAGATCCTTAACTGTCCTCTATTTATACATTTTTACACATCAGTTCAGAGGGTGCTGCTGAGTTTAGGCACGCGAAATCGTTCTTAAATTCGAATCATTTTATATCTTCTCCTGCCTTAATTTCCTGTGCGTTTAGTTTTAGTTGCTTGTTTCCTTCTTGGTGTTGCATTTTTACACACAAGAGAGTATGTTAATTTTTTGATATTTATGTTAGGAGATTCTAAAATATAGTATTTTACAAATTTAGGACAAAATCAACGAATAATAGATTTTAATGGTTACCAAAAGCTGTCAAAATTCTAAGTTCGGTAGGCATGTCACTCTAACATAAGACGTTTATATGACCACCATTTTGAAAATAAAGTGTCTACACACTCATAACCTCATGAACGCATGA
Source organism: Clitarchus hookeri (assembly GCA_002778355.1). Taxonomy (NCBI): domain Eukaryota; kingdom Metazoa; phylum Arthropoda; class Insecta; order Phasmatodea; family Phasmatidae; genus Clitarchus; species Clitarchus hookeri. The sequence continues at coordinate 1,080,796 of NQII01000003.1, forward strand.
AAATTTCCTCCTAGGGAAGTATTCTAAAATGCCATGATATTTTATACATTTTAAAAAAATTACACAGTAAGGAAACACATTCCACTTATTTACTGTTCATTGTTCCACACGGCGTTATTCGCACGATCGCTCGGACACATTCTCACCTACACACGTACACACCTACATACACATATTCACGTGTTCTAAGTTTAATGCTTTCATATAATGTGGCCGTACCTTTACTTCTCAACCAACAGCGATTCTTGTTGAATACAAAAATTTCTTGTGTTTTACTAAAAAAACAGACGTTGTATTTTTACAAGCCAAATATTTGTACATTTACAAAGTTTTCCAAAAGTGCATACGAATTCGTTCCAAAATATACAAAAGTATTTACTGTAGAAATCGGTGACGATAACCGACTAATAGCACGTTTTTCTCTCGCCAAATGCTTATTTTCAAATTTCTTGCGTTATCATTCAGTTGTTTTGTTCCAAAATAGATACCTTTACAATTCAGATATTCAGCACTAAATTGAGAAATTTGAATCATTATCCCACTACTTTAGATGATAAATTCTGCTGAATAAAATAATGTACACAATATCTCGCGAATACAAAACTGGTTCTTGATATATATGGCACCAGTTGTCGCGTCCGCAGAACTGTTCGGGATTATTCTGTGCGGGTGAATCAGGAGACGTATGCATGAATGTGTTCATCTTACCCGTTTACATTGAATTATTTACGAATTTGCCAGAAATTTCTTATAACGTTATCACTACTCGCCGTGATCTTTTAAATGGTAATTAAGGGAATTTATACATAACCTTTTCACCTCTATTTATTTACGGATTTAACCGAATTTGTTTTACCTAGTCACTTCTCTCCGTGGGCTTTCATATTCAGATTTGAGTTTATTTCCCAAACCATTTACCTTTATTTATTTACGAATTTTATAAATTTATTTTCGCTTAATCTCATTATGCAGTGATTTTTCATATTCTGATGCGTAGATGTTTACCTAAACCTAAACCTTATTTATTAATGCATTTTCCCGAAATTTCTTTTTACCTAATTCCTTCGCGCTGTAGTCTTCTATATTCCGATTTGTGTTATTTGTTTTATATATTGGCCAGGTTTGCGGAATTTGCTATTTAACTTGTCACCTCTCGACATTATCTTTCATATTCAGAAATGTAGATTTTTACTTAACACGTGTACCTTAATTTAAATACGCGTTAGACCGAAATTTATTTTTGACCTACTCACTTCTCGCCATTATCTTTCGTATTCCGATTTGTGGAATTTTACCTAACTCATTTATGAATTTGGGAGCAATTTTGGCAATATTCTCACTTTTCGCTGTGATAATTTATATTTCGATGTGTAGAGAAAGATGGACGGTAGAAATGAAAGAATGACGTACATTTTAAATTCGAAGTACGTATATCAAATAGTTTAGGAGAGAGCTATACCACCCCTCACCGCACTTAAATTTCGAATTTTTTTGAAAATTGATTTTAAGTGGTTGCTATAGCATGGGTAGTAGGTTTCGATAAAGTTTTGTATTTATACCTCCAAAATTACGACTAAATTTTACTATCTCGATGTGTAGATTTATAACTTACACATTTATGTTAATTTATATCTCAGGGTTTGGTGACGAGGCGGGATCTCGAGAAGGTGGGATCGCGAAGGAGTGGAATAGCGAGGGCAGTTACCGAGAGGGGAAATATGGTATATGTGTAGGATTAACATGCATTTTTATTCTAAGTACGTAGTTTCAGCAGTTTCGAAGAAATACCTATTCAAATCCCCTTTTCCCTTAATTTTAATTTTGTCAAAAAATGGATTTTAATGTTAAGAAGAGCATAAGAAGTAGAAGATGTGTTTCAATTTTAAAATGATAATTCAGAAATTAAGATTACAGTTTAATTTAAAATTCGAGGGTTCCCCAAAATATACCCCTCCCCCCTTGCGCTCATTCTATCACCTCACCAGGGGATAGGATAAAGACAAAAAGGTTGTTAGAATATAACCGAAGAAGGAGGGAGTTTTTTTTTAGAAAAGTAAGACATTCACGAAAGTTGTTAATAATAAGGTGTGAATAAACACCGAATGTAGTGCTTTTTCGAGTGCAATTTGCGGTATCGAAAGATCACGAAAATGGAACCAATCTAAAAAGTAGGGAAACAGGAAAATTTGTGTAAAAGCGGAAAATCTCACACAACATTCGACAATGGATGGTGGTGAACACACAAAAGAAGTTTTGCCAAACAAGGAACAAATTAAGAAAAATTCCCCACACCATAATATTAAAAAATTAAAAATCGTAGCAGGTGCCTACTACTTACACAGCATCATGCTGTCGGGCACCAGGGCGTGCCTTCTGATTCGCGTTACCATAGCTCGAACAATTTAGGAGATATTGTAATTGGAAATTCGACAACCCTTACAGTTTAACAGTTAAGGCAAGGTCGACGGTACACCGTGGGGCGATGGGAACAGCTGTGTTTAAGAAGCTTGCGAAATTCTTGGGAAAACAAGCAGTAACAGCAACAGGTAAAGTATTACAAAATATTCGAGAATGGATGGGTAGTGAACAGGAAAATAAACATTTGTAAAAGAAAATGTGGATAGGAAAATATACAGCACAAATGAAGATGTTGACCTAATGATAGAAGATAATAGTGAGTTGGTGAACAAAATGTACAGTTTGGACAAGAAAATTAACAGTGTAAGTTTAACAATGGACAGTGTTAATGAAAGAACACATGTAGTAAACGAGAAAATAGACAGTGTAGGCGAGAGATTGAGTTAAGCAGGGACTTAAACAGGAAGTAAGCACCCTCAAGAGATAATGGCAGGAATGCCTGCATTAGAAGGTAACAAAACTCTGCGAGTATGGAATAGCAGGGATTTAGTAACACCGAGCCATCGAACAAGATCAGCATGGAGAATTTGGAGGTCGCAGCCAAAACAGCGGCCGCAGAAGAGGCTTAGCAGTTAATCAGTGTAGGTACCCATCAACCAAGTGTGGGTAAAGGCATCACAATTAAGCCGGACCACTAAGACGGACAGATACCCGGGCACAAATACCAGCTCCAGTTCGAGATCGTCACTACTCTGAATGGTTGGGCTGATGAGCAGTGGCCGTACTATGTCGCGGCAGAACTGAGGGACCCTGAACTGAGAAAAATGCAGTTCTTGCAAGAACGACTTCGACAAGAGTAGTTCACACTGTTATAAGACTTGGAGTTGCATTTAGTGACCGATACCTGCGAGACACCCACCATGCCCAACTCCAAAACCGCACTGAGCGACCAGGGTAACAACTGCAGGAGCTGTAGCAGGACATCTTGCGGCGATCCCAGCTGTCTCTGGAAGGGTGCCGCGAGGTGTATCGCGATGCCATCGCAGTAGTTTCATCGCAGTCGACTTCTTCATCGATGTTATCGTCGATATAAAAGTATGGCAAACTGTATGCCTAGTTACACATCACAACATTCAGAATGTCCTGGTCCAAGCACTGGAGGTGGTGTCAATATGACAGTCATAAGTGTTCCGATATCCAGTGGGTATTGTAATGCTAAGCAAAGAAAATGATGACAAGAAGACATTGAAGGAGTTACAGATGATCACAAGAGGCATCGTTTCCAGTATTCACACTACAGAGCTTCGCTGCCCCCACCCAAAATCCCAGAGTGTTGGTCATGTGGACAGCCGGGGCACCTGAGAACCAACTGCCCTCTACAGCAACAACAGTAGCAATCGGAAAACAGGCAGCGAGGGGCAGGTCAGAGTGCAACATCTTCGGAAAACTTGTGGAAACCGATCTTAAGGCAAAGGTTAGCGATTACTAGGTAAAAGGCCTTAATCTTCTTGCAGGTGCATTCGGCGAAACAAGACTCGGATACCATATTGGTGGAGGGGAGCCTGAATGATGCTTTTTGCCAGATGCTCAAAGACATGTGGGCAACTATAACAGTGGTAAGACCAGACAACCTTGCCCCTTTCCCCATCCGTTGTCCGACGACAGCATAGAACAATGCTATTTAACTACACTAACAGACAAGACCACACAAGTTAGAAATAATAGAAGGGTACATTTGAAGTTTGGTAACCTTTGTACCGATCTCGAGATTTACACAGCAGAAATAGAGAAAAAATGCCCATTGGCACTTGATGTTTAATACTAGATGGGGTGCTGTATTCACACTCGTTCTGCAGGCAAGAAATGCCGAAATAGTTGTGAAAGAATATGAGATTTGTCATCTCCAATTAGCAGCCGGGTGTGTGTAGTCAGTCCACTATACTTTCTGCTTCTAGCGAAATTGTCATTTCAGGCATATGGCAGGAAATATTTGTCAGATAATTGTGTATACTGTAACTCTTCTATAGAGGTGGCATTCTATCACAGGGTGAATTTTTGCAAGGGCATTGGTTTCGTCAATATTGGGTAGTTGGCCAGTAATTATATTTAATTTAGCCGACAGTGCTAATTCTTTTCTGGAGGGAACCATTATAGCAGTTTGCAAGAAGATTTGAGAGGTATTTCTAATGTCCCTGAAGCTTCTATGCCACATAATACCGAATGATCTGTACCAGATGCTCTGGGGGAACTGCTAACAAGAACAAGAGGAAACCTCAATTGGTGACAAGAGGAGGAAGTCTCTGAAATTCTGCAGATAAATTGGGATTCTTTCACATGTTGACCAAATGACCTAGGAAGAACAAATTTTACTTGCCATCACACACAAATGGGATACCAGGCCCATAAAGCAGCCGCTAAGGCGAATGCCACTTAAGTGACATAAGATGGTTGAGGGTATTTCGAAACAGTTGTAAGAGTTAGATGTGATAAGACCATCACTCAGTCTATGGTCTTCTCCTGTAGTACCTCATAAAAAGAAAGATTGATCTATGAAATTTCTTTGTAGATTACTACCAACTTAACAATATGATTAAGAAAGTCCTTATCCACCTTTAAGGATAAATGGCACATTGAACAGCCTAGCAGCTTTACAGTGGTATTTTACTTTGTACATGAAGAGTGGGTACTGGCAATGCTAGGTGGTCTCAAAAGACAGAGAAAAGACCGCCTTTTGTGTCCACGGGAAATGAACCTGGTAATTCAAGGTTATGCCCTTCGGGCTATGCAATGTCCCTGCCAACTTTGAACGACTGATGCAGAAAGTCCTACATTTAAACATTTGTCAGGTGTACCTAAATTACATTGTGGTTACCGAAATTATATTTGAAAAGCACCGGGCATGCCTAGCATCTGTGTTTCAGAAAGAAGCCACAATCAACATGGTATAAGTTTCTAATAAATTACACCTTTTTTCAAAATAATATGAAGTTCTTGTGACATATAGTGTCAGCCCATGGAATTCGCACAGACCCTGAAATGACCAGAGCAATAAGAGTTTAACTTCCACCAGCTGACAAAACTGAAGTTCAGAGTTCACTATGTAAATGTGCTTACAACTGTTAATTTGCACTCGGGTTCACCAATAATGCCAAGCCAATGTATGATTTGACCGAGGCTAAAAGAAAATTACAATTGACCATGAATGTGAAGTTACTTTAAGTAAACTAAAAAAAATTATGACACCTCCCTAAATTCCTGGGCTTCCCATTTAGTGAGATTGAGATCATGCTGGATACTGATTCTACTGTGTTAGGCATTAGGTCTGTGTTATCTCCGATTCAGGATGATAAGAAGGGGTCACTGGAATACTTCAGTAAGGTACTGCACAATCCTGAGATAAATTATTTTGTAACATGCAGGGAGCTTCTGGCTGTGGTTAAAGTAATTACACCACCCTTACCTGAAGGCATACACTTTGGCTAAGAAATGATCATACTCCATTATGCTGGCTACTAAATTTCAAGAACAGAGAAGGCCAAATATCCCTATGTACTCTGCACTTGCAAGTATATGACTTTGAAATACAGCACTGTTCTATATGTCTTTACAGCAAAGCAGACACACTTTTCAGGAAACCATGTGAACCATTCTGTCGTCTTTCTGAGTGTCGGGAGGACAAGGGTGGTGCATCATTGAGTACAAGAGAGACAAAAATTCAAGGCTCTGTATCTTCCAATGGGCCACCTACATGGGACGATGGCATTAGGAAGGATTGGCTAAGTGACCCCTCCTTGTGTGCGATACTATAGTAGAAAGAAGTTGGATGTCGACCAAAATGTGAGGAGTTGTTCAATATGGGTTCGACAGTCAAGGAATACTGCGCCCAGTGGAATTCCGTAGTACTAAAATATGGTGAGATTTACATAACCTGGGAAAGCAATAATGCCAAACACATGAACTTGCAATTGGTCCTACAAGAGTGCAGATTCCCAGAAGTGCTGAAATAACTGCATAATACAGCAGCAGGTGGATATTTTTGTGTCAATATATGACCCTCGTTAGAGTTCTGCTAAGCATCTACTGTCAGCATTTTCAGGAGGATTTTGAGAAGTGGTGCGATCTGTGTGATGCTTGTACCACAAGGAAGGATATGAGAAATTAGGGAAGAGGTCATCTTCAGAAGTACAATGTAGGTGCTTCATTTGAGAGGATGGTGGAGGGGATTCTCTGACAATTTACAATCACTGGGTGGAGGAATGGGTACCCTTAGGAAGTGCAAGATTATTTCAAAATTTGGACTGAGGTTATTACAGTTTCAAATCAAGAGGCTGGCACTGTAGGTGATGTACTAGTAAAGAAGTGTTCTCCAGTTATTATGTGCCACTCGAGCATCATTCGGATCAAGGGCGATATTTTGAATCCACTCTTCCAAGAGTTAGCAAGTATTATAGGAATGAATAAATCTCGAATCATGGCATTACAATCTCAGTCAGGCAGGATGGTCGAGTGTCTCAACCACACCTCAGAACATATGGCGTTCTTCGTGGAATATAACCAAAAAGATTAGGACTTTTATTTCTCCTGGCATACCGATTGGCAGTTCACGACTCAACAAGGGTAACACCTTCAAAGATACTTTTTGGGAGAGAGATCCGCCTCCCCTGTNAAAGTATGTTAGTAAAGTACATCAGAGGTAAGTCGAAATGCATGAGTTTGCCCACGGCGACATCATGAAGTTAATAGCAACAGAGAATGAAGACAAATTATGACCAGAGAACACCTGAAGATGTTTTTCTTAAGAAGCACAGCTGTTGTGGCTGTGCATCCCCCAAAGACAGAAGGCATATTGCCCGAAGCTACAAAAATGTTGGAGAGGCCCGTAGAGAATCCTGATGCAGATCAATGATGTGTTGTCATAAAGATTTCTCGACAGGGCTCTAGGGGCCACATCAACTGACTACGAATGTTCAGAAGTCGAAGAGTCTTTTGGGTACCAACAGGCTTGAGCAGGGGACAGTGTTATGTGCGGACCCTCGTGTTGGTCATGCACCGCCAGATTCGGCATGTTAGGGGGTGGTTCATTGAACCTGGCTGCTGCAACATCGTGAAGCCTCCGGTGAGGATGACTGACAACTTTCTTTTAAAGTCACACGGCGATAATCGTTTGGCGGGAAAAAACTCTCGCTCAATACAAAGGCGTATTTCGGTAAGTTTGTTCACACTAAAACTTATGGGAATATTTATTTAAGCTGTTGCCAAGTACACATTTACAGTTTCGAAGACTAGTGGTTACTACATTCATTAGCGATTCTCTTTAGTTACGGCTTCAAAATTGCAAATAAAATTTTTTTGAGTTACATGCAAACATTTTGTACATACGGGTGTCACAGTAACTTTACAATTGTTAACATGTATTTGTCAGCACTGAAATTTGTGGCTTGTGACCATTTTCGCAAGTGCATGCTTTCACAAGCTTTTATTGGAAGTATTTTCGAAATAATAGTATTTGGTATCCCGGATTGTTAACATACGTACTCGTTTCACATTTGTTAAAATACAGAAAAGTTGCAACGATGTAGTTAAACCGACTATTAATTTTCTTATTAAATATCGATATACCTTAAAATGTGGGCCTAACCTAACTCTTTTAGATGACTTCAAGGTGGGTAGAAATATGAAAATTCAAAAATTTTTATATTTACTTTCCTATACATATTAGTTTAAAGACCACTAATAAAATTTATTTTAAAAATTAATTTTCCGCATTTGATAACATTTGCATATACTTCCGTTGTATATTATGACTCAATCCTTGCGTAACGCATATAATGTGATACTGTACTCGCACCAGCTTGTGACGGGCGACGTGTATTCGGTGTGCGGACAGTGACACCCAAACACAGTTACTGTTTCATTGTAAAATTCAGAATGGTTTAAAAGTGTTGAATTGTGTTTCACTCGTAATTTATAATGCAAATGTTACCTTAAAGTACAAGTAAAAATATTATCTGGAAAAAAATATTTATGTCCGATAGTGATATATGGGCTGTTTGGTTACTTTACTTCAGTGCATTATTTTCACTATTTTAACTGTCACACGAGTAAATAAACTACGTGTGATATAATACGTGAAACAATCATAATGGCAGTTAAGTCCCGAATGTGGTGAAAAAATTAAAGATGCCATCTCTCTGAATAGTTATCACCCAGTTTCTTTTCAGAATATTTTTCCCATTTCGGGACAGGAACTAATAACACCTTAAAGGTTGATACCTGCCAAATGCTGAAGTTTGGAAGTAGGCATTGATTCCGCTCTGCGGCGTGAGGCGCCAGCACATGATGCTAGCCCTCAGTGATAGGGCGTAGGAATACGTCGACACTGTTGTCTATAGGTCCAATTTACTAATAAATTACACTGGTTTTGTGTGAGTTCACATAATCGAGTTTTATTGTTGCTTGAACAGGTTAACTGGTACATGAACTCAAGAGACAAACTCCCTCCCTTTCCCTATGTAGGCTACGTATGGTTTGACGCCGCGACTGGCGTTGTGGGGGGGGGGGGAGATTCTTCGCACTTGGTGTAGAACTACTTATCTGACACTGCAGCGCTGAATTCCCTCGGCTGGCGGCTTGGAACTGCTCTCGAACTTGGTGGGCGTCTCGGCGCCTGGCTTCGAAGTTCCTTCTTCCCGGGTCCAACACAGGACTCTGCGTTTGACGAAGTCTGACTTTTCTCGGATGCTTCCCGCCGCACGTCTCGCTTGATGGCCTCCGACTGAGGTCGACGTCGTGATGCATTCTCGATCCTCGAATGTCTCCGGCTGACTGACTGACTGCTCGATCCGCGACTGACTGATTCGACGTCTCTCCACTGACTGTCCTGTTGCTCCCCCCTTCGTGTGGTTTTGTAGCGTCCATCACCATATTCAACTAGCCCCGTCTCTGCTGCACGTGTCCGGGGTGCTTGTCGTCCCTCCGGGTCATAAAACACGTGGCCGCTGCTCGTGTGGTCCGCAGCCGGCGTGGCGTCGTCCCTTGGTTCTGGCCTGGAAGTTTATTGTCCCGTTCTGCACGCACGTCCGTTAAAAGCTCTCATGGTTTATTGTGGTACAAGCCCGGGACAGGTGCAGATGGTGGTGGGATCTCGGTGTCCCTTGGGCAGCTGCAAAATGTAGTTGTGTCCGCGCCCTGGTGCTTTCCGTTGTCTCCGGATGTCGTCTGGACGTGCAGGAACAGTTGCACGTGCCGAAACCTTTGGTAGCGTGCCTTAGCAACTGCGAGGCTCCTGGTGTCCCTCTTCCAGCACGTCCACAAAACCCTTAATCCTTATTGCGGTCGTCTGGCTGCGAGCTCCGCCAGAGCGTGTGTTCTGACGAATAAAATATAGGGACGCAGAATGCGTCAAGGTGTCATTTAGCTACAGTGTCGACTTGGAACTGATTATTTTATATTCTAGTGGTTGCAATAGGTAGCTATATCGAATCTCTGGGCCGGAGTTTCACCACCTGACATCACAGCGGTCACCATATTGAAGAGGAGCGATCCAGTAGTTATTTGGAAAGTAAGTTTTCATGTGGATGGTTTTTATAAACAAGCATACACATTAGGAGTAAACTGTAACTGTAGTATTAATCAACAGTTTTAGCACAAAATAATTAAAACTTAAAAAATATGTATGCATGTTATCAGTGTCGCCTTCGGTGGTAAGAGACGTGTCGTACGTAGAGGCAAGTATAAATGAGAGATTTTCAGAAAATACTTCGGTTGGGATAAGGGTGATGCCAAAATACCTGTTTTAATACCAATAAACTAGGACTATAGTCAACCGTGAGTTGGGATTTGGCGCCGGCTAAATACAAGCGAGTGTTTACCACTCTTGTGTAGCCTCCCGTTTACTTTCGGAATGTTAGGGCATGACTGCGTAGATGTTGGTAACAAAAGTTATATATTTATAGTGGCATTTCAAGTTTATGCAGATATAAGAACTATATTTTAACTAATATATTTTGTAAGTTTTTATTCTTTTGGTATGTTAAGTATATTATTTTGTAGTTGAAGATTTAAAGGTAGTTGTTATTTATATTATGATATCGAAAGGAGATAAATATTTTTAGCGTCCAATGTTGGATAGCAAAATTGGCACGTTAATATATTTGTGAGAGTAAAGAGAGTATTATTACTCTCTTTCATATCTGATGCTCTCAGTTAATCATAATTGATGTCTGATGCTCTCAGTTAATCATAATTACAATAAACGATTATTAATTGTCACATTCAATATTCACATATGCATTGCCATTTAACATTTACACAGCATATAGCATTTCCACACACATGGTCCCAAAATCTATTCACGAATAATTGGATTTCTCACTTACATTCCAAAAAGTACAACTTCTCAGAAAATATTTTAGGGATTTGAACACTTTAATGATAGGTATAATTTAATTGGGCCTTTTAAAAGTTCCTGTTATTATTATTTAAATACTCGCCAATGTACAACATATATTATTTTTCAGGAAATATGTGACATTTATGGTTCCGCTATATGCCACAAGTTTTTTGGTTCACGTTTCGCCATAACATTGGAGAACAATTATTTCCAAAACATGAATTAATTATCAAAATATAACGCCACTGTTAAAAGTAATGTCATAAAATGTTACTCGGCGCAGTATTTATAATACGAATTATATAATTAATCACATTTCTCGGTAGTATTACGTAATTTTAAATCATGTAGAAATATAAATTGTTTGTAAAATAAAAAAAAATTGTAATGGTAAGCACAATATTCTCTTAATTTAAAATTAAAATATAAATATTTCTGTGAGTTTGATATAATTATTAAATACGATTATTGTAATCACTTGTATTTAAACTTCTAAAAAAATAGTAGATTAAAAATGTATAGTATTTTAAAGACATTATAAAATTTTAATAGGTGTTCATAGATTAGACAATATTGTGTTAGAAGTTAGAGATGAAAATAATCTAATTACCTTTGATGTCGTTGATATTGTTATGATTTAGAAGAAAACAGTTGCAACAAAAGTATATCAGCTTCCATATCTAAGAAATATTTTTATTATAATAATGCTGTTATTTTAAAATTGTTATTAATTAAGTAAGAGTGAAAAAATTATAAAAGTAAAAAATTTTTGTTCAAAAATTAAAATTTTCGAGGTAGATATTTTAATATTTTAAAACATTTTATACACAACAGTAAAGATATAACCATAAGATATAAAAAAAAATTTGAGTGTAAGTGATTATTCTGGTAAACATGGGCTCTTTATAAACATTATTTTGAGAAATATCAAAAGTACTATATCATGATTTAATAACAATGTCTAATTAAGCAATACAAATAGTTTGTAAATATTCATTATATGGTAGCATTTAGATGTGTATGAGGACGAAATTAATGTGATTATATAAACGAGAGTAAAAAAAACTTATCAGATTTATTTATGTTAACAATGGCAGTATGTTATGTTTTGAGAATATCATTAACATAGATAATTAAATTAAGATATAAAAGTGGAAGTTTAAAATGTTATTATTGAATATATTTACAAATATAAAAAGAAAAATGTAGAAAAAAAATTAACATCTTTAAATGCAGCCACTTCGATATTACTTCTCCTTTATTTTTTATCCTTTATAATTGGTTTTAATAAAAAAAAATGTTAATACATCCAATTCATGGAATGAAAGTAGTATTTAATGAGTGTTGTAATTTGTATGTTGTCATAATGATGGTGTATTTATTTTTATGGATTGTTCATATTGATTATATAAATTTTATAATGTTATTTTCTGCATTTCAAGTTTACATACATTTTCTTTCCTCGTAATTAATTTCGTCTTTCTGGAACTTTCTTGTTCTTGAAATAAAAATTTCCCGTCGCCACAAGTTTATTTAATTTTAATCTATAAATATTTAAACTTTTGTAACTTTCAAAGTTTTTAAAGTGGCTTTTTATTTTACATATATTTCATAGTAATCCAAAAATTTCAGCATTTATTTGAGCGTTTTTCTATTTTTCATTTTTATTCAAATGCTGAGTACCATAAACATTATCTTTAGTAAAATGGCTCATGTCAAATTCATTAATCGCATTTTTATTGCTTTGTAAAATCATTGTTTTATATCATTGATCGTGTATTTTGATAAAATAAATAAGTATATCTTCAATAATTTTCTGTATATTATTATGGAAGATGCTCTTTATTTATTTTCACAAACCTAATATTGTCTAGTAACATATACAAAATTATATTTTTTTTATTCATAATAAAGGTGGTTAAATGATCGATCACTATACATACATATGCATATTTTAATACAGATAATTTATTCTAAAATAATAATTCATACATTTTACAATTATTTATCATTTCTATGTTAAATCTGTGATATTTTAATTATTTCAAACACGAATGAAAGTTGTAGGCTCCCAAGACCTTAATTTTAAGACCCACCCGCATCTCTCTGCTCGACTCCACAAACCCGATCAGCTTCCAATATTTAACCATATTCCAACTCATCTCATATATCCAGTATATAGTGTTTAAATTTTCTAAATCTAAATTGCCAGCTGCCGATTCAGATCAACCATATAATAAGTATTCCGATATCGCCCAATGTTATATATTGCTAACAGACAAATACATTTAATTACTTTATTGTTTGTTTTAATTTCAAATTTAAATCATTGTCGGCCATCTTTAAGATTTGTCCCGTTTTTATCATAATGTTATATAATAATAATTTATATGAAATTGATAAATCTCCACATATACATAGGTATGATATAAGGTTGAAAAATCAAAGGAAATATGGTTTCACTAGTGTTCCTAATTTTATACATGTTACATTTAATTCCCCCAAGAAATATTAAAGTAATTATAATTTTCATAAGATCAGTTAAAAATTTTCAAATAAAAATAACATTTATTTTTGTATAGTTGCATAATTTTTTTACATAAATTCAGAAGCCGATTGATTTTGAAGATGCAAAACTTTGTAATTAATGACATTTTTACAGTAATTTGATAAAGTTATAAATTCATATATGTTAAACATTTTTACACAATTTATTTGTATGAATTTTAAATTGCCAAACAAATAATCTAATTCACATTTGGCTTTTTTCCCAATAAACATATTTTCTTATTCATTATTTGAGTTTAAGTTAGATCAATTTTAATTGTTATAATTTTAATAAGCAAATTATTGAATAAATAAATGGTCTCAACATAATAAATTAACCAAACTGACGGGTAGGGTAGTTGAAATATATTTAAGTGACCTGCAGCAGCCATTCCCTCGCTATCTAGGTATCTCAGTGACCAATAATAGCAAGCAAACATTCATAAACTATTGTGCACCAAACTGCTATGTTAATATTCGTTTCTATAATGGTGTGCCCTTCTTTGACCTTTATTACAGCTATAATGCTGGTCCCGGTGATGAGTTGGTTGGTTTTACTTTCATACTGGTCGTAGGTGATTGTGGCAGTGTGATTATATGAAATGGATTGATGTTCCCATTGTCCATCACACCGACGATGAGGTGTGCATGATCTCTCTTTTGCAAACTAGCACTGAAGTATCGATGAGTATGACAGTTTGACTTTGCATGACCTTGCATGTTTTTACAGAAGGTATCATTGCGGTAGTAAAGCTGCCCACACTTTAGGCACGGATATTTTATGAGGATGGGACTCTTCCTACACTCATGTATTTCGTGCCGCCGTACGATGAGTTTGTGCGAAATGGCCCTTTCGCAGTAGCTGCAGCGATTAATTTCCACTGGCAGGGGTGATTCAGCCAATGACCCGTGCTCCATCAGAGACGGCGCAGCTAAATAACAGGATGGCACAGCCGAAGAAGTGGATGATGCTGTGAAAACCTCAAATCATGGTACAGCCGAAGAAGTGGAAAGTACTGTGCCAAACTCTGATAATGGTACTCCTACTGGAACTCAAATTTATTCTCAATCGCATATTTCAATTTCTCTAATGAGCTGAGACGATCTACCTTTCACATCTACGATCACTGGCAAACTAAGATACGTATGTGTAACACAGCTGCTTATATACCTTCATGCAGGCTCCATTATATCATGTTAGCATAATTAAAATATCCTTTCACTTGTTTCGTAAAAAATTGTAATAATTTTTTTCAGGCATGTAATTTAAAATTAAACTATAAATTCGCTGTTGATAAGGAAGTGATATATATAATATGTTCTGTGAATTCAGGAATATTTTTCAAATAAATATTAGTGTTATTTTTTATAATTTTGTTTTAAAAATTTAAGTATTAAAACATTATATATATTCAGAGCTTTTGGGCAGCCATGATTATATGCATAAAAATTATAATAAACATGTTGGAATAATAAAGAGAAAAATAACACAAAAAAACATGCTTTGTTTGAAAATGTTGTAGGAAATATAACTACAATGCGGATATATATTAAAATATACAAATTTACACAGTGAAATATACAAATTTATGAAGTGAAATAAAAGTTCACATAGAGAAAACTACAAATTTGCAATTTGCATTGATAAATACACATAACTAATCATAAAAATTAACACGAAAATGTTTTCGTCATGGGTGAAAAGTACAAAATCAATGCATTTCTTTAAAAAAATTTACTTACGTTAAAACCACACAAACTAATATTACACTTTAAAACACTTAAAAAATAAATTTAAAATATAGAAATTCAAATCAATTAACCATGCAGTAAATCACTTGGAAAAATACGAAAACTGATACATAATAAATAAATTAATACACAGAAAATTAATACAAAATAAACTTACTTATGACAAAAACATATAATAAAAGCACACATATATACACAATTAAAACAAACATATGATAAAAGCACATATAAATTACACAGTTAGGGCTTTGAAAATACGATATCTAAAAAATGCATACATGTAAAATTAATATATTACAGAAATAATTATTTAGTAAAAAAATGCCAAAATGGGAAAAGTGTTTTACCAGCACCCAAATAATGCATTATGTCATAGTACCGAAGCCATATAGTACATTATGTATTCCTTTCTCGTCCAATTTTCTTTAATCATTTTTCCACATCATGGTTAATTTATTTATGCATTCGGAGTAAAGTTTGTGCTGGTGTGACCATAAAGTATGTACATTTAGTTTCGCAATTGTATGCTGCTCCAAAATGGTCAAGAAATCTTCATTATGGGTTTTGTTTTGTATCCCAAACCTCAGAACTCCTTTGGCTCGTTTTGTCATCTTGCCATTGCACCTGTACGAGTATAATGTAGACATTGAGCATCACAAATTCCATTATGATACTGCCACCACACTCAGCTTTGACATTTCATACCATTTTTATTTTTCGTCAAATAACTGGAGTGTGTGGTGGGTAGGACCTGATTTCAAACTAGTCAAAGAACTATGCATCCGCATATATTACTTAAAAATCACTGGCCCGTATCTCATGCCAGAGGCTGTCGGTATCCATATATATAGGCTGCAGGTCTTCATTGTACAGGACCCTCATCACATTGTAGTGAAAGAAGTACATTGTGGTTTAACAGACCTAGAGTATAGATAAGCCAGTGGACATGAATTTGTCGAATAGTATGGACTCATGCTGAAAGCGGAAAAGGGCTACATTTTCTTCGTAAATTGTGCAATGCAGGAAAGATGGTTTTGCCACAAATGTTGTTGCCTTTATTCCACTGCACATGAGCTCCATGTTTTCAGATTTCCTTTTTTTCCCCATCATCGTTCCAAAGGTCGCATTAATGACCTGTACAAAAATTTATTTTCATAATTGAATACAGCTGGGGGAAAGCTTATTAGTCCATATTTTTAGATTTATGGCAGGCTGAAAAAGCATGATACTGTCCCTTATGCAGGTCTGTGGGGTATTCTATGTCCACCTCCAAGATGTATCCGCTCGTCTGGCACAGATATGATGTAAGTGTTCTCAGCGGCCCATTTGAAGTTGTGTATGGGCAGTAGCAACTACATGGCTCAGTTATACAAGTTATTTGCACCCACGTGTTGCACGAATGTCGATGGCTTACTGGGGTCGTATTTTTTTACACATATATGTTTTTGGCCTTGCAGTGTCGTTTTATGCATTTTGTTATACCTCCATAGATCCCTTCCTCAATGAACATGCACATGCAAATATCCATATGAACCCTAGCTCACCCCCATCATTTTCAACATTGTGTCGAATGCACACCTGGCACACTGATGTAGTGGGTATAGTCCAACTTACAAGTGACATTCAGATAGCCATGACATGTATTTAACTCCAGGCCAAAAAGAGAATTTCTCATTTGAGATATAGGTCAGTATATTAACAGAGAGTGGTACAACCACTCTCTTGAAATACAGCCTGGGATGAAAGTGGTATCCATCACTGATACCGGTGTCCATCAGCTTGTTGTACAGGTTGTCTTGTAGGGGCAACCGTGGCTCGTCCAACTGGGTCGATTAATCGATATAATCGTATGTGAATATGCATTTTCTTGTGACAAGGGGCAGTTCGCTGGTGCTGAAAAATGTGCAGTGGGTTGTGGATTTTGAAGGTGGCAAGTACTCGGCCAGAGAAGCAAGACTGCGAGCCATAAACCTGAGATATCGACGAAATGGATGAATGAATGGTCGCCCATCTGTTTGAAGAATGTAATCATCTTTTCGCAAGCATGTGGAATGATGAATGCCTGAATATCTCATTCGTGTTATACCCCAGCTGCCTGACAGAGAATTTTTATTGTACCCTAGGTTGTGGAAAAACACTACGAGTTTTTAGGTGTTCGATGCAGAAAATTAAAGCTGGTGCTGGTCCATGCTGGCGTGATGTACCATCAGGTGAAGTGATCGTGGTCCTTCCCCCTTGCAGTTATCCACCATGAATGCCAATGTTTAATAACACCAATATGTCGTCTTTGAGTAGCGAGCCATTTCAACAGGCATTACCGGCAGAATTTTCATTTTCGTGTCCTAAATGGTTTTGACAACATTGCCATTATCACCGATGATCTTCATGAAATGTTTTTCGTCCCATTCAATATGTATATTATGGGTACTTTGGGCTACATGGGTGTTAGGGCTGCAGGTATAACATAGTTATCCTTGTGTATATAAATGCAGAAACTGCAGACCTCGTTCTTTTGGTACGCATGCTTATACATAGTAGCAGCTGCGGTCCGGTTGGCATGTGTGCACAGACAGCAGAAGGGCATGAAAGTCAGTGTACACAACAAACAGCAGTTTATTTAAATGGTGATTTTTTTTAAATTTTAACGCCATATTTCCCCAGCTGCCGCATCTCAATATGCAGTGGAGTATATATGTAATATTGCTTGTCTTGTAAACACTGCTGGCCTGGCAGTCAAGATTTCATTTGACTAGTCATCAAAGTATGTAAAAATGTTTTTGCATACATGAATATTATCATTGTGAGCGGTCAGTTGTGACCGCGCCATATATTCAAAGTTTTGATGTAACGGTAGTGTGCATTTTCCTCAGTGGTCAGCAGTGGCAGGTCAAAGTTTTCAAGCTTTTCTTCTTCCACCACACACATGGGATACACGCAATTTTTTTGTCGAAGGGAAAAATGTTTACTGAGACAGATGTGTGTTGATTTTCTCAAATATGTGTTTACATACAGCAGATTTGAAAACTCAGTGTTGAAAAAATCTAGTTTCAATTCCACAGATTCATGTAGCCAGTCAAATCACTGGGGATATATACCTTCCACGAAACATGCCATATGGTCATCACGATTTTTCGAGTTTATTATGGCCTTCCTGTTCGTAATCGATTAAGGCTGCTCGATATAGGAAGATACACGAAGGGCGACCCCCTTATTGATGCACAGTTGCAGGTGGTTGACCGATGACAAAGTACACCCAAACCCCCAGACCCTCAGGAATAAAGCCTAATCTTCTTGGCAAATCTTTGCAATGCTGCTGCGTAAAGCCTCTTCGATATCGTTAGAATTGTTTACTAAAAATTGTTCTTTTTGATGGCCTTTCTATCTGTGCCTTTGCTTCTGGAGCAGATTTTGTATAATCGCATTTGAGCTATAATTAAATATTATTGGGCCATTATCTCAATGATCAGTTGCGAATTAACTGACATATTTTCTTTATTAGTATCGAAAACATACAAATGGCAGAAATTCCACATGTCCTGCACTCTTTATCGTATGGGCGAGGAAGTTTTGATTTCTCATAAATTTTGTACTGTATTCTCCGAATTTGAATGTCACATGTTGTGGTTTGAACTAGCACTCCTTCGTTTTGTCACAATGCTGGTTGGTCAACAAAGCCAGTCATCATGCATTCACGTCTTATGGTGGCAGCAGAGTTTCCTTCTCACGGTAATGTATTATAAGGGGTTAATTTATTCTTTCACCATGGCAGCATTGAAGTGTTACTGAAACCTTTTATGTTAAGCTGTTGGGCATATAACTGTTTCTGTGCGAGATAAAACTGCTTTGGGTAGGCTTTCTCTTTGGAATGAGGGAGACTCCATGACAGGTACCATCCTTGGCTGGTTAAAATGATTGTGGGTAAAGACGGCGGGAAACACTATACTCTATATAATAAACGAACTTCAACTTACCATTTGAAAGTAAATTTTTTTAGCATCTTACAAAGTTTTTCCCATAATTTTACGAAATCTGACACAATTATCGAAGAGAGTAATCAACATCACTCAGTTATATCAATTAGTTCCATTATTCTCAAACATGCCAGAGAGGAACACTTGAAGCACATGTGGTCATCACGATTTTTCGGTTGGTTATGACCAACTTACCAAAACTCGAGTGCTATTCAAAGCTCAACTATACCATTTTGTCAGTAGGGACTTACATTAGTACATATTACTTAACTACATCAAATGAATAAAAGTTGACTCCTCAATAATGGTACGCCCTTGAAACGTGACCTTTAAACAATAGTACCACCAGAAGGAAGAATAGGATTTTCTAATTTCATTTGATAATGCTACCGTATTATGCCCTCATAACAGACATATTGAATTTGATACCGGACTAACTGGAGGGACCACATCGACAATATGTACTTCATTACTCTAAACTAAAAACACTCTAGCAATTCTAATTAAGTGTTAATCCTGTAATTTTTGCTCATCGCTCCACACTGGGGAATGAGCCATGCGTATTTCAGACAGTAATAAATACCGTTTGCACTATTTGCAGTGGCACATCGATTGCCAAGCATCCTTTATTTTGTTGCAGTGGGAACTTCCTTTTTTAATGCTGTTGTGATGTTTTTGGTGCTTTGGCTCAGCAAGCACTTTGAATGTGGCGTAGGCTCACCTCTAGTCGAGTAAAAAATGAGAAATTAAATAAAAGTTGTTTAATAATACTCTTCCTCAAACATCAATAAATACACTTAGAAAGACAATTTAATTATTTCTAGCACCATCCCATGACAATGACCCTCAGCCAGTACATTAACATATTTATCAAAAAGGAGGACCACTGGATGCTAACATACAATAACATAGAAACCTATCTAAGAGCGTACTCACATCTCAAGTTGTTGGCGATATATTTTACTAAAATAAAAAAATTACTAATGGGCCGAGTCCAATAGAGCTATAAATATTAAAGAGTTACTTTAATTGTAATAAATATTTAATAAATAAAGTTCCCCATTACGTTATGTTAATGAAGCATTAAGATAAAACATTTTCAATTAATTCCATTAATGATTGCTGACGCACAAAATAAATTTTACACAAGAAGCTCTATTATTTATCATAAAACGTGTAGTACATCGAATGAGGGTACTTGTTCGAATGTTATAGGAATATGAATGCCCTTTCTCCACAGTGCTCCCACACCAGATAAACAAATTTTGCCCATTGGCAATGTCCGTTGTTAAAATATCCTGAGATATCAGAGTACCCCCTTTTTGAAAATTATTTTAAAAGCTAAAATTTAAGTGTATATTCATTTACTTTCGTTGTCAGATTTAGCGGATTGACAGTGTCCAAACTCTCACGTTGAAAAGGGTATAGAACCTTAGGAAATTTCTGAAAATGTGCTGGGTTACTTTACAGAGCTCGTTTACGAACAGCGTATTACATACAACTAAAACAGTAATCCGTGGCATCCTTGTACAATGATTTACAATAAAATATATTTTTAATTTGGACGTAATATGTACTGCTTGGTGACAAGGGAGATTGTGATAAGTGTAAATCATAATTCTTTGCATATTACTAGAGATTACCAATAATATTTCTTGCCTTTCATTACTACAATTACGAACTTAATAAAGAATTTCATCCACATCTAAGAAAAACTCTGATTTCTCAGTATTAATGTCGATTATGATTTTTTTTCTTCGAAATTTGTTCACCTGCTCTTCTCTAATTCTCTTTGTTTACCTCACTGGGCTATAAGGGGACGGTCAACTGTACCTGGATACGTATAAGCGCATCATCATTTGAATTGTCTTTTCCTGTCTTGCGATCGATATCAAAGTCGTATTTGGACAAATGTAACTCTATCAGGCTAACGTTGAACTCAGTTCTTTCATTTGCGACAACCATTTGAGCAACCTGTGATCTGTCACTACTGTAAACCATTTACCGTAAAAATAGTAATTCCATTTCTTGATTGAATAAATTATGCTCGAATATTCGCATTGAAATGTAGAATAATATCTCTCGGCTTTGTTTAATTGCCTATAAATATAATATTTTCGAAACTCCTGGTCATTTATTCTCTGTGGCAAGACTGCGATTCGCCGACCATGTACTATCATATGTAACTGTAAAATTGTGCAATCAATTGTATTTTAAGGTCATTAAAACACGCATAAGGAAATTATTTCGTAATTGCTGAACAAACTTGGCTTAAGTATCATTCCTTAAAATAATTAAATAATAATTTTAAAGTGTACAACATAGGTAATTATCTAACAGATTAAAACGAGCACCCCATGTTTAATGGTACACTCGGCCTCGTAAATAGAGCTTACTGATTAACACTAATTAAAGCATAAGATGTCAAAAAATCACACTTGGTTGTGGGATGTTTTAAGTTAAAATTTGTCAAATACGAGTATGTCTCTCCAGCATTATCACAGAGTCCAATAGAGAGTATAGCATTGTGTACTACATATAAAAAGAATCAGTACAAGTTATTTCGGAAGCATAATATGTGTTAGTTATTATGCTCTTGTTGTATTTAATCAAAATTCCAAAGTACGCATTTGAACCAAGGTTTAACTTAATTTTCTGCTGAAAAAAAAAGATTTTATTTGGAAAAATATTAAATTCTTTCCTTACAATTTAATTCCATTACTGTAGGTCAGGTAGCAAAAGAGAACATTGAAAGATTATCTTGAATAGATCTCAGTAGATTTATACTATTGTTTGTGAAAAATTGCAACACCTAAAAATAATAGCCCAAATGTATTCAAACTCGGAGGATGTGTAGAACAGTGTACATGCAATAAGACGTTACGATTTCAGAGAGATGGCGTACACGTAGGCCCAGCAGCGCCCTCTCTTGTGTGACCAGAAAGGTCAGTGTTACGCCAAGCTCAGTCAGTGAAGAGCAGTCAAACGAAGTGAAAGCAAGTGCCATTATGTCTCGTCGATGTCAAACGGCGCCATATCAGCAAGTGAATGAGTTCGAACGGGACAGAATGTTCGGTCTCCGGGAAACGGGTTTGTCATGCAGTGACATTTCGGCTCGTACAGGGCATGCTGCTACAAAAGTGATGCATGTGTGGCACCAGTGGATAGAAGAGAGTTGTACGTAGCGACGAGCGGGTACTAGAAAACACAATGTGACCACAGCACATGATGACCGCCATCTTGTCCGTATGGTTATAACGGACTGTACAACCTTGTCCACAGTATTGTCTCGACACTGGAAAACTGCAACAGTTGTGGACCTATCTGCGTCAATGGTTCGATGCCGTCTGCTGTGGGCTGGACTGGTGGTATGCATGCCGTTGTGTCGGCTTCCATTGTCCAGAAACCACAAACGCCTTAGAATGTAATCGACACGTGAACGCCTTCGCTTGCATACTAAGTAACAAAATGTAGTGTTTTCGGACGAGTCCTGCTTCAACCTGTCGTACAGTGATGGTCACATACGTGTTAGACGCTACCATTGAGACAGCAATTTGGAAGCCTGCATTGTGGAGCGGCATAGCAGACAAACGCTAAGAGTGTTGGTTTGGGGCGCCATTGGATAAAACATGCGATACCGACTCCTATGAATTGAGGGCAATCTGAACAGCAAACGATACATCAGGGAGGTTTTAGAGCCCGAGGTACAGCACCTCCTTCAGGTGACTCCACATGACATATTTCAGCAGGACAATGCCCGGACACATGTGGCGAGGAATCTGCAAGCCTTCTTCGATGAACGACGGGTACCACTGCTTCCCTGGCCTGCACGTTCTCCTGACATGTCGCCCGTAGAACATGTCTGGGATATGGTTGGTCGGCGACTTCTTCAGCATGGACCTCCAGCAACCACTGTAAATGCTTTGAGGACTCGCATACAAACTGCGTGGAGGGATATTCCCCTGGAACATATACAGGTCCTCTTTGATTCCATCACACGACGTTTAGGGACTCTGATTGCAGCATGTGGGGGCTTCACAACATACTCAATTCTCAAGGACAGAGATCATGTACAATTATGTAATCCTAATCAATTGTGTATGTCATATACTTAATATATGTTATAAAGTTCAATTCAGTCAAACATATCATTCTTGGTGTTGCACTTTTTTGAAACGTTAGTGTAGAATGAGAAAACCAGCGCAGTGCCCTTGGCCTTAGCCTTAAAAATACTTGTGAATAGAACAGCCCAAAAACATTTTTATTACAAAATATACTAATACTGAAACAAAAAGTTCAAATATCGAATTACTGAAATACTTAAAAATGTCTTATGGTTTCAGGATTTTCTCGTGGAAAGTCAACAAATTAACCGAACTTTTCAAGCACATTCAGCCTAATAATGAATAATGATATATAATTTTATAATAATAAAATTTACCCAAAATTAATTTAAAAAAAACAAGTAGTTACTAATACAAATTATATCCTACTTTCTTCTTCATGGGTGCAAAAATATTTAATGAAGTTCTTAAAAGCTTAGATTGTAGGTAGGCTTTGATGTCTCGTTGACAGCAATATCATTCGAAATGTAACCAGAAACATGTGCAAGATTACTCAGAAAGTTAAAAATACAGTCATGCCTTACCTGGGACTCTAACAATAAAACACACATACCATAAGCTACCGTATGGCCAACTGCGTTACGGAGGTATGACAGGGAGTAGCAACTTTTGATGTAATAAGTTTAACGTTTCGAACGATAGGGCTTACTAAAATTCATTATTTAGAGGGCCGTCATTTTTAAAATAATTACCTGAGACTCATAAACACATAAGTTTACTTCGTCTTCCATAGCGCCAATTGTTGTGAAGAATTAGGTGGAACTCGGTTGATTCGTTCCCGAGATATGGCTTAAAAACTTGATTTTCTTATTCGGTGCTAAATTACAAAATTGCCTAAAAATGTGGTATTTTATACGATCCTTCAAATGTATACTGACACCATACAATGTTTGATTGAATTATTTCACAGATATTACAAACTTACCCAAATTATTCATATGGTCGCCATTTGTAAAATCAGTGTCTTACCCCACTTAAATCATTTAAGCTTACATGACCATCTGCAGCACTATTGGAGTGTGGAATGTGGTGGTAATAAGTAGATGACTCCGGAAGTGTGCGTAAGTGTTATATTTTCTCACCTGTCAGTTTTTTAAAAGTCCGGCACAATAATTTCTTTGTACACATGTATATATATACCTATGCATATACGTATATACAAATAAACATACTTCAAGAAGAAAATTGTATAAGTTTACTCTTCAGCTAATTTTTATTATATGTTAATTATTTTTATATATTTCATATAAGATACTAATTTTACAGTAGATGTAACTTTTTTTAATGAGTGTCAAGGTTTGTTTTTATATAAGGTGGTTAATTGTAAGAGAAGGCGATAATATATTATCTTCACCACAAAAAATAAAGACATGTTATTATTATTATTACACATAATTGATGATACTAATGAAAACTGTTGAATAATAAAATTTGGTTGAAATTGATTTAATTGATTAATATATACATTGTAACAGAAATAATTTATATTAACACCATTTAAAGAAGCCTGCCACTCATAAAATATGCTGGTTTACATTCTCTATTGAAGTACTACTTGCGTGCGAAATTTGGTGGAAATTGGTTGATTGGTCTTCGATAAAGAATAAAAACTCCATTCTTTCATGTGTCGTTCTTCAGAAAAGGAGCACAGAAATATTATGTATTAGCATATTCGAGTCATAGATACTGCTAGTATACAAAGTTAAGTTATAATTTGTTATATGGATTCGTATATGTAGCATAATAAGCTAAAGTGTTTATTTAGCCGCCAGTCAGAAAATAAATTCCTGGCCCACTTAAAACATACAAATTAATGTGGCCTACCACATGCATACTTCTTCGCCATGTTTGGTAGGAATCAGGTGATTTTTTCCAGAGATATGACATGATAGGAACTTTATTATTTAATGTGGGGCTATTTTACAAAGCAGCTCTGTATAGACACATTTCATAACTATAATAGATACTGCCAGCCTACAAAATTATGTTGAAATACGTTTCGTTGTTTTGTAGACATAGCATATTAAGCTAACATGTTTATATAGCCGCCATTTTGAAAATTTTTGTATGTCCCGTTTACAACATACTAGTTTTCACACCTGCCGCAGTAATACTTATTTGCAAAAGTTGGTAGTAATCGGTCAAATGTTTCCCTGAGGTATAATTTAAAAACTTTATTTATTCATCATAGAAAATGATGTAAAAAAAGTGTTTCCATGTAGACTCATTTCATAGTTTTAATACATATCGAGTGAATACAAAACTAGGTTGGAATTGATTATATGGTTTCGACGATATATCGTGCTAATCCAAAATGACTATATATTGACCATTTTCAAAATAAATGGCTAACCAATTTAAAACCTATAAGATTACTTACTCTGCTGCAGTACTAATTGTTTGCCAAATTTCTCTGGATTCGTTCAGTTGTTTCCCTATATATGAATACAAATTATTTCTTCACATGGTGCTATCTTACAAAATGTCATACAATTGCTTTTTTATGGGCTTATATTATGCTTGTAATTGATACATTCAGAATACACGATTTGGTTGAAATTAGCCAAACGGAATAGAAGATTACCAAATAAACCTAAAATATTTGTATGGCCACCATTTCGAAAATATATACCTACATTTTATAAATAACCTATGTTTACAAGACCTAACATAGTTTTACACACTTGCCAATTTTGGTGATAATCGGCTGAGCAGTTATCGATTAATGTATCATGTAAAAAATATATTTTTATTTCGTGCTGTATTACGAAATGGAGGACTAACATCCATCTCTAAATTCAATAACTTTATGAAACACTGTAAACATACAAAATTTTGTTTAAATCAGTTTAATGGGTCCCGAGATATTACATAGCACCATACATTTTAAAATGGCCCAATAATGAAAGTAAGCAGCCAGCATGGTCGAAAATAAAAAAAAATTCTGATTTATTTGCAAGTACTATATTTGTACCAAGTTTGGTAAAACATTTTTATGTATTCAAAATTTTTTAGTGGGACACAAAACCGACACAAACATACACAAACACAGAGAGAAAAAGGTTCTCATAACACTTTCTTTCCTTTGGAAAGTAGGCTAATAACATAGATAGGAAAGTGATAATCAGTTGAATTTGCCAAGGCTGTGCCTAATGTGTGTGAACATTCTATATCATGGATTGCATTACCACTTTCATGATTAAATGTAACTTAATAAGTAATATTTATTGACCTTGTTTATTCACTGTCATTTCAGATTTATAATTTCCTTTGTAATATTAGTTAGGCCAAGTTTTCTTAATCATATTATCTAATATACGTGAAATTTTAATCTGTGCATACCATAAGTAATATTAAATTTTAAATTTCGTATATTTTCTATCGATTTCCAGTTCTGGTAATGATTTAATACACAGGTATTATTCAACTTGAAAAGTATTTTTTTTCAAATTCAGAAAAAGGTTATTTATTAGAAAAAAATAATTTTCAAGTACATGAAAGTTATATATTTATTTATTTTAAAACATTTAACAAAATAATTACATAAAAAATTATTTATTTTTATATAATAATAAGAATTAAATGAATAATTTTATGGTGATTGGCATTGTTGATAAAAATGTATGCAATTTTTTTAAAATAATATTTAAATTAAAAATGACGACAAAGTTCAATACTATATAAACTCTAAAATAAATAAACAATTAAGAAATTCCAAATTAATAAATATTATATAAATATGATAATGAAAAAGATGATAATTCTGTGAAAGTAATAAAAGTCCTTCATAGGCCTTCATAGTGACGTGTAACGCATATTGGAAGTAGAAACCTCGCTGACACGCACCGCGATTTTAATCCCCCGCGAGCACCTTCGACAGGCACACGCGCGGAGAAGCCAGAAGTAGTTAGTGCGTGCAGGCCATTACACATGTCGCTGCAGCGCTGGACCTCTACAGCCCCCACCCCTGGCAAACCATGTGAACTTGGACTGCTGATGTTACATCGAGTTAAGCAAATAGCCGTCAAGGGAGTTAAGATAGGGAAGGTGGACCACAAGAAAATATCGCCGACACAACTGGAAGGTGAGATGCGCCCCGAGGAAGGGCTGATTTGTTTGAAAGTTGGTGCCAAGAGTGCCTCCCCCTTCCCCTAACAAAATGCAGAAGCACCTGGACACGCGCCCCTAGGTGCCGCTGGCCCACACCCCCCTACCACCAACAACAGGAACCATGGTGCATGTATGAAGTTTTTTTTTTCTGTGCACTCCTCCACACCCCTCCCCTCCCAACAAGGGAAGGCGCATGTACTGTTTTAGGGAGGAGCCAAGAGAGGATATAAGCCAATTTACGAGAGAAGAGGGTTCGGTTTTTATCACCATGCCGAGAGAGTCAGTTGAGTCGCGAATCGCGAGAGGATGTTGGAGCGAGAGGTTACTGGGGGAAGAGTATCCAGGAGCGAACCTAGAGCAGCAGTCGAGGGGAGACAGCACTAAACGCCAGCCTTTCCAAGGCCGCCCACTTCGCCGGATTTCATTCAGCCGACAACATACCAAGCACTACAAGCAGAGCTAAGTATCAGGTCATCCAAAGAAGACCCCCCTTCCCCAAGATGTCACACCTAAATTAATCCAAGTTAGTTAAATAGATAACCACTCCTCGGAAGTGTTTCATTATATATAAACTCAACACAATGTAACCAACCAGTTAAAGTGAAACACCGAAAGACTACCTTATTGTTTACCCTCAACCTATCAGGCACCTTATAGTCTGTGTCATCTAACATTAACTGAGGACCCTATGAACCACTCTGTACACCACAGGTGGGGAATAGAGTCAAGTTAAATTGGCACCCAATGTGGAGCGAATTTAGGTGTGTATAGACATAAACAAGTACCAGACTATACCTGAGAAAAGGGGTCTCACCCTTACCGAAGTATAGTGCTAGCCTGGGTGTCCCAGACTTTGGGGAGTCTCGATAAACCCCTCATGGCGCCTAACGACCAACTCGCACTAGAGGAGGCAAATGTCATAGGCCGGCAGAATAGGAATTCCTATAGGTGGCAGACAAAAAGTATGGAGGACACATGTAGCAGGAAAACATTAGAGGGAAGGGACGCGAGAGCCTAAGGGATCCTAGAGAACCTCTGGACGAGGAATGGGGAAAGAGGAGACGAAAGTCCTCAACTAGAGCCATACAGTGCTCCATTTTGTAGCAGGGCAGGACTATACATGGTCCGATGCAGCCTCTGTTCTCAGCGCTATTGTAATAAGTGTATTTGTTGGACCCAGACATTTCGACCGACAGAAGGCACCCAATACACCTGCTGGAATTGCCAAGAGCAACAATCAAACCAAAACCAAAGGGAAGGGGAGCACCTTTCACCCACAGACCGAATCCCTCTCCCCCCCCCCCTCTAGACTTCACGCAGAACAGTCGCGGAGAATGCCCGAAGAAATAGTACTAACCGAATTTTCAGGAATGCCCCTTGAAGACCCGGAGAATTTTATACATAATAATGAACACGAATTCAAGGTCGGCGGGGTTCCTAAGAAGCGGTGGGTGCTGAAGGCAAGCGAGCGGTTAAAGGGTGCCGCCATTATGTGGTGGAATATATATGGAGAATTTGTGACGAGCTGAGAGCAGTTTGCTACCCGCCTACACAACAAGTTCACAGGGGAGGAAGTACTTATGCCCTTCAGAACAGACTTTTACACACAAACAACAAAGGCAGGAAGAAGCAGAGGTTTTTATTAGACGAAAAGCTCAATTGTATTCCCGCATCGCTCCCGAAAGTACAAAGGTAGAGGGAGTGCATATAATTACAAAGTTTATTCTACCAGCGATAAGAAGCGCCCTTCGACACCTGCGGACGACGGGCAAAGAGTAGTTTGTAGAGATAGCGATTGAGGCGGAGCTCGATTACGAAGAACAGGAGAAAGCAAATGTTCCGACCTACCTGCCACCTGTCCACGTGGCGCGAACGGCAGAGAATAACAGACCCACAAGAGGGGCAGAGGGACAATCGTTGCCGCCGAAGTGTTGGTATTGCCCCGGGAGACACCTGCATGGTGACTGTCCCACAGTGAGAAACCGTATAGCAGCCGCTAAGGAAAAATACACCACAGCTGGCCTCCTCGACATAGGAAAGGGGAACCGTCAGGGTGGAAAGAGGGAGCCAGGAAACGCTGCTGCCGGGACACAGAGTCGCCTGTCAGCCCCAGCATAAGACAAAGGGTGGAACCAATTTTAATGTAAAGCGATCTGAGGCCGGGAACACAAACCCCACGGATCGGAGTCTGCATAAATAATCAGAATCATAATACAGTACAGGACAAGGCCGCAACCGGCAATTTCATTAAAAGCCAGCTGCTAACTCCCGCAGAAAAGCCAGATAAAGAAAAACACCTGAATAATTCAAATGGCCCAGTCTGAGTCACCACGAACCATATACGGAATTATTACACTACCAATATCCACGGAGGTAGAAACAGTACAAACTGAATTTTTTTGCGCACCGCATTTAGTGGAAGAGATTATCCTCGGGCAACATTGGCTAACAAGTCAAAATTGTATAATCGACTGTGGACAACAGCGCCTATATTTAGGCAGACAGGATAGGATGGCCATAAAGTGGGAAGCCCCAATAAACCTGTAAAAATCACAAGAAATCTGTAGTGAAGAGGTAAACCACCAACTCGGGGCTGAACAACTGAGGACATTATTGCGGATACTCAACACTCACATAGCCGTATTCGAGCATACCGGCAGATTAAATCAGACCACGGCCATTCAACATGAAATCTGGGTAACAGTTGCTCGCCCCATATACTGACGACCAGGTAACCCGTCCGCCTACCTCAGGCAAATAATAATAGACCAGGTAGCCAATATGAAACCGCAAGGAATAGTGGAGCCAACTGACTCCCCATATAATGCCAGAGTGGTACTTGTGCCAAAGAAAGATGGAGAATTTCTTTTTTGTGTCAACTACCAGGCCTTAAACAATATCACATACCCTATAGCACCCCCAACTATAAACCTGGCTAATATGCTCCGTGACCTACGGAATGTACGTATATTCCCCACTCTAGACACGTGCAGTGGATACTGGCAAATCTCGGTACACCCAGGATCCAGGAAATATATGGCAACCCCAGAAGGTGAAACCCTGCAGTATCGCGTAATGCCCTTCAGGTTGAAGAATGCACCAGCTACTTTCCAACGACTGATGTCAGCAGTAGTTTTGAGAGGCTGTAGCGGCCAATTTTGCCTAGCGTACCTGAACAATGTCATAGTATATTCGCGCACATGGGAAGAACACCAGGTACACTTGCAAAAGTCCTGGAGCGCTTTGAACTCCATGGACTCATGTGCTGACTGGAGAATTGTTACTTCGGGAAGACCCGAGTAGAATACTTAGGGCACATAAATACCCCGAATGGGAACTATCCAAAGCCCGAGAAAGTGATAGAGATTGAGGAGGCTAGAGTACCAACTAACAGGAGACAATTGAAACATTTTCTGGGGTTATATAAATGGCTCAGAGAGTTTATAGCAGATCTAGCCCCCATGATAGCCCCCCTAAGCGAACTCCTACTGAATACAACTCGCTGGAAATGGACAGACAGACTCGAAGAAGCATTCAGAATATTAAAGGCGCGATATGGCGACATCACCATGCTATACCGGCCTATGCCAGAATTACCCCTAATTTTACAGACCGACGCAAGCGTAGCCGAAATGGGCGCTGTCCTATACCAGGAGCAGTCATAGATCCAGCGACGAATTACAGCGTACGCTAGTACTATGCTAAACGAGACCCATCACCGTTACCACAGTAATGAGCAGGAGAGATTGGCGGTTATTTAGGTAGTCCGCAAATACCACTATTACCTTATGGATCGACCATTCATTCTCAGAACTGATAATAAGGCCCTTACATGGCTGAACACCAAGCGTAACGAAAAAGAAAAATTGGGTAGGTGGGCCTTATTGTTAATGGAATTCTCCTTCACCATCGAACATTGCTCGGGTTAGAACAACGAGCTGCCCGATGCCTTATCCCAACAACCACAGATGCCCAACACAGAGACAGGAACTGACGACTGGGAGTGAATGCTGTCCCCCACTCCCCCAAAACTCCCACAACCGGATGACGTGGAACTACAGCTAATAAAGTTCCACGAAAACAAAAATCTGTTACAAGACCAACAGTAGGCCGACCCCATATTACAGGAGTTAATGAGGAGATATCCAGACCGGTACGAGGTAAGAGGTGACATAATCTGGGTGAGACCGCACCCACAAACAAATTAATGGAAAATCTGGGTCCCCCAATAGCTACGACCCAGTATCTGTGAACCCCACCATTATCACCCCCACGCAGGACATCTGGGCTTTCACGAGACCTTAAGGGACCTGACCCACAGATATACATGGCAAGGAATTAGTCTAGATGTGAGGGAATACGCCACCAGGTGCCAGACATTAACAAGGACAAAGTTTCCAGCCTAGAAGTTAAGAGTTGTTTTCTTTCGATGGCCTGTGAATCCGCCCTTACCGTAAGAATGAACCATGTCACCAAAACTTAAATGTTGTCAGTCAACTGTCCAAATAACCGGCCGTCTGCCATCTTACTTGTTTGCATATATCAAAAACGTCCCCGAGATACCAGGGAACAGAAGCACAGAAAAACAAATACCTTAGATCTGGAAAGATCACTTAAGGGCATTTAGTTTTGTGTCAATTGTAACCCTGTACAAATGGCTGTCATTAATGTAATTCAATCCGAGATGTGTGGTACCAAGTTTATGTTTGTTTAGCTAGTTCAAAGAGTAGATTGGCCTGCGATGTATTTTAAAAATCAGATATATATTGTATAATGTAATCATGCCGTAGGCGTCATGTGTAATCAGAGCCAGATTGTTAGTTAGACCCTTCTTGCAGACAGGAGGCTAGCTAGGTATGAACTGCAGGGTGCGCATCCTTGGTTAACAGGAGGGAGGGGACAAGAGGAAGGAGAAGTGTCGAAGTGGAGGGGAATCACAGCTGTCGTATGTCCACGAGACACAGAGTGCGAACTTAGTGAAAACCACAGCACAGAGTGGGAGTTAGATAGATATGCAATCGAATACCGACATTTTGGTGCGGGTGGGTCAGCTTCGTAGACGCCGGGGTGGATTTGACGTGTTACACATATTGGAAGTAGAAACTTTGCTGACACCCCCCGCGATTTTAATCTCCAGTGAGCACCTTCGACAGGCACGCGCGCAGAGAAGCCAGAAGTAGTTAGCGCGTGCAGGCCATTACACGTGTCGCTGCAGAACGGGATCTCTCCTGCCCCTACCCCTAGTATACTGCGTGAACTTGGACACACCGACGTTACGCTGAGTTAAGCAAATAGCCGTCAAGGGAGTTAAAATAGGGAAGGCGGACCACAGGAAAATATCGCGGACCCACTCGGAAGTGGGTCAAAATACGAATCGACTACATGACATCCATACCAGCAAAGTATACGAACCGACAATACCAAACGACCATTCCATCCGACCAGTTTAACGACCATCAAAATCAGCCAACCATACCACCCGATCATGCCGACTAGCCTACCAGCCATACAGACTGGATATTTTACTAGCTTAAAATACCAAAGTACCATACCAGCTGACCAGGCCAACCAACCAAACCATCCAACCATACTGACGAACCCTACTGACAAACCATACCGACAAACAATACTGGCCAATAACTGACTCCAACAAAGACTGAATCCAAACAATATTGACTGCGCCAAAGACTTGCTCCTGCAGTTACCAACTCCTGCCAAACTGGCTGAAACAATGGGCAAGGCCAATCAACAAAAGATTATGACTTATCTCAGAAAAGTCACCTAATACAGATTTCATTGCTACCCATTTCGCGAGAAAACTTTGAAAAACAAAAAGCAAATATTTGCAAAGCTTCGCAAATCTTCGCAAAATCTTCGGAAAACATTTCCCCTACTAAGATTATGCGGGGAATAGAGGGTGATTTTTGAAAAATTATGCGAATCTCTTCGAGAGTCATTTCGTGAACCAATATGCGAGCGGCGAAACACCTCTCAAAGCATGCCATGATCTATACCACAAAATATGATGAGAGAGCTGTGAAACATTCCTCTAAGTAGATCATGGACCATGCCACAAACTAAGACGCGAACTACGAAAAGTGTCTCAAAGCATGTAGTGTGCCATATCATTATGCGATGCCAGAACTATTTGTGACGAGGCTCTGTTGGTGGATGGGTGAATAACTTCGCCACAAGGAAACCACGAGACCTCATGTGTGAAGATATATGGGATGTATAGTCGGCTTACATGGTTGTCTCTTATGGTTGGATCGTTCGGTTTCCTGGTATGGCTGGATCGTATAGCTAGCTGGTATGGTTGGTTCGTATGGTTGGTTCGTATGGTTGGTATGGTTGGTTCGTATCGTTGGTTGGTATGGTCGGATTTATCTGTTTGGATGTGTATTTATCACTAATTATTATAAAATAAAGTCACCTCTGCTTACAAAGGACCTGGACAATAGTCAGATATATTGATCTGATTCACCTTATGCTGGCCTTGTACATTCCAAACTTCAAGGTCTCAGTATCGTCGACAACTTAACCAGTCGAACTGAAGTCAGCGACGGTACCATCAAAGACGAAGTCGGCGATGTGATCTTGTCAAAGGAATGCAATTAAACGAATGCTTGGTCACGATCTACGTTTCAATAGCAAGCTGGTTCAAGCAGGTACTTAAAATGTGAGTAGATATTTACTTTGGTGCTGAAATATATGCATAATTACGATCCAAACCGATAACAACATGTATACTGTAATAGAAGTGTCGAACACAATATAAATTACCAGCGTGATAGCTTCTAATTCAGGAGAAATAAGACGATCTATCGTATGTCGCATCATACGAAGAAATTTGATGTGGTAGGGGTTTGGCAACATTATTTATCTTCAGATGTAGCGATGTTGCATGACCAATAGCCAATCACAAGCTACAGTGTAAGGGGATAGGGGCCGACGAAATAGCCAATAAAATATAGTAGTTGGGTTGATGGGGTCGAACTACAGTAAGCAAATGGGGCTGGCTGAAGTGATTGAAGTGTGAAAAGTGATCGATGCGTGGTTGGGGGGAGGCGGAGTCGAACTTTTTCCAAGTAATCTGACGAGGTATAGCAACTGATTGGTGGGGTGAAGGTGGAAAAACCAATCAGTCGAACTTTTTATAATGAATAAATGGATTGGAGGGATTTGGCTGGAATAAGGGGAGGGGGTGGGTGTCGTTGGGTAGGTGGAAGCAGTTGGGGTCGGATAGTGAGAGAGGTGGAGTGTCGGGAAGTGGTTTGTTGGCGAGGGTTGACCGTTATCGGATGGAACTATGGCGAATAAATTGTGAAGAGGATCGAACAATTGCAAATAAATGGTGATGGATGTGCATTTATCGTTTTTAAGGTTACCAGGGTTAAGGTCACCCATATCCAACATTGCGGTTGGGGTCAGTAATGTAATTTTGTCCTCCACTTCTACGAGTTCTTTTTTAAGTTTCTTACAATTTTTCTCAATTGTTTATTTAAGGTTAATGGGGTCAAGGTTACATACACAGAACTTGTTGATCGGGTCAGTAATTAAATTTTTCCTCAATTTTTAAGAATGTTTCTATTTTTCCTAGATTTTTTTCGTTGTTCCAGAGGCCAATGTAAAGGACAGTCACATCCAATATGGTGGTTGCGGGCCAATAACGTAAACAAACATGGTCAATACAGGCCCGAAGAGCGCAAACCCCGTCTGTGATATCAACCACGATAGTAGATGGCTTCGGGATCCGATACCGCGATATCCTTGTCACCTTACATATATTGAAAATCTTCTGTTAGAAATGTATAGTATGTCTTACAAAAGGTTATGAGATGCGGTCTTTAAAAAATTTTCATTTGTGAAATTAAAGGAATTTGTTTGGGGTTTTCAAATTATTTGTATAAACTACACATGAATTTTGGCATGAGTAACCAGATCCTCATGTGTATCCTATTTCATCCTTGAAAACGAGTAGGGGAGGTAAGTATGCGCTTACCATGAATTTTTTAGATACCACAAAGCCATTTATTTGTTACGATATCGTAATGTTGTTGAATCAGCATATGGGGACACATTACGTAGATATGTCATTTTAACTCGTAAATGATACGAAATAAATCACTTAACAAGTTTTAAAAAACTTTACCCATGAAGCAGAAGGAAATTACTCTCTCTTAGTATCCGAATTGTGTTGTTCGAGGCGTACGTCTTTCGCTTACCACAGTCAGTCTTAAAATTATTTCCCACAATTTTTTTTTTAATTTCTTCTGAAATAAGTGACTGACGAAA
The DNA here is from genome assembly GCA_002778355.1 of Clitarchus hookeri. Taxonomy (NCBI): domain Eukaryota; kingdom Metazoa; phylum Arthropoda; class Insecta; order Phasmatodea; family Phasmatidae; genus Clitarchus; species Clitarchus hookeri. The sequence continues at coordinate 1,116,345 of NQII01000003.1, forward strand.
TGCTAATATATCGTGATAAATTAATTACAAGGCACAGTTACTAAATATGTCACTATACTTACTCCCAAAACATAGTCTTATACACGTGCGACATGCTGTTGGTGGGAAAGAGTATAAGTAATATTTTTTTCACCTATCTCTAGGTTTGAGTGAGTTATGTATAAGTGTGTTGTAGTTTGAGCTTCTTCATAATATTTACAGTGGTTTAAGAACTTTGGTAATTTACAAGGAAACCCATGGATCACTATTTTTTTTTTGTGGGGGTACTATTTCCGTCCTCTCGCAGATATTCAGAGGTATAGCAATAAAATATCATTCAAGAAAATTCTTTTAAAATGATTTCAATTTAAGTTGATACTAAAAAAATACTAAACTACTTCGAAAATATGCAACAATCGCAGTCGATACTGCATCAAAGTGTAATGTCTGCTCTTGATATAACCCTAGTAAAACTCGTGCTGAAACACACTGATCTTATTTTTAGGTGGTCCCAGTTCCTGTGCCCATGGGCTTGCCCGTGGAGAAGAGTGAGGATATGAAATCAGACATCTTCCGCTCAAGAAAAGATTTACTCATTCGACACCATTTGCAACGTACTACAGGTGCAGGTACGTAATCAAAATATTAATTTCGGGAGCGCAGACTTCGTGGAGCTGCAAAACGTAATGAGCCACGCATTTATATGGCCAGCTACCTGGAGATGGCTTGCATTTTTAAAGAAGGCATGAAGTACACGCCGAAAGAGGCAGTACAAATCTATCAATGCCCAAAGGCCTCAACGAACAATCGCTCAACTAGTATGAGGCTTTTTCATCGTGCGTCGCGCAACGATGGAATTTAAGCTGCGTCTCTACTTTACAGTTATTGTGCAACTGCCTAGACGATTTTTGCATTGTTTCAGATATTATTTTATTAGATAAAGTGCATAAAATTGCAATGTGTTGCTATCTTATGAGATAATAATTATTTCTACATAAAAACTTATAAATATAACTTTTTCTTCGTCGACAGGAAAGCTCCTTTATTGCGTAATAAAAAAGTATTTGCAAGAGTGTTAGGAGCGTTTTTCAAATGGTTCCAGAATGGTCAGGTTTTGATAGTACAGTAACAATTTTAAGACTTTTTTCTGTAGTTAGACTAAGCAGTGCGCGATTATTTCCGTCAACCAAGTCATAGCTATTAAATGGACTGTCCACAGCAATAAATGTGACAAACAATGATTATATAGACATAAGGATGTATCTAAAATACACATCAGCCATATTTAGACATGTAAAGGAGGCAGAAATGACAATGAAGATAGGTACTTTAACGCTTCTGTGTATTGGTAGAGGTGTTACCGTTTAAAACGAGAGACACTGGACCCCTGTTACGTGGAATGCCATATCGGCGTTGGTCTGCACGATACACAACACAGCATACATAAGTAGTGGGAGAGCATGCGAGCAGAGTCTGTAGCTCTGGATGTGTTATGTGCTGTGGTATTGCGCAGTAATTCCACACAGTTCACTAGTGCTGTGCCATCGCACCCTATCAGTCCACATCCCAGCCGACTCACGGAATTACTCTGTAGAGCACCAAACGGTTAAGGTGAACTGTTGTGTGGTCATCACTGACTAGGTTATGGAACAGTAAGTGAGTGAGTGAAGAGATTTGGGTGGTTCTTAACAGCGAGGTCTTAAGAGCTAATGAGGGTGATTGAGATGAGTATACAGCAGCGCCGGAATGAAAGGGTGGGGAAAACGGGAGATCCCCGAGGAAACCTACCGACCAGCGGCATCGTCATCGGCACGACTCTTGCCCACATGCGAAAATCCGGGAGTGACTCGGCCGGAATTGAAACCGGTTTCCCTTGGTGATAGGCGAGCAGACTAACCGCTCAGCCTTTGCAGCCCCTAAAGAACAGTAGTCTGTACCGATATTCAAATGGGGAGTTGGCAGATGCTCGTTTTATGTATGAGCTAGCGAACGGTAATAGCAGTGAATCTGAACCTTTCTATCGGAATATATATCTAGAACGATGGTGTCCAGAAAGGAGAACATTTGAAACACTCCATTGGCATCTCAGGGAACACGGCATGTTCCGCACCACCACTGCTGACCGGGGGATATCTAGAAGGACGAGAGCACCACAACTGGAGGCGGTGATTGTGAATGTTATCGAAGAGACAACCAGTGTTTGCACAAGACAGCTACAACTAATGATGTTGGCCACATTGCTGTCTAGAGGTTGTTGCACGAATGTCTCTTGTATCCATACCATGTACTGCGTATGCAGGCCTGGTCACCAGTTGATTTCCCATCTCGACTTGTGTTCTGTCAATGGTTCGTTCAACAATGTGCCAATTTGGACTTCACTGCATCTGTGCTGTTTAGAGATTAGGCGTCCTTCAACCGGGATCACTTTGTGAATTTTCAGAATCAGCATGTAAGAGCATACGAGTATCCTTCTCGCAAGTGTTCAATCCAGTCGTGAGCAACGCTTTTCGGTCAATTTGTAGGCCGTTATTATTGGTGACTGTTTAGTAGGACCCTATGTTGTTCCACCCAGGATCGATGTAATAATTAACCATTAGTAATTGAGGAAAATTTGCCTTCTCTGTTAGTAGATGTCCTGTTAGCGATACGAAAACACATGTACTCCATGCACGATGGAGCTACTGCCTATTATAGTCGCTGCGTTCGTATGTTTCTGAATCGACAGTTTGGCGACTGCTAGATAAGTAGAGGTTGATAAACACCTTGGCTTCCACGTAGCACTGTTCTTAGTCCACTGGACTTTTATTTGTGAGGGCATTTGACAAGCATTGTGTATGCAACCCTATTGCAAAATTTCGGGAGTCTTCGTGAGAGTCTGACTCTCAAGGCCCCAATGTTAAGAGCCGCCCAAATATCTTCACTCGTTCTTTGTGATTGTATTGTAAAACACTGCCAGGGTTACATGATCGCATCTGGCAGTCATTGCTGCGACATGTGGTCCCATGTATCCATGATCACGGTAGACATTTCTAGCACATGTTATGAGATAGTTACCTCTGATATATACTATTTCCTGTGCTATGATTACATGAGTTTCGCAATATTCACTGTGTTTGTGCGTTTTCCATTTTGAGAATGTTAAGGGTTCTGGTATGGTTTGCTGTTTACATAGATCAAGTAACGATTCGGCGGTTCCGATATGTTTCTTATGGCGACGCTGGAATAAGAAATATATTCTTGGTCAGACATATCTTAGAGGAATGTGATTCAGTGGAGATTATGACATAATTTTTTCCGGTGGTTCAAGATAACATGGTTCGTCATTGTAATTTCAACATTGGCTGTGCTAAACGTCACTTGAACAACCATTATACCCCTCCTCTGCTGTGTGCAGTGAACCAGTAACTATGTGCACGATTTGTTTTCTGATTTGGTGAATCTGTAATTATATTGCTTCCAACGCGCGTCCATGAATATCAGTTCATGACATTCTTGTGTTTTGCAACTTTTGAATTTGCATTTTGATTAGGTGTCCTTGTATTTTTATTCACAGTTTTCGTTGGAAGAATGGTAACAACGGTTTCCGAAACCTGATTAAATCTCCTTATTTGTATATCCATACCTAATTTGTGATTTTTTCACATGAATTGTGATATATATTGTCGTTTTCCAGACAGACTGGCAGCTTCCACTAACGATATCGTTTATAATTTGTCGCACATATCTTAAGTCAAATGGGATTTAAAATCAGTTTTGCATCTTTATACCAAATTATTTAACTTTTTGCTTACTTATGTTTGCCACATGACTGAGCAGTGGTCAATAATGATTTATTACTATTTGTATCATATATATATATATATATATATATATATATATATATATATATTTATTTATATGTGTGTGTGCACCTACATTTTTGTGACTTTCTCATTTTTTTGGCAGATGTGATGAGCAATTGATCTCTTCTATTTACTCAGTTCCCTTTAATGGATCAAAGTGTGGCATTTGGAATGACAGACAACTGTCAGGAAGTGCTAAGAGAACTCCTCAGCGTTTTGCAAGGTGGTTCTTCATGTGGCTTCGGAGAAAGTTTTCAAGTTATTTTGTATGTGAAAGTTATAGTTACATTTAGGTGGAGGGTTTTATCGACCAAAGGAAACCGTTATGTGTAAAGGGTCTACACACTCTAGCTGGTAGATATACTTTTTTGCAATTATTTGATTTGCTTTGCACAACAATATTACAATAAAGAGCCTCGGATTTCTTTTCATCTTGCAATTCCTTGGTCCTGTGTGGGGTCCCCAAGCTAACGATTCTACTTTATATTTTATTTTCATGACATTCGATTTGTGTTTATCCCCTGTAAAGTATTTATTTACATTGTCCTATCATTAAAAATATATGCCACATTATTATATGCCTCAGGGAAAAATTGCTGCTTGAGTCTCCAGCTTACACCATGCTTTTCCGTTAGAGGTGCATAATAATTTATAACAATTGCGTATGAATAAGTATACAGTCAGAAATTAACGCACATACATCACCAACAATTCTTCAAAGCACATGTCGTTATATGAACTGCGCACATAGAACCTCTCTTTTGTAACGGCTATTTTCTTCGTCTGAATTTTACATTTGGACTTTATACTATATTTCTAGTGTCACCTTAACACAAAAATTTTTTTAGCTTTTCTCCATGAAGTGACTATTAGTTTATTTTTCTATTGAATATCAGTTACATTTCAGGGCTCTGGCACCAGTGTTCGAACTAAGATACCAATACATTTGGACACCTCAGGATCCTGTGGATAAAAGGGTCCGCCGCAAGCTGCTGATGGACGTCAGCAATATTCGATGTATGACCTGTACTGCGATATAATCTATTGACTCCGGCTGTCCCTGACACTGGCATTGTATAGCATTTGCCTTGATCTTGAAAAACCTGACAAATTGAGAAAATAAGGGAAAACTTATTTTGAGAAATGGTAGAATTGTAATATAACAAAATATTTATTAACAATTATTATTATTTAAAGTGTTTATTAGGGGCCCGCCTTCCTAGAGTGTATCAAGTGCTCAATCTCCACTAAGCACAAGGTTCTGACCTGGCATGTAGTGTTCGCTTCGTGTTGCCTGTATGCCTACATATGGGATTTGAAGTAGTGACCCTATTCTTTTTTTTTGTGGAAATTCTATAGTAAGGTTCGATGCAAGGCCGTTGAGTATTTTCGTATCTGTATAATACGTATATTTTGTGATACAGTGCTTCGAAAAAGACCTTTTTAAGTATGTTAAGAGTGCTTTGAAATGCTGTTTCTAATGTGTGTGACGTTTTGAAATCACTAGACGGGCCTCGTTTGAAGTGTGTGTTCTTTACGTAGACCAGCACATTAGACGCACGTTTAATACACTGTAATTTTTTTGTGCTTTTACAAGAAAAATCTTTGGAAATCCAATTGCAGGAAAATCCTTTGTAGCGTTACAGATTTCTTGTAAAATCTGCAAGACATATATTTCCAATATTACAAATCATGGCTTGTTTTATTAGGTACATTATAGAGAAGTGGACATTAAAATAATTTTTTCTTCTTCTACAAACAAATTCGATGAATTATTGACATAATAGGGAAAAAATTATTTCAAACATTATTTACAGAGAAAATTTTTTTTTACGTCTTGCCAACATGGGGACTACCACCCACATCAATTGCGTTAGTACCCCACTCCATTACCAACAAGACCAACATTACTTAAGAATTTATTAATAATATTTGTACTTAATATATCAGTAAATGCAGGACAAATATATATCAGGTTATTCAGTTAAGAAGAGCGCATTTATTTAATTTTAAGAGGATCTGTTTATATATGAATCATTATTATTAACTGGTAATCAGTAATAGCGTCACATGTTTTTAAATTGTCGTTTTATTGTGTTTATTTGATTTGTTTTAAGTTATTCAAACCTGCAATTAATTTCTCTTCCACGCTACTTCATTTTACTTCACCTATTGTTTTTGCACAAACAGCTATATACTGTCTTACGTTGTTGATTGTCCGCCATATCTTGAACTCGTGGAAACGAGTCAGTATACTACAAACATTTCTTGAGGTGAATTACAAACACGGCTCTTGTTGTTTAACAAACCAGTTATTTTACAAGATAAATTATTGTACTGTTACAATCATTTGTAAAATTACAAACTCTCTCTCTGTAAAATCTACAAACATTTCTTATAGTTTATTTTTGTGGGAAAACACGCATTTCTGACACTCCGCATCACAATTCAATCCTAGGTAGGCTGGCCCCTTAAATATTGAATATCAAGTGACCCACGCTTGTAAATATACTCTCATATATTCGGCTGTCATCTCGGCTGTGTGCTGAAATGAGCTGCTTCTCATATAGTCCCATCTTGTTTTACTAGCTTGCCATTTAAGTGCGCCAAAGTCACTTGATTAATGATTATGCTGGGTGCAAGAGTGAGCTGACATAATTGTTTACAGCTAAAATAAGAACTAGAGACTGGGAGGCATGGGATCGACGCTGGAGTGACAGACGTTACCGATGGGAGAAGAATAGTTACTACCAGAAATCAAACAAATTCATTTCTGCAAGCCAACGGACTGACTTGTTTTAGAAGTGTAACAAATACTAAATCGAAAATCTGTAATTTTCTATTAGTAGATATCCGATTTCAAAAATGTTTTCTTATTCAGCAGTGTTCCTAGGTGTATTAAAAACCTAACATAAACATTTAATTTATTTTACTATGAGTAAGTTAAAATCATTAAATAAAATAAGATCCATGCCATTTTTACAATATGAATTTAAAAATTAATAAAAAATAATCCCAGTTGTGTAGATGAAAATTTGTTTCATTTAATGTAATTAAAATTTTAATTTAAAATTATTGGGACACCCCAATTAAAATTTCAAACAGTATCTGCTTTTTATTAATTCAAGTAATATATATTGAAACTTAAAATTAAAAATTTGACATGGTGAATTACAAATTTATGAGGAAATTTTTAAATTGCAATTTAATTTTTTTAATTAAAGTTTTAAAATTCATAACTACAAAAATATTTTAAAAAATAAATTCAAATGTTATTATTAATAATATGAAAATGGTTAAGATTAACTGGCATTATTAACACTACTTAAAATATTAAAATAAAAAATAAAATATTTTTTCCAAGGCAACCACTAATTCGCAAATTTGATTAAAATGTACTAATTCCTTATATTTAATTTTATTCGCAATTACATTATATGTATTATATTTTATTCCAAATAAATACATTTGTTTTACCTGCTCTAATTATTTTATTAGTAAATAGGTTACATTCTAAAAATGCATAATTTTTAAACACTGTAGTAAATAATGTATATATCTAAACTCAGATTCTAAATAATGTAACAATTGTGGAAAATTATTTTTTCCTTTTTGTTTCCTGTGAAAATATGATAATGATTTTCCATATATATTTTGTATTTTTTTAAATGTAAATTTGCCTTGGTTCAAATTATCACTATTGTGTATAGGGTACATCATAGAATTTGAAACATGATATGTTGTAAACGAAAGAATGAACAATTTTTTGAACCATAACAGACATCAAACTTATATTTAATGGTTCATATTTAGTATGCCATAGTTTAATTTTATTTATATACATTTTTATCAGTTGTATCGTTATGTTGAATAACAAGCATGACCTAACCCTCTTTTAAAATATCTGGACATGTAATCGAAGGTATTTTTTGACAACTATGAACACATTGTTTAAATGATAAAACAATATCTGGATAATTAATATTTTTAATACATTTTGTAATTGATATGGCTTCCCAAACTATAAAAGCTATAATTTCTTATTTTAATTTTTGTATTATTGCTTAATGCAATATATTTTTATTCTCTTTTGTTGAAGATGATGATAGATCTGAAAGTTCTTCTTTCATACAACATCTTGGTTTGCTTATTAATTTCAGTGTTTCTTCATAATGAACCACTTAATGGCTATTTATGAAAATATAAAGGCATCTCCGAGACACCTCTAATTAATAATGGAAAAGAAATAATTGATTTTATATTATTGTTTCCTTCAAGTCCCTGAACATCTGTAATCTGATTTCTACATCTACCATAATTAGTTTTTTCATTCGAGTCTATATATAAAAAACTAAAATTTTTATTACAACATTCAGCACAAATTAATTTAAATATTTATTTCGTATGCCTTCTCCACCAACAAAATTGTTATTGACATGTTTTCCATTTGTACCCTCTTGTAGAAATATATTTAAATAATTTGTATTATTTTTGCTTATTGTTTTGTAACTGTACTATAAATTTGAGATAAATAAAATACCAAAATTTGTACGTCTTTCTCTTGTAAAATATTTACTAATTAATTCCTGGTTTTTTGAAATCACATCATCGAAGATAACCACAAAATTATTTTCACTTTCATCTAAGAAAATTATTTCTTCAAAATGATTTTTAAAATATTACATACATTCTTTTAAATAATTTGATAAAATTAACATAAAATGTTAATTTCTCAAACATATTGTTCATTTAAACTTTAAGAACAAACATTAAATTTAATAACATTTGTTTAACAATTTTTATATAAAAATTATTTATGAAATCCTTTTTTCTACAATTTCTTGAACCAATTATTATTGCTTTAATGTTATCTGGTAAAAGTTAAACTTTTTTTACTTTATTGTGTTTATTCCTTAATTAAACCACATCATCCCAGTCAACCTCATTTAATAAATAGTTTTTTTATTTTTTAAATGAATCAGGTTTTCTAGTTAAAAAGAAAAATGTTCTACAATAACGAAAACAATTTCGTTATTTTATTTTTAATTATGAAAATGCTATTGTTATAATAAGTTGTAATACATAATTTTTAACATTCAATATAAATAATATTATCAGAGTCGTTAATCAAGAAAATGAAGAAATCATTATTCTGAATGGTTATTATGATATCGAATAATTAGAGAAAACTGTACATTTATACGAAACATAAACAAATAACATTGTTTAGAGACAAATAATACAACAAACAGAATAAGAGTGAATAGTACATATAATATACAACTTGTAGATCGACTATTACATATTTTAGGTTTTGAAAGAGATAAAATAATTAATAATGATGTTGGTGTTATAATACATAATTTAAACTGTTTAAAAAACAATTAATACTAATTGTTATTTAGCTTATAGCATGTTTATCAAAGATAATTAATTAAATTATTCAGAAACATATATAGCGTGTTTTGTACCGACAACAAAGTTTTGTTCTCGTGATTCAGTTGTGTCGGGCCCGCTTAAACATTATTTTTAAAAATTACTTATTACAGGTTTAATTATATTGCATTAGAAATATGTGATGCAAATAATAAATTAATAGGTTTTGATAATGCTAATGTCGAAGCAATCTTAGATATTAAAGATATTAGAATGTATAAATCTAAAATTAAAATTTCAACTAGAGATGATATATGTCTTGTATTTAAATGTTTTATTAAAATTATATACTTAAATTGATACAATCACTAAATTATTAGAAATTTGGTTTCTTCATTATAAAATTACAGAGACAGTAAAATTTATTGATGATGATGATAAAATCGTTAGTGTTAAAATTGTTATAAAATTTAATATTCATGATCGTGGATTTATTAATTATGCACATATAAAAGAAGGTATTTGCAGTTTATATTACTGTGGTGGCTATGATAAAGAATTTTATATATGATATAATTCTAAATATTCTTTTTTTTTTATTCTTATTGGTAATTTATTTTAGTTTAAGGTTAATTATCTTTATATCAATATGATCATGTGTTTAAATTATCAATTAAATATATTTTATCATCTTAGAGCGATGATAATTTTTTCATTAAACTATATATAATATAGTTTTTTATCCATAAAATATTTATTGTTGTTTGACAATAAAGGAAATTTTAAATAGTTGGGATTTAAATTTTTTATAATGCATATTTTAATAATTTTACAAATTTATCTTTTCAATATTATTTTTAAACAAACGCATTTTTTATGTAAGACTTATAAGTTATATTACTGTTATTACTGAATATTCTTCTTTAATTAATCTTGGAAATTATTTATTAGCTTGTGATATACAATCAATTTTATAATTTGAATTATCAAAATATTCTATATTATCTTTGATATCTTCTTAAGCATCTTCAGTCTCAATTTGAACAATTTTAGAATCTGTATTTGTTGCTAATGATTTTATTGTATATATATTATATAATTTTTTATTATCTTGAAGTAAAATTTATACACAAAAAATTTTGATATTTCTTAAAGAAGTCTACCATATATTGGTTTATTCAATTTTATGAACTGACTCTTCTTAAATAACCCAACCAATTATTTAATTACAGTTATTTTTCATAATAGCTTTTATTGTTACCATGTTTAATATAATCAATTAAATTCACATCACTTCTATATATTACAATTTCCATTTGTTTACCATAAGCAGCATTATTCATTCGTCGTAAAAAAATTTTTTCAAAACAATTATTTTGTTCTTGTCTTAACAATGTATTTTTTCAATATATAGTTTTAATAATCTTTTCGTATTTAAGAAATGGGTTACACATGAAGTTATTCTATCAATACAAAAATTGGTAAATATATCATTCTAAACAAATTGATAAATTTATAAATGAAAAATAATATTTTAAAACTAACAAATAATATTAATGACAGTCAAATTGAAGAGAAAAATAACATTAAAATATAAATGCTTATTGTAACAACTCTAACAGCTCTGAATGAAATTAATACAAGAGTGATGTGTGACGCATATAGCAAGTAGCATGTCGCTGCCACAATCACCCTTCCCTACCATCTTACCCAAGCGAGCGCCCACAAGTTGTCATTCGCCGCAGGACACATGGGGGCCAGATTAGGTCAACGAGAGGACGTAGAACCCATTAATGCGTGCCGAGGTCAAGCTGCGGTAGGGTAGCACTTTTCGTCCACGAGAGAATTCTGACATGTGCCAAGGAGGGCAGAACTTACATATCGCCGAAGAAATACCGAGGTAAGCTGAGTTTTGCTGATACAATGCTAGTTTCACCAGAAAAAAAGCTGACAGAGCTTATCAGCTGTAATATGAGTCCCCACCCCTCCCCCTAGCAAAACGCAGGAGAACCTTGTCAAGCGCTGCGATAATGCCGATGTAAGCTAAGGGCTGCAGGGGCACCCCCTTCCCCCTCCACCAACAAGAGTCCTGGCATGTGGAGGAAATGGGGCATTGTTCAGCACCTTCCACCCCCCTTCACCCAACAAGGGACACACATGTGTTAATCTGAGTTGGGAGGGGGGGGGTCGAGAAAGTATAAAAGACAATTTGCAGGACATGGAGGGAGTGAGTTGCAATATATTAGTTGAGTGAGTCGTCCGTTTGGATNGGGGGGGGGGGGGCTCACCAGATCCCCTCGTCTGGGTCAGTCAGTCAGTTGAACCAGTGCATAAGTTGTGTCAGTCAAGTCAGGGGTAATGCATGCCAAGGCCGGGATCCGGAGCCTGGCAGAATCGGTCAGTCAGTTGTTATATGCCGGCGCCTCCGGCGCGGACAGACGGGTGTGGGGCTCACCGTAGACCACACATAAGGATCAATTGAATTACGTCAGTTGACTCAGAAGTTTGCGAGTGTAATATGGGATGGGAGATTACCAGAAGAAGCATGTCAAGGAGGCGTATGTCGAGAAGCGAATCTGGAGCCGAAGTCGTGGAGAGAAGACACCAAAATCAGGGCCTTTCAGAGGCCGCCTGAAGCACCAGACTTCAACACCACCGGAACACCCAGAACTGCCAGCATAGCTAAGTATCAAGTCGTTGCTCAAAGAACCCCTATCCCCGAAGCCAAGTGCCCCCCAAGACACCGGCCACAGTTAGTACGAGTATGTTAAATAGCCAACTTGTAAAGACTAAAAATTAACGAGGGCCAGTCGGAGAGACAGTACAAGAGAGCAAGACAGGAGAACGAAGGGAGTTCGCAAAGAGCGGAAAGGAGATTAGTATTAGACTTAGGCTACTAACCCACTGGATGGTGCACAAAGAGAAAGAGAGAACACGATAGTGCAGAAATTAGCATGGGGCAGGCGAAAGGAGATGAGGAGACGAAAAGTGTAGAAGCAAAGGGTGTTTAGCGATGAGCAGAAACAAGAGGATGAAGGTCACTTCCACCGGACGGTGGATAATAACATGTGGAGGTAGCAGGTAAAAGCCATAAGCAACACAGCCCCAGCGTTATCTCATGCACCCGAGCACGCCGGGAGATAATGGCGGCCGGATCACCTACCATGCTATAATATAAACGCGCGCGGGAATGAGTGTGTGAAGAAGACGAAGCTAGAAGAAGCGGACGGGCGAGCAAAGAGGAAGTAGCGAAAGGAAGTGGACGAAACGAGAAGTAACAAGCGAATGTGATTAAGCGAGCGAGAGCGAAGACAGAAGTGAAGGGAGACCGAAAACAAGCAAATGGAGGCAGAAAGCGGATGCAGAAGAGACAGCAGGAGAGAAGCAAAGAAATAAATAGAAGTACACCGACCAAGAATCGGACCCGGGAGACCACAGCCAATCTGAGGACGAACCTGTAGCAGTTCAGAGATGATAACAGAACGAGAGGAAGGTCCCCCCACTCCACACACTGTCCAGATCCACAGTGTGAGGCAACACGAGGTGCCCCGCATCCGATGGAAACTGACTCTGTGGTGCATGCGGTGAGTCTGTTTAGATCATGTCACCTGCTCAGAGACTCGGTGGCGTGCCCGACCTAAGTGTGCCGAACTTAAGTTCATCTACAAAGGGCAGGACATCCCAGAATCTTAAATGGCTAGATGCTGATACCTGTGTTTACCATATGTAAATTAGTAATTTAGGCCCTCAGCCAAAAAGTGTGTAGACGCCAGGACTTAAGTATGACTAAGTGTTTTTTGTTTTTTTTTTGTTTAATTTACCTGTAGTTGTAAAATATGAAGATGGGCCCTCAGCCAAGGATAGTGTGTTTGTTTTGCCAGATGCCGATATATGTTTTTACAATGTTAAGTTACCAATAAAGGCCATCAGCCGGTGTTAGAATGTGTTAAATTTTTATACAGAGGGTGTTGTGTGTATATGTTTGCCCGCTGTAAGACCGCTCTTAGTAAGTGGCAGGATGGGCAGGAGATTAGTTTGATTGCAGGGCTTTCCAGCCTAGGAGACCAGAGTGTTTTTCCTCGGCCTGTGAGCTGTTAATACCAGTAAAAAGGAACCATGTCACTACATGTAAATGCTGCCCAGCAGCATGCCAATTACTGGCCATATGCCACATAATTGTTTGCCTATGTTCAAGAAAGTCCCCGATTTACCAGGAGACAGAAGCATAGAAAACCAAAAATAAGAACTGTAAAAGTACTGTGATCTTAATAGATCACCTAGGGCATGTTGTGTAACAGTGTAACCCTGTACAAATGTTTGTAATTAATGTAAGGCCATCCTCGATATGTGGTACGAGGTTTATGTTTGTTAAGCGAGTTCAAATAATTGAGCGGCCTACGAAGAATTTGAAAAATAATTTGTACTTTGTATTTATCCATGTCTTCCGAACTGTGTAATCGCAGAGCCAGGGTTACACGTCCTTTTTGCAGGCAGTGCACGCCTGTTAACCATAGGGTTGAGCGTCCTTGAGCGACAGAAGGAATAGGGGACAAGAGGAAGAAAGAAAGACAGGGGAGGGTGGTCTGAGCTGCCTGTGTCCACGGCACACGCCCTGCGAGAGTACGGTGCGAACGTAGAGAAGAAGCCAAAGAATGGGACCTACAGAAGGGAAACAGAAAACCGAAACTTTGGCACAAATTTTGTCAGCGCTGAAGAGACAGAGGGGATTGACGCATGATGCATATAGTTAGTAGAATGTCGCTGCCACAATCCCTTTCCCCCGCCATTTTAACCCCGCGAACACCAACAAGTTGGCATGCGCTGCGGGACACATGGAGGACATATTAGGTCATTGTGAGGACTTAGAATCGATTAACGCTTGCCGAGGTCAAACTGCGGTAGGGTAGCACTTTTTGCTCACAAGAGAATTCTGACATGAGCCAAGGAGGGCAGAGCTAACACATCACCGAAGAAATACCGAGGTAAGCTGTGTTTCGCCGATGGAATGCTAGTTTCACCAGAAAAAGGCTGAAAGAGCTTAGCAGCTGTGGTACAAGTCCCTACCCTCCCCTAGCAAAATGCAGGAAAACTTTGATGACAAGTGCCGCAAAAATGCCGATGTAATCTAAGGGCCGCAGGGGCACCCCCACCCCCTTTTCCACTCCATTAACAAGAGTCCTAGCATGTGGAGGAAATTATGTATTGTTTGGCACCTTCCACCCCCTTCCACCAACAAGGGACACGGGTGTGAATCTGGGGGTGGGGGATCGAGAAAGAATAAAAGACAATTTGCAGGACATGGAGGGAGTGAGTTACATCACATTAGTCGAGTGAATCGTCCATCGGGATGCCGAGAGGCATACTTCAGAAGGGGAGGGGGCTCACCAGAGCCCCTCGTCGGGGTCAGTCTGTCAGTCAGTCAGTTGAATCACTGTATGAGTTGCGTCAGTCGAGTCAGTGATAATGCACACCGAGGCCGGGATCTGAGCTTGGCAGAATCGGTCAGTCAGTTGTTATATGCCTACGCCAGAGGTGCAGACAGACTGGTGTGGGGCTTTCCGGAGCCCCATGTAGGGTTCAGTTGAATCAGGTCAGTTGACTCAGATGTTCGCGAGAGTAAGTCAGGACAGGAGATTACCGGAATAAGCATGTTGTGGAGGCATAAATCGAGAAGCGAACCCGAAGCCGCAATCGTGGAGAGAAGTCACCGAAATCAGGGCCTTTCAGAGGCCGCCTGAAGCACAGGACCTCAACAGCTCCGGAACACCCAGAACTGCCAGCATAGCTAAGTATCAAGTCGTCGCTCAAAGGAACCNTGCGTCCCACCAACCAAGACGTCGGCCACAGTTAGCACGAGTATGTTAAATAGCCTACTTGCAAGGTACCACCATCTGGGAATTGTTTTCGTGTATTTTGTATTGAGACAATATAACAAAGTAGTAATTTGAAACACCGAATGATTACATTATTTTTTACCCTCTTAAATCTCCAAAGGACTTTATAGTCTTTGCCTGGTAAAATAACTCAGATCCTATGAACCATCACACAGTTGGAGAGTAGCATCAAATTAAATTTAAAATTAAGTGCATTAGACCAAAAACTATGTCCAAAAAATTAACAAATACACATGTCCTAATTTATTTTTTAATATAAATTATAACAATTAAACAATTTACTTTGCTCTAGTTTATGAAATAAAGTTTTTTTGTTATAATAATAGAAACATAAAATTTCAGTTGTATTAAAAATAAATTAAAGACTTTCTTGTTGATAAAAATTTAAATTTTGCATGACTGTTTGCTAAAAAATACTTTCAATGTGTTTCAGACAATTATATAATGTTCATGTCCATTTTATGCATTAGGCTTGGAAGTTTCAACATCAGTTGTATTGCACTTTCGCTTTGCTTGTTTTAAATGTAAGGATACATCTGGAGTGTCCCTGGTGACAGTCCAACAGTAGCCAGCTAACATGGAAGGAATCCACTTTCATAGTTTTATATTTTTCCATTGTTGAATTATCGTGGTGAAATCACTCGCCATGCACATTTTGTAAATTTCAATTTTATGCAGTGTATCATAGAATCAAGAGCTAATATTTCATTTTTATTGCTACATTCGTAATCAGCACCATAAATGTAATTAAATTTGACTGTTTTTATTATGTATACAAAAAAGTTGTTGTCCAGTAATATTATTACGGACAGTCAAAATCCTGAACTGAGAGTTTTTTTTATACTAATAAAATCATTCGGTGATGAAATAATTGTAATTATTATGCTATCAAAACACAAAGGAAATACATTATAATGCTATGATATACAATTCAAGATAGAAATAAAAACAATTTTAAGATTCGATATGCTGCAGCCTAGCTGTCATCAGTTGCGCATGATCCAAATCCTATAAATTTATGTCAAAGAATTCAAGAAAATTTAAATATTATGTTAAATGGAAATTAATTGAAATCATTAATAATGTTACATAAAATGAATTATTAAATGTTAAAGTTTTTATAAAACAATCATGTTTATTTATCCACCTGTTTATTAATAAAATAATGGTTTACATTGATCAAAACTAATACATTTTTATAAATAAAAAATGGTTTATATTGATGGAAATAAATTTATAAAATAATAGTTTATACTTATAAAAATAAATTTATGTTATAAATTAAATAATAGTAGGTGTATATTATAATTAATTTACTATATATTATTTTTGAAATTATTATCTTTTTTTTATAATATGACACATTCTTATATAAATGGAAACGATCTTGGAAATAAAATTAACACTCTTATAAACAATAATAAAAAAAATTTCTTTATTATTGGTGAAAATTCTAATACTCGGTTTCAAGCAAATGAAGTTATAAGCATTCTAGAATAATAAAGACCCAAAAAGCAGTTCAAGATAATGTTTAAAAAATTTTGTAAGTCGTATGTACAAATGGTTGTCCTATAATAAGAACAACGAAAAAATTTAAAAAATTACCAAATTTATTAATCAACCATGTTTTTACTCTCTAATAATGAAATCAAATATGACAGTAGCAAAACAATTACAAGATTAAATTTGTGAATATTTTTCTATCTTAATATGAAATGGATTTAATCTAGTTTTAATAGCATCAGCAAATAACATTATTCTGATTTTTGTGATATATTTGAATTCTTTTTTTCGAACATATCAATTTTTTTATCATATTTACTATAATTTATTTTAGGAATAGATTTTTTATTTTATAAATTTTAAAGTTCCCGATTAAATATGTAATTAGTAATAAATAAATCATATCATACAAATTGCATGCTTTATTAAATATATCCAACAATATTAAACATGAATGACCACAGGTAACTGAATAAATATATTGAATTTATTAACTCTTTAAGTATATTCACACCATATGAATCAAAATAATAAATATTATTACTAATTTTGAAATAGCAAATCCAATTGCACATTAAATTGCAATGATTTTACTGGGCAATTCATTAATCATGTATACATGTCCCAAAATGTTGATTTTTTTATTTTTGAACAAAAATTTGATATTAATATTGATACAGCATATGTTTCAAATCGTTTTAGGTTCCTTTTGTTTGCAACAACACCTTCACCTAATTTATTTTCCATAGCTTAGTTATGTCATTGTTTTTCTTCTAATAAATCTTTTTCATTTCTAGTTTGTTCAACAGAATTACATATAGAACTGGCACATCCAGCCCATTCTCCAGGATTTCCTAAAATTTGAATAAAAATTATAGAAATGCACCATGATAATTTAACTCACTTACAGATTTATTTTTCAATAATATATATTTTAATATTGATGTTAAAATTATTGAAAATATTTTCCTTTTTCTTTTCAGTTTGATATTGGGTTAAATATCTCTCAATATCTAATTATTTTAGCTAATCAAATGGTATATATTTTAGAATTGTTTTTATTTTCATTTATAAATAGAAACTATATATATATATTATTTTTGTTTAAAAATAAAATATTTTTTACATTAATGTATTTTATCACACAAACCTAATATTCTTTTAGTAAACATATTCCCAGGAACAAATTCTGATGCTACTTTTTCATTAATTGGTGTATCATTATGTAACAATAATTATCTAGCTTCTTGTAAAATTTTATAAGCTTCATGTCAAGATTATAAATCTTTATATTCTTTATAAATAATTTCGTGATATTTATATGCTTCATCTCATTTATTAGTTCTTTATCACTAGATTGTAATATTTCATTAATTTTTGCAAATGGAACACAGTAGTTGTAACCAGGTAAATGAATATCTGGTAAATTTCAATTATTTAAAGCCCAATTTATAACCCCTTTACCATCATGTTCAGAGTTCGAAAATAAATCAAGAAATAAATTTAAATTTTTTTTTTTAGTATGGAATGCCTTTAGGATTACTGACAACGAAATCAGACAATTTATTGTCTAACATATTCGTGATATTAACATTCTCATTATAATGTAATTAATTTCCATTGTTTTCTTCGCCGTGAATAACATCGCCTATCCACAAATATTCTTTTGATATTTGGTTTGTTATATTCAATATTCACACTTTTGTATCAACAATATAAAATTTTAGTCCACCTATTCTTAAAACGTATTTTTCATTTATCACATTTATACATTCTAATATATATTTGCCAAGATAACCCATATAATATTTTAATGGTTTTATTCCTAATTGTTTACAACTATCAATACATGTTTTCTTTTCAAATTATGTTTCTGTTGATGTTAGTGGAAAATATAATTTTTTAACTGCAACAGGAACTAAATAAGCTATAACATTTTTATTTTCTTCAACTACTGCGTCAACATATTTGTCAAAATTTTGCAATACACAAATTAAAGGAAGCTCTTTTTTTATATCAGTCTTGTGTGTTTTTATAATTTAAGTTTTCCTTTAATAGTTTAAGATGTTTTTTTTCGGGAACTTCCTTTTTCCATTTATATGTAAATATCACTATTTATAATTTTTTAATATATATATATAAATGTTACTGTTTAATTCGCTATAAAACTATCGAAAGCTTTGAGAGAAAAACATTTCTTCCTTCAGATAAAACATGAGGAATTATAAATATTTATAACAATACATTGAATTCGAAATTAATATTGGTAATGCGTTTTCTTTTTGTAAAATGGTTATGAATGTGAATAATTTAGGCGTGTTAAAAGGGATGATAGTGTTTATGTTAAACTCGATGATATTGATGTAAATGATAATTTTTCCCGTTAAAATTTTTTTGAGTAGAAATATCAAAACATAGGCAAATAATTGAAGTTATTGATAATCCTGTTGTTACTATTACTATGATGCATGCTTCGATTAATTCACGATCATATAAATTTTATTTATCAATGAGTGAAGTTGATAACGAATTCATAGTAAAATCTGTTCATTCTATAAAATTGAATTAAATTATTATTCTATTGAGATGTGTGTATATTACATTTTCTAGAGATAATAGTACAAAATTATTTTGAAGTGGGTTATAACATGTAATTTAAATCTCATTTATCTAATAATAATTGTTTATATGTATAGCGATATAAATAATATGATGAAATTCTTGAAAGAAGTTATGCAACTGTAGGAACACTTTTAATTGAGAGGTTGGAAATGATGTGGCCATTTGTAGAATATGAAGCTAACACATCTAATGTGATTAAGGAAAGAATTTATAAGAACTCAATAACACATATTAGTTCAAATTATATGCCCATTTGTGAAAAATTAGTTTCTCAAAGTACAAGAAAAATTTATTGTGATATAAAATATCAGTTTAATAATTTAAGATTTGATAGGCCTGGTTTTCTAATATTATGTTTTCTAACTGATATAAAAGATGATGCTGAACAATTTGTTCATGCATTAATGTTTAACCATTGTCACATGAGAAATATTTCTATTATAAATAGAACGAGTGAAGTTTTCCTAAAGAAACTTGTAATTTAGGTTTTGATGCTGGTTTCTTTCATGATATATGTCTAGCATATCGGCATGAGAGTTGATTTAAATAAGAACATGGCCAGGGCCATCACGTCTTCGTCGGGGGGTGCTTTGAAACCCCCCTTCCAACGGTGATCCACCGGTGGGACGCTGGTGCGTCAAATTTACAATTCGAAATTTTAAATAAATTAATGAAATAAACTTGACCTATAATCAATTGAAAGAGAGAATAACTGAAGAAAAATAATTTTTATATTAACAAATAGAAAATGTAATGAGTCAGCATAACATGTTGATAATTTTATACATATATTTATATATATTTATAAACTATTCATTTAATTATAAAAAATATTTTCTAAACAATTATTTTTATTAAATTAATAAAACACAGTTCGTAAACAAACTTGACAACATAAATTTTTTTAAAATTGTTTAAATTAGGATATTAATCTACTTGAACATTGATTATGTAATTTTAATTGCTGAACAATTGTTTCTTTGAGTTATGTAATAAGTTCGAATTTTTTTTTACCAGATGATATAATGAAATCAATTCCTAATCATTTGAATTCATAATTGTATTTAAAATGGAATTTTAAGTTGTAAAACAAAATTGGTAAATAAAATTTTTACAATGATATTAGTTTTTTTATGGAAATTATATGATATATGCTTGTTTTTAAATATGAGTTGTTTGAAATGCATTTTTTAAAATTGAATTACTTCAGTAGTATATAAATGGGGTGGTTAGACCATTTCATAATAAAATAGAAAAATAATATTTAAATAAAACGTACACTTAGAGAAAAAAAAATATATATAAACTTTTTTTTCTCATTATTAAAAAACAAGAGAAAACCATTCTCATTTATGTTAACTATATGCTAATGAATACAGTAAAATATTTCATAAAAGAAAGTTTACTAAATAAATAAATAGTTTTACAAATATAAAAATAGCTACAAATATAAAATGTTGAATATATATATAAACAAAAAAACAATACTGATTATAAACACGACAGGAAAATTAAAAACATAAAGTAAATACTTTAATGGAATAAAGATCCAAATTTGATTCAAATAAAGAATATTGGACACGATCACTTGCACAATTTTATCTGCTGGTAAATTATGTCTGCAAATGTGTGCTAAGAGTTCGTCCAGTACTCAGTTTGCCCGCCTCGAGCAGCAATGAAGGCAGAAATTCTTGCACGTAAACGATTTTAGATGTAACTAATATTGTCCTACATAATGGAATTCAATGCACATTGCACTTGGTTCAGATGAGCAAGAGTCGTCAATGATGAAGAAGATCGGGCCAGACGATTTCCAACCCAGTCCCACACATGCTCAATAGTGGCAAGATCTGTTGATCGGGCTGACCAGGGAAGTTGACGAACACCTTAAGGAGCATGTTGGGTTGCACGAGAAGAATGTGGATGGGCATTGTCCTGCTCAAATAGCGCATACCCGTGTCCCTGCAAAAATTGCTGTGTTCGATGATGTTCTGGATGTACTGTGCACTGGTCAATGTTCCCTATATTAATAACGGAGGCGAACAGCCACCACAGGATATGGCTCCCCAAATAATTATTCCAGGAGTTGGTCCTGAGCGTTGACGCCATATACACTGTGGAATATGTCGCTCACCAGGCCGACGCCGAATACACACTCGACCATCATTATCCCCAAGGCAGAACCGAGCCCCTTGACTGAACACAATGATTCGCCATTCTTCCCTCCAGTTGCTCCTTGCTCGACACCACCGAAGGCAAGCTGCACGATGTTGAGGTGTGAGGGGAAGTCTTGCTAATAGCATGCTTGATGGAAGACGAGCTTGACGTAAACGATTGCAAATGGTCCTAGCAGACACTCCTCGGGAAACATTACATCTTATTTTTTCTGCAGTCGCTCTGCGATCCACTATGGCGGTGCATAAAATGCGATGGTCTTGGCATGCATCCGTACGTCGCTGACTTCCAAAACCAGGTTTACGAGTATGTGCAGATTCCTCTGACCAATGGCCACCGTCGATGCACTGCTAAAACGTATCGTCCAAAATTTTCTGTAATTCTCTGGTGAGACCATCTAGCTTGCAGTCCCACTATTATATCCCATTAAAACACAGTTAACTGTATAAATGGGCCTCGTCTTTGCGTCCTGGCATGTTAAAAATGTCCAAACGACCTCCATAGTACACTGAAGACCTTGCAACTACACACTTCTCCCGATGCTCAACTGATTACGTCTGTGTATTTTGGCTGTCCCCAGTCTTCCCCAGTGCTGCACTTAGTTCTCCCCTCTAGTAATTTCTTGTGCTAATTTGATCGTTCCCAATCACTTCCATAACAGAATTCTATATTTATTTTCTTGTAGAATGTATAAATATATTTGTATTAAAAGTAATAAAAAATTATTGTAGAGAAATAAACTTTTTAGAATTTTCGAACTAAGAAAGGAAATGAGATTTCATTATTTTACATTCAAAGTAAAACAAGTAAGTAATAAAAACACAGAATAAAAAAAATAATTTTTTTTTATTAAAAAAATATTTTGTTTGTGATATAAGATCTTTAGCAAAAAAGAAAATGCAATACACATAATTTAGACTGTCCACTGAAAGTGTTTTATAAATATAAGGACATAATTAAAAAAGAAAACCATTTTTTAAATTTAGTTGCAAAAATTTTTGCGAAACAAGGTGAAATATTAAATATTCCCGTTTCAAAAATTAATAGTAAAGCGTATATTAATTTTAATGATAATGATAAAATATTTGTTAGTCCATTAAAAAAAATATTATTGAGTGTTTAAAATGCTAATCCTAAAATATAATTGAATTAATGGAAAATATACAGCATTTGAATCCAGAATAGAAGCATTCGTAATTGAAAATCTAAAAGATTGTATAACCCATACCTAATAATATATAAAAGTAAAAGCATATTATCACTTAACGGGAAAATACAGAGGAGCATCACATTCATAGTGTAATGTAAAATATAAAAATTTATTGTATTTATCTACATATATTCATAATTTATAAGGTCATCATACACATTTACTTAATTAGGAAATTATGAGGTAGATATTACCTGAAAAATAAAATTTAATTTACTAAAAATTAATAATGGTTTCGAAATCAGATTTTTAAATACATTGAAGTTTATAAATTCAAATATAGATCAACTGTTTAAAAAGCTTAAAAAAGAACAATTTATAGAAACATAAAACAATTATGAAAATAAAAAATATCTGAAATAAAGATGGCAGATGCAGTGAATAACCTCCTAGCATGAAAGCCAGCAGACAAATGAGACCCAACACTATTTTATTTGTTTAAAACAATTGTTTCTATTGTTTTAAATCTAATTTTTTTAATTTCGGTTTTTTTATTATTTTGATTTTCTTATGGTCGTGTGCAGAATATATATGTAGGCTCAAATAAGTGTGAGAAATGTCATGAACAGATTTTTCCCAAATACTTCTAAGATTGCGGGTCCTTGAGTTGTAAAAATATGTTTCATCACCAAACACAGCACTAACCCTAGATAAAATTTCACCAATGTGTGAGCGGCCATTTCACCTCCAGAATCATAGCTGTTTTTGGGATGTATAATGTAACGAAAACATGGTCTCGGAGGCCGAAACTATATTCCATCAAATTTTAAAGACCTATACGGCCTAAAATGCGAATAAGGTGTGGAAGGACGTTTGCACTTTTTTTTTTTAAATCACTGTTAACTCTTTACACAATTACGCCGCCAATAAAACTTAATTCGTGGTTGGAACACAACATTGCCAAACCAGCTCGATTCAACGAGAGGCGACTATTCTAAACGAAAAACAAAGCCATGTATAAAGGAAAAGGTATAAAACTACTCTAAAATCCCATATAGGAAAAATAAATCATAAGGAAGAAGAATAAAAAGGGTATAGTTCGGAGGCAAATACCGACGAAAATATCAATCACCTAGTGCCCCCCTCACCACCGGAGATAAATCAACAAATGTGACTTCCACTGCGAATATTAATAATTCTAAAAATAATGTTGCGAAAAATATCGGGTTATGTACAGATGTGATATGCAACTTTCATTAATGTAATCATTGCCAGCATTGCCAAACTAAACCAAACAAAGTACAAACCACATCACTGCCCCATGTTATGCGATGTGCCATGTATGGCCAAAATATAAGAAACGAATAAAATATTACATCGACTTCCAACAAACACAGAAGTGTCCTGAGGCCTTGACACAAACACCAAACAAAAATGCCAAAAAAAACCATATCATACAAAGTGGCATAATAAAGAAATAATTACCCAAAAGTACTTGGCACAAACATATATAAAAGGAAGCAATATACTCAGTAAAATATTTTCATTAAAGCCAAATAGGTAGCACTACTTAGTTATAATGATGGGTGGCCATACATAGCACAAAATAGAGAGAATAAATAAATAAATATTGATGCTACTCCCCACCTGTGGTGTACTGAGTGGGTAGTAGGGTCCTCAGTTAATGTTAGATGGCACAGACTATAAGGTGCCTTGAAGGTTGAGGGTATCAAACAATGACTTCATCACGACTTGGTTTTGAACCGGTTTATTTAACAGGAATTCATTTATAAATTCCCGGAATTTTTCCGGGAGTTTGTACATACTTTACTGGCACCCTGTGCTGGGAATTTACTCATATGTTTCGACCCTGCGAGTTCTTGGCCTGAAGGGCTGATTACAGTTGTCTGGCTAACGTTTCCGATGCTGTGGGGGCATTAGGCGACAGGAAATGTCCCTGAGTGACGACGTTGTTACTTGTCTGTACTTGTTGCGGGGTAGTTGTTCCAGCAGTAGATGAGATCTGGTGAGTTGGATGGCCATGTTACCGGCCCTGTTCCGGCGGCAGTAACTTGTGTTCTGGTGACTTGGGTGGCAATGTTACCAGCCCTCGGACTGGTTCTTGTTGGTGTGCTGCACTCAGTTAGCTTCCTCTCGACCAAGTGCTCCTCGTTGAAGCTCACCACTCGCTCCCATTCGCGGCATACGGTTGTAACTGACTGCTTACTTCCCTACCACATCCCGGCGAGGGACCCCTGGTGGGGCCTCACCCCAGCCTCTGCGTTCTTGTCATGGGACTGCACTGGATTACTGTCACTCTCTCGACATGGCACTCCTCGTTGGAGCTCACCACCCAACTCCGCCTTCTTGGTGCATTGTTTTAACTGACTGACTGGTGACTGACTGACTTGACTGACTGACTCGTGTCCCGGCATGGTGAAACTACTCGTCTGATGTAACTCTGGTTACAGTTTAACAAATTCTGCCGGGCCCAAACCCCTGCATCGGCTGACCGAATCACTCTCTCGGCGCGGAGATATGACTTACTCCATAATGTTGTGATTCTCCTGACTACCTGTACATCCCGGTGTGGCGGTACCGAACGCTGCACCACCTGATGCTTGTTGCTCTGACTGTCTCTGCGATCTCCCCGGCCTGGGTAATGGCTGCATTCAGGTCCTCTCTCTGCTCGCGATTCTCTCTGACTGGTTGACGTAACTGATTCTCCCGGCGCGGAGTATCGCAGCCTCCGACTGCCCCGATATGACTGACTGACGGACCCGATATCACTGACGTCCTTCAACTGATCTGAAGCCCCACCCTCCCCGCAAAGAGGCTTACATTGCCTCTTGGCTCTCTCCCCAAAACTGTACACGTGCCTTCCCTTGATGGCGGAGGGAGGAGGAGGAGGAAGTGCGCAGTGAAAATCACTTCATCCACACATTGCTGTTCTTGTTGATTATGGGGAGGGGGGTGAACTGCCCTCTAAATCCTATCCTGTCAGCTCTCCTTCCGCAGCATGTGTCCAAATTACCCTGCGGTTTGCTAAGGGGGAGGAGTGCTCGTGGCACAACTTCCAAACTTGTCAGCCGTTTTCTCGGTGCCTATCACCCTTCAGCACGTGTATAAACGTCTCTTGTGGCGGAAATCGCCAGCATATCTCGACATTGTTTGGCGTGTACAAATATCACTGGGCTTGCTAGGGGTTGGTGGAGAGAGGTCCCACGCTGCAGCGACATGTGTAACTGAGTATTCGTCCTCTGGGTAGACCTGTCCTGGCTGTCCACATATTCCCCAACGTGTGTCAACTTGTAGGTACTCGCGGAGAGGATAAAATCGCAGGGGGTGTCAGTAAGGTTTCTACTTCCAATATGCATTACACGTGTATGTATACAAGAATGTGTGATAAAAACATATAGTAAGATAATAGGCCCAGTGGAAGACTTAATTGTGTATAAATACTAAGATGTGACTTGTGTTTGTGTATTACAAATTTTTTTTTCTCCAAATTTATCTTCTTTTCTTTCAAAAACAAAGAGGTATACAATCAACTGTCATTTAAATAAATAATTATTTTCCTTTCTTTCGAAATACATTAATGACAGTTTAAATTATCATAAAAGAAAGAACGCAATGCAATATTAAAGATAAGGCCTCAAAAATTAAAGCCATGGAACTTGACCATAAATCACTTAAAATGACATAATGATTCAGTGATAGATATATATCTATAATATGAAAACGAAATATTTAACGTTACCTGAGCGGTCGGGGATAGTAATGCCGACATCGTCAGGAATTATTCCTATTTCGAATAGAATAGGTGCCAGTTTACTGTGTGAGCACGAAGTCACAATTCTCAGGATTGTTGGACGAACGACCACGTGGATGTATCCACTGACACGCATGGTACAAATTTACAGGAAAACGTAATACTGTATATACCCGGGGTATTTAGGTTACCCAGCATGCCTTAGTATTACCTTCTACCTTATAAATGAAGGATGCTTCCTTGAGGTGTAAATAACTTCCTGGATAGGGCCAGAGCCCGAAAAACAACACTAAATGAGAACAAGAAAGCCAAGAATGACGCGAAAACTTACAATAGTAATTTAACCGCCAGTGTCGGTAAATTGAACTGATGGAGAGGTGCTGCGCACGCGGGGAAGACTGTTGGCAAACTAAATGAAAGTTCCAGTAAATGATGTTAACCTATCGCAGTTAAGTGTTCAGAACAAAGTAGGAAAATGCCCCAAGATGCGACGCACATGCAGCACCTAAGACCTGTGGAATCAGACTGCCACGGGAAGCGCAAGTGAACTGCATCCTCGCCGAGAGCTCGCACCATCCAGCGAGGTATCTTAGTTTACTGATCTCATTACAGAAACATGTAAAACGTACAGACAATAAAAACCTTCAACGTTCGGGATGGACATCCCTAAGCTTGAGGAGAGTTCAGAGATATTTCTTAAGCACTAATTTAAATACAAAACATGATTATGTGGTGCCTTGCAGAGCATGTGGGGAATATAGGTCTGTTTAGTTTTGGGGCACTCTACAACCAGAATGGTCAGGTTGAAAGAAAGATTAATTATTTCCCACGTCAATATTTGGCTTGATTAGACACATAATTGCACTTGGAAAATTACATAGAACACTTCAAATACCCTAGCCTTGCTGTTATACACCTCATTAAATATATATGTGGCATGCATTTATTCTTCAATTACTTCGCAATCCCGTAAGGGCGAATTTCACGAACATTTGCCCATGAGTTATAAATTCTGAGGCTATTCAATACATATTCTAACCCTTGATTCCTCTCCTAATTACACAGATCTCTCTAGGGTCACCACAGTCATCCGGTTGGATTACTCGGTATCGGGTCATGACCTGTTCCCAACTGAACAATGCGGACATGCATCGAGATGCACGATGTGCATGTTCCGCGGGCCACACTGATGCAGCGACTTTGGGCCAATAACGTGATGACAGTGGCCGTGCCAGACCATGCAGGCGTGGTCCACATCATATTACAACAATTGAAAGTGTCTTTTAGTACACTAAATTGATGCCTTTTTACGAAATAGAAATTATTCCAATTAAGGTGACTTATAAGTATTAAAATAAAGCCCCTAGGATGCATCCCTAACAAATAATTATAAATATTTATATTAAATTAAAAAAAGTATTAACCTTAAACTTAATACAAATCTTATATTAAGATCAAACCAATTATACACAGATATGATATTAACACTTAACAAAAGAAGTTACTTTACGATTATGGTTCGAAACCAAAATGGACTATATGAAACTGCCCAAGTCACATTTGCGTGATTTAAAAAAGAAACGCTTATTTTCAAGAGCAGATTATTATTAGATAAATCCCTTTGTAACTTAGCAGTATGACGACCGTTGATTCCACGGGGATAATGAAGTTACATCCCGGCCTAAAATATTAGATAGTTCGCTGTCGAACAACCAGGATGGAGGAAATTAACTTGACTACATCCCACTAACAAAGAAAGTGGAGTCGATGTGCAGTAGGGTTCCCATGATGACAAGAAAATTTAGCCAGCACGTGTAGAAATGTTAGGCCGAAACATAAAGTAAATTTTTGCCTGGCACGTGCAGTAAAGTTTAGTCTGCCACTTGCACCCTAACTTAAACAAAAAATAACAAAAATTTTTGTGAGCTAAAATAAATGGTGCACAAGAAGAACAGCTATAAAGATGAAGTTTTACTCACAAAAGAGGGAAGACAGAAGATATCAAAATCACATGTTTGTGCAACAGCCAAACAAAACCAACAAGCACACACTACAAAATAATAAGAGAAAATAAGAAAACTATTAAGAACTACATCACTACAACAGCAATAAAACTATATAATCATGAAGTGAACTTCAAGATCCGAAAAACACAGCCATCAGAATATGACAACACGCCATCTTGACTCTATGGCTGGACAGAAAGTGACGAAAAGAAGCTCGTGGAGCACACAGAAGGTAAAAACAAAAGCTGAACGAAAAACTTAGACTTACGACGCTAGATGTCGCCAGCCGTCCAGATGAGGAGAAATGTGCTGAAGTGCACAAGGGTGGGAGAACATAGCACGTGAACAAAGGAGCATTTTTTATGTGGAATCACGCGCTATACGGCAGGGATACGCCGAGAAAATGTGCAAGAAATGCAGCTGCAGGGAAGTAAGTGGAAGGGGCTAGCCTCAGACGGTGACTGGATTAATTCGCAACACAGCATTGCATATCTCGTTGGTAGAGAAACAATCTCTCTTGAAACACGGGTCTGCAGGGGACACAGGATTTAAAACGTACCTTTCAAAGTACAGCTAAAATATTGAATTGTAATCAAGTTTGCTAGAGAAATACATAAATTATACAATATTGATAAACAATAATTAAATATACTGAAATACATCAATTACACATTACACACATTTTGATAAATAAATAAATAATAAATATATGTAGCCTGATGAGTTATATCATAACACTGGACAAAAAGACATTATCATATAAATTATTGATGCTCATACAGATAATAATAGCATTAATTAAATATTAAATTTAATAAGACAATTCAAAATTACTCGAAAGTGCTTTTACTGAATTAAGTACTGAAAGAGGTTTTAAAACTGTTTAAAAAAGGTTCGCTAATAGTGAAGCAACACAAAAATTATCGTGACACATTTTTAAACGGCACAATGATATGCATAGTGTTGATTCCATGTATTATACCAACAAGGCATAAATGTTCATTATTAAAACAATTTACTCCCAAATTTAAAATCAGTACATTTTAAAATGTAGACAGCTGAAAAAAAAAATTCTATAGAATTATTTTACATGCAAAGATATCTGTATGCACCACTGACCCCAATTAAGACACTTTATACATATGAATAATTCACATATAAAACTTTTTTGTGGGGAAACTTAAATATACTCTGAGGAGATTGTATCATAAAATACCCCTACCACAAGTACAAAACCATAAATAGCTGTTACTTTTGGCAAACCAAATTACGGTATTTTCATACATATGAGCTCTCAATTAAGAAGTATATTTTAGTTATGATATGTCATTCGCCCCTTTCCCCTTTACACACCACAGCCCATGTTCCACTGCTATGTGACTTTAGCCATATGAGAATTGAGAAGATGAGATGTACATATGCAGTCTCTGCTCTGGCAGCAGGCGATAACAGTTTTCACTCTTTATGAACAACGCAAATGAAAAAATAATTGACACAGTTTCATTCCTGAGATGCAAATCACCCGCGTGACTTACAGAACTATAACGCAATACAAATTCCAGTACAGACATGCATACAATTGTCGTAATTTAGCACAATCGAATAAACATAAGTTCCAATAAAATTTATTTACACCCTCAAACTTACATAATTTAACCATTGAAAATAGGGCACCTTGAGATAATTGTGTCACTTCCACGGGATAAATCCATACATTCCGTTTTCGGTAAACGCCGCAAGTTTATCCGACAAAGCACCTAGAAAATTTTAAATCACACTTCTATTTAAAAAGAGGAAGACTCAGTGGTCGATGGAAAAGTGTGTCAGTATTATGTTTTTTGAGGAATGTTTATGAGGATGGTTTTGAGATATGGTTTTTGAGGTATGTGTTTAGTGTATGTTTTTGAGGTATGTTTTATGAGGCATTTTTTAGGTATGATTTTTGTGGCACAATATATGAGGTATGATATTTGAGGTATGGTTTAGGGTAGTCAAAGTGTTGTGTGTCCAGGACACATCTGGGTTGAGGAACTGAGCACAGGATAGGAGAATTAAGGGTGAAGAACCGATGGTAATTACCCGCCTTAGACTCCAGCCACCACCATTGAGTGATGACGTGATGATGTTGGATCTGTTTCTCAGGGTCGTGTAGTCGACTGCCCAGACGCATTCTTACTCTGTTGAGTTAATGCTAGTTGCAGGTTCTGGAAATTAATGAGTCTTTCGGACTCCCTCAGGCCTTAATTATAGCAACTAATTGTCGCAGGCCTATTACAGACTGAACTGTACACCTGATATGGCTGTAAATTATTTTCAGGCAGGTTAACTGAATTTAGACTTCAACACTGTCCAAAGTAAATGTTACCTGGATGCGGGCTACTGGGGTCCAGTGTCCTTTAATGCCGACAGGCTGTGTTCGAAATCGTAAATACAAGTTACTGCTTCATGTAGCACATAAGGAAATTGCTAATAGAATGGCTCTTAGGCTGAGCCCACCAGAGCAGGCATTGCAGCGAAAAACATGGTAAACATGTGAGTGACTTCGTGTGTAAATTATTCTTCCCTGCGCGATGTTATTCCCAGGGAAGTTAAGACAGTATATCTGGGCACAAAGTGAAAGAGGTTATGAAATTTTAAGCTATCGCCATTAGCACGATTAGTTGCAAAAGAGTGAATGTATCCATAGCGCAGTGATGTGTGCTGGTCTCTGCGAGCCACTAGTTCTGACTGCCGGGCTTCAGATGTGTAGCTGGGGTGAATCGCACCAGCTGCATGTCAAAAATACTGCTAATGTCCAAGTAAGAAAATCAAGATAAAGAACTGGCATTAAATATGTATACAAAAATTATCAATAACCCATTGATGACATGCAATGCAATAACAACAATGATTTAAAAGTGGCATAGTAAAATTAAACTGCAATTGGCTTTGTGTGGATGAAAATAACTTTAAAACAATTGCTAAACCACCAGGGCATGTTTGTTGTGAAAAGCAAATAATTTTTTGTCTTTGCTCACTGATTTTTAATATCATTTGGCACAATGCAAAAATATTGCGACAAACTTTTCATACTTTGCAATTCCCACACACACCAATTTTTCATACCTCTTGCTAGATGGATCCAACTCACCGGGAGGGGTCCAAGGCACACTAGCCACATCATGCCTTTCACACTCGAGCACTATTAGGTTTACTTGCGCATTGTCTATGCGACACTTCACAGTACTGGTGTAATCGATGCCATGTTGGGTGCAGGGAATGACAAATGTCTGGAGGGGAGGATGTTGTTGAGACGTGCACCATCTAGGCACAGCCGGTGCAGGTTACGGCCATGTGATGCCATAGCCGCAGGTCGTACCGCAACTAGATGTCCATACTAGCGTGGTGGGAATGGTAGCGGCTCCTGTGAGGACGTCCTGCTATGTTGCAAGATGCTTGACATCACCATAGACGGGACATTCCCATGTGATCCGTGAGTGCAGTTAGTTGTGAATGACGGTGAGGTAACGAGCTGGCTGTGTCGCTGCTATCCTCATCGCCATCGCTTCAACAATGTGAAAAATTGCCACCTTTCATTTCTAGCAAACTAGCCTAGCAACCTGGGATAATTGTGTAGGAGGGGGTTAACCACCTTGTGGCACCTGTCTCTCTTTGTGTGTGCTGAAAAGCTCCTGTGCTGTAGCACAATCCTTGCGCATCACCTCCTCACATGAGGTGGATGTGCAGATAGAGCGCCCCGATGCTATCGACAGTGTGCTGTGTGCCTTACTGGCATCGCCTGAGGCTGATGAGATGCAGTGGGAGGGGAGGCACATTGTGTTGTAATGCACTGATGTTGCTGCTGTCCCATGGTGGGGTGTTATCCAAGATGCTGGCACCGCGACATGAAAAGGCTGCCCTGCTTCTCCTCGCTCATGCATTGTCGTTGTGGGGGTGGGGGTGTCTGGTGGCATCTTGCCTTCGGTGGTGGTTTTCTTATCGCAGTTACACCTAGAGGGAGTGGGGAAACTGCTAGCCACTAGTGTTGGCGTTGGTGGCGTCATCGCTAACTGTGACGAGGGGGAGTTATTCATGGTGGACTCTAACCCACCTGCATCGATTGATGCGGACCAAGTATGGGATTTTCCCCAGTACTTGTAGCGGCCGCATGGTGGTAGGTAGTCACTGTGTTATGTAGTGGTGCTAGTGTGCTCTACTCGCACCAGATGTCACTGTATGCTGGATCACTGCTGCCAACTAAACATGGGCAGTCAAACTCACCCGGCAGCATGAGTTTGTATCGCAGCAGGACATCGGCTGGTAACTTGCCAGTGGCAGTGTTAATATAATGACGGAGGGTAAAGCATTCTGCAGGCTGGTGTTAAACCCAGCTGTTGTGTTGCTCACCTACACTGAGACATAGCTGGGTTTGGGGTCTTAATTGCGATGATCCATGGGGTTCGCACATGGATGCTACTCTGCTGTCTTGAGGTGTCTCACTCCCCAATGCATGCAAAAATCACACCACTTCTGGCTAGTAAATTGTGTTTCAGTGTCATTCAGCAAGTTCTGCAGGTACACTAAGCATGGGAAAATGTATACGTGCAGTATCTTTGCTACACTTGTTGCCCATGAACCTGTCACTGAATATGCCTCTACCCATTGCTAAAAATAGTCAGTAACAACAATAAACTGCTTACACCTACTGTTCGGGTGTAAAGTC
Source organism: Clitarchus hookeri (assembly GCA_002778355.1). Taxonomy (NCBI): domain Eukaryota; kingdom Metazoa; phylum Arthropoda; class Insecta; order Phasmatodea; family Phasmatidae; genus Clitarchus; species Clitarchus hookeri. The sequence goes on from NQII01000003.1 coordinate 1,149,366, forward strand.
CCATGATATCAATTTGCATGGTTTTAAAGTTTTCGTTTCCTATGCAGGCTTGTAGCTGTTGGGTTCCGTTAGTCGTTTGCGACTTGAACTAGTTACACTTAACATACTGTTTCGCAAAGCGTCTCGCATGGCAGATTAGTCCAGCCCATAAAAATTTTCACGCAGGTTACACACTGTCTGCTCTGTCCCCGAGTGATCTGCTGCATTGTTATTATGTGTGTAATGCAAAAGTGGATCGCTAAGAAGGAGGGGAGGGGGATAATCACTCCCCTCACACCACATGCTGTGGGTGAACATAACTTCAGTCTATGTCTAACACTCATCATCACTCGGTGTTTTGTTTTACCCAATTTTCACGGTTATTTTGAGTGAGAGCCCATTCTTACTGTGCATGCAGCAGCTGCTCAAACAACTCGTGCAAGGTGTGATCACTGCCCATGGCACTTATTTGTTACAGGCGTACTCTACAATTCCCGAATGGTTGGTGGTAATGTGTCCTCTCATTTTGCGTCTTCTTGCACCGTGATGTCTGCACAAGGTGACCTGGAAAGTGCATCCACTAGCTGGTTTTTACCGCCCGGGGTGTGCTCCATGATGAGTTTGCTGCATGCCTCGCTCATGCTGTGTAGCCAAACTAAGAATCGAGTATTAGTGCAGAGTGTAAAGCGTTGGTATTCTTGGTATGCATGGTATTTCTTGACAGACCACACCACTGCCAAACACTCGCATCCATTTGGTATCATCTCTGCTCAGTAGGGCCAAATTTTGCACTGGTGTTGTCGATGAGAAGTCCCTCGTCATTGTCTCCGCACTTATACAAAATTATTCCTAGCCCATCTTGGCTGTCATTTATCTGCAGGTACATGTGGTTGGTTGGGTTGTATCTTTCAAGTGATGGGCATGGTCGGAAACGTAATTTGATTTATTGAAACATGTCGTCTGCTCTTGTGCCCCTCTGAAACTGCTTTTTTGGTGACAGCAGGACAGTGAGCAGGGCCGTGATAACGGCAAAGTCCTGGATATATTTTCAGAGCCAGTTGATAAGCCCGAATAATTTCCATAACTGTTAACGTATTCGAGGTGTTTGGAATTCGTTGATCAGCGGCATGTGTTCGTCGTTCAGCTAGTTGCCTTCTGCGGTACTATGTGTGCTAGAAAGTCAATACTGGTATTCACGAGCTGGCATTTTGCTGTGATATACCTGAGGCCATTAATGGCTAACCTCTCGATTACGAGTTACAAGTGACATAAGTGGTCATCCCTACCTCGTCGAGGTAGGCGAGGTTGATTTCTCTATGAAGCCATTCAGCACCCAGACCAACATGGCCTGGAAAGTGGAGGGTCCGCGCTTCAAACCAAATGCCATGACACAGAACTGAAAGCATCTGCCATCAGATTAAATTAAAGCTCTTTTGCTACTGTCTTCTAGCCTGACTGGTACCTGCCTATAATCTCTCTTGAGGGCGAGGGATGACATGATCTTGGCTTGCTCCAGCGAACTGAGGCCATCCTTGATACAGAAGTAAGGTGGCAACATGCTACGGGCCACTTGATTCACTGGTCAAAAGTCAACACATAATCGCCACATGCTATCTTTCCTTAGTTCTAGTGTGATAGCGGAATTGAATTCACTGCTAGTTGGCTCTGTGACACTAGCACTTAACATTTCGTGAATTTGTTCCTTAATAATGTAAAATGGCAACTTCTATAACACAGTAACAGCTAATAGGTTCATTACCTGCACTCGCCACTTTACTCTGTTTTCCCATAAATAATACATATGTACATATTTTTGCTACTTGTTGGATTTAAAAGCCTGTCCATGGCATATTCAACACAGCTTAAATGTTATTGTTTTTAGTATTTATATTTTTTATACATTAATACAGATTTTATTATAATAATTCGTCTTTCTACATATAATTGACCACTAACTGGGTCATAAAATGATGTCTTTAGAACTACTATGATTATCCTATAAAATACCAATATAGTAATTTTGGCATTGAAAAAATGGTCGTTTCTATTTATATGATATTTAATTTAATGAAGCCTTTATTTTATCCCGATTACTTACTTGCATTTTATTTCTCCTGAAAGGCATATTTATATAATCCACTCTGATTTCATGTTTTATTTGATTAATTGCAGTGTCGTAGTGCTCCTAATTTTATGACCACTGTTTTATTTAATTCTGGTTTTGATTGAATCAGCTCTTTTACAGTATATAGTATTTGAAATAAATAATTTATAATATCTTTTCTGCTGAGTTACAATTAGGATGCTGAAATCTTAAAATATTCTTCATTATCATTTATAATTTATTTTTAAATATTTTAATTTAACCCTTGTTTTAAGACACATCATTAAAAGTTAAAATATTTGGAAACTACTTTCGAGATAATCCCACTTACACTTACCAAATATAAAATTAACTCAATATTAGTAAGTTCTTAATTTCGTTGAAGTTACTATGTACACCATTAAAATGTAAACCAAATTTCCATTGATGTTGTTGTCAGGTACATTAAATTATCCTTGTACAATCTTCTTGTAGCATCGTTTAAAACAAATATGCATGAACAAAATTGTCACTGTCTTGAATAAATGTTTAGTGGCATTATTTGATTTTCTGTCCAACTTCGAATGTAAACATAAACTTCGTCTGTCATATAAATCATTTGGGTGAGCCTAATCCTCGGTTTAATTGTTATATTCATGGGACTCCATACTTCGACTGAAAATAATTTGCGCTGTGGATTCGGCTGCGTGAAAGGTGCCTTCCTACGCAACCATTACCAGTGGCAGGACTGAATGAGACAGTAAAAAATATTACGTGACATATTTTATAAATGATCTGTGCAGAAGATGGTGCTCTGCTGACGTCACCGACACGGGAGAAACTTGAACCAGTGATGCCTCGCCCTAAGGATGACGAAACACCACGAAGTCCCAAACGAGCCAGCCCTAAGAGCAGTCCCAGTTCCAGTGAGTATTCTCGTATATGTATTTTAACATAAATATATAGAATAATATGAAGTGGCTGATTTTCTTAAATGTATATTATAATTTGATTACACAGTAAAAGCACTGTTGTGGTGAGCTTTAGCCCTAAATAAAGCCATTTATTAGCCAACTGTTTGGTTTGGTTGCAAAATATATAAAGAATTCAGATTGCAGTTACGAAAAAAAGTAAGATTTGAGAAGACATACTTTTGACTACTAAGATAGCTGGATCAATACTGTAGTTTGTGCAATAATATGTTCATAGAAGTTTGTATTAACATCATGAGTAGAATATAAACGGGGAGTCTGGCATAACAGATTCTGGAGTAGGAGCCATGCGCCGGCCGGCCGCCATGTTGTGATGTCACCCGACCGCAATATTGGATCCAGGTGATCTTCGACCTTGAACCATTACATTGACCTTGACCCCAAAACCGTGACTTGGATTACTTTGAAACAAAAAAATTGCAAAACCCACAAAAAAACCCCCAAAATATTATTTTAAAATGTACATTTAGGAGGTCCGGGGCTCGATGACAAGTGGACTGACTAAGCTCCCGACACGACCGGCCCTCAGCACTTGGCCTGTGTCCATATTGACTGTCATATTTAATGTCCATGACCTTGACCCTGATCATCTATCTTGACCTTGGATGACCTTGAAACAAAAAAATTAAAACATTCACAAAAAAATTTTCAAGAGTCCAAAATTTTTTTTATTGATTAAAACATTTTATTTGTGAAACTGACCACTATATTGGATGTGAGTGATCTTGTCCCTAATGACCTTGAATACTCTAGAAAAATCCTAAAAATGGATTAAATTCATAAAAGCAGCGATAATAATATGCAATTGACAACGACCACAATATTGGGTTCAGGTGACCTTGACCATTACCTTAACCCCTGGCCTTTACATTTACACCTGACCTTAACCCCTGACCTTGACCTTAACCCCTGACCTTGACCCCTGATGCTGACCTTAACCCCTGACCTTGACCCCTGACGCTGACCTTAACCTCTGACCTTAACCTTAACCTCTGACCTTAACCTTAACCCTGCATCCATGACCTTCAATGACCTTAAACCCAAAAAATTCGAAAAATTTATGAACTGAGGTAAAAGTTACACACACATAACCAAACTGCCGCCTTGGATCCAGGTGTCCTAGACACAAGACCTTGACCTTGGATGTATTTAAACCCAAAATATTAGCAAAATTGTTTTAAAAATTTACAAGAAGAAATTATAAAACCTGCTAAAATATATTAAAAAAATATAAAAAATTTTATTGAAAAAATGTATTAAAAATTTGAAAAAAAATTCAAATGTTGAATTTTTTTTGGCTTAGAAGGGGCGGGGGACAGGAACCGACCAGCCAACATGATATGACATCTCCCAACCACCATATTGAATTCAAGTGACATTCACCTTGACCTCACACCTGAGATATTTACCCTGTGCCCATGACCTCGGGCAACCTTGAACACAAAAAGGAAATTAGAAAATATTTACAGTAACACACGCAAAGCAAACGACGGAAAACGTAACTACTAAATACAAAGATAAAATACGTAAAATACTGAGCATTATAGGGATCTACATTGCAAATGTTAAAGTTATCCAACACGTAAATTTCTACCAGGTGACCAAAAGGAAATTTTTAATGCATCTGAAATGCATGGTACGCCAACTACCATGCACTAACCCTACGAAATATATTTAAAAACAGACAAACTAAAACCTTTTGGACGACAACCCACCTGCACTTTTACCAACGGCCATCGCTGCTCTAACGTAACATTTGAACTACGAAGATGTTAGTCGCGGCGATGAATTTGACCCAAGTCGACTGGGCGGAACAGAAAAAGTGAAGAAAAGCTAAGTAAGGCGCCAGTGCACAAGCTTATATCAATTCGCATGCGTGAAGGTACGCACACAAGGGAAGCAGGTTTCCTGCTAGTAAGCTGCCGGCACCGGTCGGCACCGACCATTTTCAGGAAGTCCGTGTGTTAGCATGTGTAAGCGCACACAATGAAAGCAGGTGCAGGCTAGTCGGCGCTGGTATGCCTGCACCGACCAGCCTACCGGAATGAGTAGGTAGTCCTTGTTCGCTGGTTACCGGCGCAGGTAGTATATCCGCAAGTTCTGTAGCGTGATAAAAAATAATGGACATCTATCTTCTTTCTAGGGCTGTACATAAAAGACGTCGCATTTGGGATAAGCGGGATAGTTAGCATGCTAATCGAGTTGTTCTGCAGAAATGCTGAAAATAAATAACCCAAGCAATGAATGTGAATGGTACGTCTGTGCAATAAAATATTTGTAACGTGAGTTTTGAACACGTTAAAACATAATTTGCCACTAGATAGTGCCTCTGAATTTGATGTCATGAACACATAAAGGTCCGCAAACTTCTGATTATGGATTGTACACCAAAAGATGGTTTACAAAATATATTGTAAAAATATCCCTGACGGATTTACCAGCATTTGTAGGCCTTCCAACAGCATGCCTCAGGTGAAGATTTCAGCAGTAAATTCTACATCAGTGAGGTGTCTTTCAAAACCATTTTTGTCAAGAATGGTGTTATGCTAAATACACATGCACTTAATGATAGCATCTGCTATTGTAATGTCAGTTTCGATGCATTTAGAAAATACTCGCCATTTTTATTATAGTATGCTAAAAGAACATTCTATAAATTTCCTGCCCCTACTAAACCGTCTATTAAAGTATTCCTGTTGAATTGTCAAATTGTGGTATGGTTTTATCAGGAAAGGAAGGAGAGGGTATGGCTCGTTTCATATAGACACAAATGGGGCCGTCATATTTGTTCTAGAAAGACATGCAAGTTCTGGAATGTCAAGTTGCCCATTGCTAAGTAAATGGTTAAAGTCCGAGGCATGAAATGTACCACCATCACTTTGTTTGCCATACCCACCAATGTCTACTGTAATAAATTTATAATTTTCGTCACATGCACCTTGGAGAACAATGGAAAAGTACTTATTATTATTTTAAAAAAATTGGACCTGAATTCTTCGGACAAACAACACGGACATGTTTTCCATCTATAGCACCAACAGTGTTAGGAAAGTTCCAAATGTTGAAATAGTTCTCGGCAACAATTGTCATACTTTCGTTTGTTGGCACTGGCATATGTTCCGGCTGCAGAACATCTCATAGAGCGGTTACAGTCTCGGTAATTATATTCCCGACGATAGATGCTCCTTTCGGAAAGAGAATGATAGAGACTTGAACGAGGCACCTGTTGCTAAATATGTGCAACAAACATTACGGTAGTAAGTTGCAGTGTGTTTATATCTGTAACATGGCAGTTACAGTGAACAAAAATGCTTATCTCTATTTCATGGGTATTTTGCAACATAGTTTCACTGCAAGAAATAGTATTATTATGAAGCTACACAAACAATTTAAAGTAAACATGAAAAGTATTTTTCCTATAAGTAAGGGAATTTTTAAATTCAATCACTTGTCTCATAAGGTTCCAAAATGTCTTTATGCAACACAACTTTTTCATGTAATGCAGAAATCATTGTAACATACGAAATGCACAACTTTATCGTCACTTGAACACAGTTAAACAAGTACTGGTATAGGATTCGTAATTATGTGTTTCATAATATACCGCAAGAAAGAAGTGGAAATATTTCAGGGTTCAATTCGCTGTAGAAGTGGGAAAAATTCCACCTTCGCGCTCAGGGGATGGTGTAGGTTTTGAACATGTGACAAAGTGGCCATATTTTCAGTCGCTGCTCTTCCTAAAGGATATTGTTACATCAAGACATAGTTCAGGTAATTTAAGCAAGACAACATATGCAAATTCTGATGCTCCTCAACCAGCTGAATCGGATGATGCTTCTCTTCCTAGCTCAAAAACCCCACCGATCTCTGACAAAGCGGACAATAGACAGGTTGTTGACCACGAGATAGAAGACTGCGTGCAAATGATTAACGATGACAGTACTACCACACGTTCTGCAACTCCACCTGCGACTTAATCTGCACCAACAAGGAAAAAGAAAGAATACGACTACGGACAAATTTAATGAGTGTTGGTTAGATCTGGAAGAGTAAAAGGTGCAATACTTTCAAGAAAAAGCATCACGGCATCATGACGAAGACCTTTTGTTTTTTAAGAGTTTACTTCACTATGTCAGGAAAATACCGACTCACGCAAGTTGTCATTTTTGAATAAGGTGCAATAACTCGTAGGAGAATTCACATATCGCCATGATTGTTTCTCATCTCCACACTCGCTGCATTCTTTGGACTGTTCATCTGCTAGTGTCTCCGAGTCCACCGGGCAGGTATTTACTACAGCTACTCCGGAGTTTTTTTCATCACATGAGAACATTACTTATGGTATTGTGCCAACAACACACACCACAGGTTTCAATACATTTAAACAGCTTCCTGTACAACATACCTTTCATACGTATGTAGGAAAACTATGGTTTCATAATAATGTAGACATGTGGATAGGGCCTATTGGTGACATTTAAGACAATATACCGTACTTTATGGCATGGTGTACATAAAAAAATATGTAGTATTACTATTTTGCATGTATCACAAACGTTTATTTGCTGTATTAAGCATGGAATGAATCTTATCAATAAATATAACTTACCTTATTGTGATAATAAGCCATTATTCTGGTAGAATAGGTTGTGTGTGCCAATTACACCATGTCTTCGTCAAGCGATGCTCCAATTTTCTTAATATGTAATCCCAAGTCTCATACGACATTCTCATATACTGGGAAAATCTTTACATGTTGTTTTTCAGTTCGCTAAATAAATTATGATATTCGCCATAATGATTCGTGCTCCTATTTGTTGGATGCACTCCGGTTCTCTTTCTTTGTACTTTTAACGTTACACCGTCCATATGGAAAAATTCTTCATTTGACGAAGAACTCGACATCTTTCTCCCAAGGCTTCTGCTGCGTACTGGCAGGTTCGTCTGCCTGCTTTGCCCGCGTCTTATGTGTGCTGCTCCAGCGCCGGCTTCCCGCGCGGGTAGGCGCCGGCAGCCTGCTAGCGGGAGACCTGCTTCCTTTGTGTAGGTACTCTAAGGGAGGAGAGAACATAAAGCAAGCAAAGGTGGAGTAGGAGGAGAAGGGGAACCGAGTCCAAGACGCGAGCGAAGTAGCGACCTGAAGACGTTGCTCAGCACACCTCGTACATGCGCCATTCACATGAAATCTTTGAATTGTTAGGCATGTAAATGTGTGACAAGAACCACTAACATCACTGGATATGAATTTAAACATTTCGCTCGCAATTCACTGTTGTGTGTTAGTACTATATAAATATATATATGTGTGTGTGTGTGTGTGTAGTTACAGGCAATGGATTTTTAAAATATTGATTTCAGTAGTGCTTACTTTACCATGAAGAGTCTATAACAGGTTTTTGTTCACAGAACCTAGTCACTGAGAAGTATTGAAAATTTTGTATTTGATATATTACATGCTGTACAGCAGAGTAACTGTGTGAGTCTGTACACAAACAATAGGCAGGATAAGTCATAATAGTGATTTAGTAGCTTTTATTATGCATTACCTTAATGATGCCAGTGTTTCTATGAGTGTTAAGTTCCTCCATTTGTGCAACTAAAAATCTGTAAATGCTTATACGGATGCAGAGAAATGCAGAAACCTATTTATGAATGTAAGCCATATACTTCCAGGTCAATATCGGATATGATTATCCCCCCACCCCCACCCACCTATTTTTGTACCGAATTGTTGAATCTTATTAAGCTTGTTGCGATTATTTCAGAGAATCGTTCACCCAAGAGGCAGTCGCGGCTTTCTTCTTCCGCTCCATCTGCGGTGACCCATCATCCCGGTGCATCTCAGCAGAATGGAGGGGTGCACGTGGAACGTCGTCCGAGACCCAGTAAGTACAGACGTTTATAGACAGAGTATCTGCACTTGTAAGTCAGAAATTATTTGAGTCATTCTGGGGTGTGTCAGGAAGGCAGTCCTACAAACTGGAGTAATGATCACATTCTCTATGGAATTGGGCAACTGTTCAGGGAACAAAGTATTTGAAATGAAAATATCACACAGGAAAATAGGTAAAAAAAACTTCCACATTAATTTTCTTCGTGACTGTGTAGAATTTCGTTAATGGAGTTTGAGTGCATTAGTAGAGAAATATATAACAATGACAAAATACCTGCATCTAGTTTTTTTCTTCTTAGTATTAACAATTTAGCATACGGAAGTCACGTACATACAATTACTTAAATGTGCATAATTTTATACATCATCTGATATTATAAATATTCCACAGTTTATGTTATCTTTTTTTATTTTGGATTCGAAGAAAAAAATTAAACAAATTAAAAGTATTTTTCTTACAGAAACCTAAATTATGACAGAGTCATTTAAGCGTGTATTGCAATACTGTTGCGCACACGCACAGAATTTAAATCTGAAATCTTGAAAACTGAGTGGAATTATCAGAAATGCGTAAGATGCCTTTCATTCTAAATACGTACGTAAAAAAACACAAATTAAAAAAATCTTGTAGAAAGCACACTAATATCTTCCGTATTAAAAAATTATTAAAAATATAAAAAAAAATCACAAAATTTACGTATGTGACATTCATTAATAATTATTTTTTTACAAATTCCTGAAAATCAAAACGCCCATAATTATTTTTGAATTATAATGCCTTCGGGTTTAAAATAGTTAACTTATATACAATTTTACATATTCTTTCAAACATAGAAAAAGTGTTAATTAATATATAATCACAATTTAGATAAACACAATGAAAATTATTATGTGCAATTATTGATCTTTATTTGAAACGTATCATACATTAATTCTCTTCATAAATCAATAATTTTTAATAATTGATTTTGTTAACGAATGGTGAATTCTATATGGAAGGACATTCAGCTATGGCCGCATATATTTGTTTACAAAACAGACTGAAATATCATAGGTACCGTTGACAGTTTTGGATTAATTCAGCCTTTCCTCCTGAAGTTCAAGTTTACCATTGTTAGAATATCGTTGTATTGATAAGGCTTTATGTTAACTTCAGTAAAATATTTGACACATTAATTTTTAAAGATTGTGATCACTGGGAAGTAACGAAATCGTTCAACATGTTTGACCATCAGCGATTTTTTGTAAACGTAAGGGAAATGGAACCTTGTAAGTTGAAACACACACCAATCTTTGCACTTCTTCCTCTGCATTGAATGTTGTCACGTTTCCTAATGCAACGCCACTTGTATAGTATATCTTTCTGACTGAAGAAAATCTGTTTATTCATATTAAGTAACCACAGGTAAACAAATAAATAACTATTTACTTGTTATAAGCGAGTAAAAAGGTGTGAATAACAATTAAATTAGATATTGGGACGGTGGCATAGAACTTGCAAATTTACCAATTCCTTATCAGTATTGAACAGAATAAAATACTAAATAATTGAGATATGTATCTCTTCACATAATAATTTAATTTACATTCTAAATGTCACAAACATTAAGTCTACACGAAGTGAAGAATTATAATTATTTAAGTACGGCAAAATCATCCACACACACACATACTTATCAAGATTAATTTTACATTATACGGTGCATTCAACGGAAATGAATATCGTCACTGCAAGGATGTCTCTTTCTATCGAAAAGTTTGTATGATATCACAGAGTTTTATAGGAACAAGTAATACATTTCTGTTTGCCAAAACATCTTATTTCATACAACTCGAAGGGGTAATAAGGAATGGTTTGTTATAATAAAAAATGTAAAAAAATTAATAAATTTCAAATTACATATTTGATTTTGCAACAATATATACATTAGTTTTAGATTTAATTAAAATATTTACTGGTCTGTGGCAATATTTAGCCAAGGCAGGTGAATTTATTCTGCATATTTGGTTTCATGCTATGTCAGTTTTGAAATGATGGTCTTCAAATAATTTGAAGTAAAATAAGTTTTAAGAAAAATTTACACGTTTTATTTAACAACGTTTTACTTGTATTAACAAGCAAAGTAATTCGGTTCTCATGTTGGTTGCTAGGTTGCCTATACACTGCAAGTGGAATCCTACGTTGTCAGACCAATACACATATATTGTAGGGTAGTGCCTAATGATAGCTAATTTTCTTAAATCGAAAATAACCCAACAATTGTTAGGACATTGCAGTGTTTTCCTTTAAATTTGGTGGCATTGGAGCAACCAAACCTAATTGTGTTATACAAAGAAAGCACTACTTAAATGATATATTTTAAGACTGCCCCATGTCGATATGACTGAATCCTATTTCTCCGCACAGAAAAACTCGGTTATAACTTCACACATGCCATCTTAGAAATTTAAAGCTTATGAAATATTCTTACTCTTCGTTCATGAATGTATTTGTGAGTGTGTATATGCTCGACGTAGTTGAACAATTAATTGTGGAATACAGCTCAACCATTTTTATGATTCTGTATTGAACAGTTAGCATAATTATTTAAGATATTTTTCTAAGTGATACTTAAGTCAAAATGAAGCTAATTTTTTGAAAGGAATTTAAGCCTGGTCTGCATGACAGGTGTTGCTATTATTGTTGAGGGGACGTGTTCTACGATCTATGACTTGACATTCTTCTCCATTCTTTATAAAGGGCGAGGGCTGTGATCGTAGGGCCATTTTGATTTCACCCATGTCTGCAGTTTCAATAATGTTGGTGTTTGTGTTTCTGAGGAGCATGTGTCGTTGCCTGTAGAATTCCATGAGATATTTCACTAAATTATTTAGCCACTTCAAAGTCTCATCTACTCCCTAAACGTAGTGCGAATTGTATTTTTGTGTTGATTCACTTCTGATGTTTTTGTGCCCGTGTCTTTTCTGTGTCGTATTAGTTTTCGAATGGGTCAGTTTTATTGATTCTCACATATATTGTACCGTTTGAGCGTTGTGTTGTTCTGTGCTTATTCAAGCCTGTCGTTGTGTTTTAGTGTCTCCGTTTTGTGTTTCCTATTTTTTTACGGCCTGATCATTTTTCTTGATGCTTACTTCGTTTCTTAGTCATTTAGTTTGGTCCTTTAAATATTTATCTACCACATAAATCATTTTAACATGTATTTATTTAAACTAAATACACAGTAATTATCTAATACTGTATTTTAATATATAGATAATAACTAATCTGTCGATTAAATTTCCCACTTGCAAACTGTACGATCAGAGGATAAGTCTCTTGTTTTCGCCTAGAACACTATGTACTCATCTCTGTTCAAACAGGTTAGGAAGCGCGTGTAATTTCGCCCCTACAATGATTTTTGCGCACAAACATTCATTCGCTGCAGATTTTCCTACAATTGCTTCGTACACTGTTGAGAATTTCCATATTTGTAAGGAAAATTTTACGGAAGTGTGTAGGATACTTACGAAAACGCAAACCGTTTAAACGAGAAATAGAGCCGAGCTCTGTACATAAAATACGGAAAGTTCCAGTATTTCCTATAACTTAGCGTTTCGGAAACGAACGACACCGAGTGTACACGAAGCTTTCTTCGCCACCGTTAACAGAAAATGATCGTTTCTGTGCCAGTTATACAATCCACGCCTCATGGACCTATTCATTCGAACGTCAAAAAGTGTCATCAGGCCACTGTAACATAGAAACACTTAAAAAACGAAAATATTAATAGAAATATAAATATAGTTTATGCGACAAATCTATAAATACCAAATTTATACGTACTGATGTTCCAAGAAGGTCACATTTGACTGGTTAGATTAGTGGACTTCGAAACCCTTGACTCTTATTCAAATCTCGCTATGACATAAAAAATTAAATATTTTCTTTAAAAAATTTTGTACTCAGTATAATACCCGCATAACAAAAATTGAAGGTTTTTTCGTTGTCTCTTGATTAAAACTGGGAGTACAGAAAACTATCTAAGAAATATACAAAGAGGTTCAGTGAATTTACGGAAAAGTCTGACATTTATGGAAAGTCCGTTTTTGAATTGTGAAGTTTCCATAATTTAACGGAGAGTTCTGGAGACATTTTTAGGAGCACTTTAAAATGTAGGCAATTTTTTTAAACAGTGTAGCAAGGACACAAATTATGAATTTCACTACTTTTTTTAATCAAGAATCTCGGTTCTTGGTTACTCCCCCGCACCCATACCAGAAACACTGGTTACAATACAATTCATTCGGAGGTCTCAAGCCTGGGAAAATATTATAAAACATATCCTGAATCGTTGTACAATGTCGTTTAGCCATCTGGGAGGTGTACTACGCCAGACCAAAATCGATCCATCGATCGTTCTCAAGTTCTCTCCAAGATAACAGGGTTTGTCAGAATGCTTTTCGGTAGGTAATGGCATTCTGTCTCTTGCGAGGCCGTAATTTACCCCGCCAGTTGGTGTACATACCTCACATGTTTCCCTGATTCACCCATCCTACTATCCCAGAATTTGTGAACCACTTGCACGAAAGTTAATCGTCCTTTGTGTAACTGTGCTACTCCTAAGATTGCTCGTCCCGAAGAAACTTTGAATTCTCTGGTGCCGGCCTCCCGTGGCGCATTCGGTTGGTGCGCTGCCAGTCTGCGGTGCGGGTGGCTCTGGGTTCGAATCCCAGGTAAGGCATGGGTGTTAGTTTATACGTTAGTTTGTAAGCCGTCCTTCGATAAGCCTTCCGGCATAACACCGGGGGAAGTTAATATGCCCTTTCCAATACCAATACCAATTGAATTGTGTGGCCTCTTATATAGTGCAAATATGTCTATATGAATAAACTTACGATTTTCCTTCTGGAACACTGATAACATATTCTTAATAACATGTCAGAGATATTCTTCGAGGTGGTTTAAGGGCCTTCCAAAATTTCTTAAGCTTTGAACACTACCCATTTCATATTTGCAAACTGTACTGCCACAGCAGATTTCTTGAATACCTTAGCAGATATTTTACCGTCTTATCCAATTAGTGCCTATCTAAACCTCAACAAGCCACGTTTTACAAGTGCTCTCGATATTGTGCTTGTTTTTTGTTGTGAAGTCGTAATAGTATCAGGTCTCTAAGTTAATCTAAGAATAAAAGATAACGATTACATTCCTCAGTAATTGACCAGGACATCTAAAATGAGACTCTATCATTGTAATTTCAGATTTAACTAAAATCTCTTTTCTCTAGTGCATTACTCGTTGTGAAAGTGACACACATCTAGTAACAGTTTCCTATATATTTTATGCGATGAGGCAAATAACAATTTATAACCTCATTAAATATGTAATTAATTAACAAGTGTCAACATTCTGCAATATTGTAATATTAGGAGGCCTCTCTCTTGTGTACAGAAGGCAGTTGCTCCTCCTATTCCAATTAACAATGCCAAAATGGTCTCATTATGTTAAAGTTACGAAACCATTGTTCCTCTACTGAACTACATTATGTTTAATCTAGTCTAAGAAGTAGACATCTTTCTTTGTTAACTCATTAAGCTAGGACTACTATAATTGAATTCTCATCAACTAATTTTTTCCCTTAATCAGTAATTAAATTACATGTAAATTACTCTCCTCCTCCTAATACAATCAGGAGCTTCATTGAAAGCTAATCGCAGATCTTTGTCCTCGTTGTGTTTACAGTCATCTACGACGAAGGAGGAATTTATATTATAGTAGAAGGGTAGCCTAAATAATATTCACTACCATAGATCGTCTACACAGGAGCGACGATAGCTATTGTTTGACCAAATATTATAGGGCCATTCATCTAAGCTACCACAGGTCATAGTTAACTAGTTATTATCAAATCATTATTGCCTATCATTAGTACTCCAGCTAAATGTCGATACATCTTAATCCAAGCAATATTTTAAACTATATACCACATTAATTGTAAATGTCTGTTGCTACAGTGCTCTAAGTTATATTTCCAAGCCCCTGGGTATATGTAGGGTAAAATATATGGTACGCCTACAGGCACTGGTGGCTATGATGGTAGCCACAAAGTTTTTCAAGACATCCTATATGATATTCCTATAATTTACTTGGTTCAGTGTCACTGTCAGTAGTGCTCACCGGGTTGCTAGCACTTGTCACGGCGGATCCACCTGTAATTTTTGCGATGCACCTGGCACATTATTAGTAGCACATCTGCTTTGGCGATTATTTCCAAAAAAAAAAGCTGAATGTGAAAATGTATTGTAGTTCTTCAGGACATCCCTGCAGGGACAAATGATCCTCGTATTGTCTGCCACAACTGTTGCGCTGCCTTCCATGGTCCTCTGTGTATATCTACAGTATGGTGTTGTACGCTTGTCACATGTATCAGCCACCGAATTTTAGCGCATGACGAACACCACAAAGGAATACTCAAGACGATGATGCTCAGGCTGGGATTGAAGTGTTTAGAGTTCTGGGCCCCTTAGCAAGGCTTTTTGCGGGTAAGTATTCTGGTCTTTTTTCCTTCCATGTATTGTTTCTACTGTCTAAATGACTGCTGGTACACCCGCCAATAGGCCTTGCCATTTTAGAAACATGCCTACTTGCGATTCCTTTCCTAACTCCTGGTACACAGATACGAATACTGCAAAAATACTCTTTCTCCATTGTTTATGTGTGTTGTGGCATCAGTCTTGTGAACAATTTTCTCAGCTTTCAGCTTGGTGCTTTGCTTTTCCCTGTCTACGCCACAAAAACCGTTCTGGTGTTGGAGAAATTACAGTTCTTTTGGAATGCGTTTATTTAGTTTTCCAGTGTATTATTATATATATTATATATTTGTCCCTTATTTCACTCAAATTGTCAGAATTCTGGTTGGTATTACAAATGCTTTATCATTTCGTTTCCATGTTTATTTCCATTCTCACTTTTTATTTTTTTGGTCTGATTTGTTTATTACCTGACTATTAGGATTATTTGAGACACATTGATGAAGTACTATTTCGAAATAATTACCAGATTAAATACTCTCAATTTAACTATACTAATATTGGAAATAAAATGTTCTTATTAAACTATTACCACATATTTGATACAGAGTATGAAATATGAGTGATTTAAAATACGCGTACTTCTTAATTTTGTGTATGAGAACATTTTAAAAGTCTGTTAACTATTTAGAAATTTTGATTTTCCTTTTTTCAGTAATATACTTTTTAATTTCCGCTTCCATTTTATTTACCCTCGTGCGAGGTGCATGTTAACATTTCACAGAATGATACTGTCCACCTCAACGGAACGTGGTACGAAGCGACGTCGCTATGTGCAAGCTATGTTGCCATTGGCGTTTTCACTTACTTGAAGGAACAGAATTTGCATGAAAAATTGTTTCAAACTGTGAAAGATGGCGGCATAATAAACTTTCCTGACACCTTATTATTGCGGGACTTACCAATGTAAATGTAATAGTGTTAATAAAACAATTAATGAAGATAGCCATTTATCAGTTAACGACCCCTGTGAAGTTCTTGGTTTTGTAATTCGGCACTTGCCATCGAATTTTTATTTGGCGATATGAAAATGCGTCACAACGCAACGAAATCTGTGCATTAATTGCTGACGACTGAGCAAAGACAACATTTAGCATGTGTGTGCACTGAACTCAAACAACGAAGTTAAAACGATTCCAGTTTCATTTTTCAGGTTTTACTGCAGAATAAACACGGGTATATGGTCATAAACCTGAATCTTAACAGCTATCGTCAGTGGCAGTCACAGTATTCACCAAATCCCAAAAAATAAGTCAAGTTCTTAGAAAAACACAAACAAGTTTAAAGTTTTTCTTTTACATAAAGAGACATATCCACAAAGAGTTTTTACCTCAACGACAGGCGGTAAATGGGTTGTTATATTCGATATTGGGAGGTGCTTTAGATAACAGGTTCGACCAAAACCTCGTGAGATGTGGGAAAAATTATTTTTGCCGTTTCAATTTAAAAACTACGACATGCTCATTCCTCGTTCGTTGTGCAGTAATTTTTGATTTCCAAGAATACTACTATCGACCCCCAACTTTCGTACTTACCCGATGATTTGCCCCTCCAATTATTTTTCTCCAGTAAATGGAATTGAAGCTCAATGGGGAAAAAATACGAGTTAATATACGAAAGCACAATAAAACTATAACGCAGAAGATAGTAAAATAAAAAACCGAAAATTACTTCCATAAGTGCTTCCTAGCACTAAAATCGTAAACAGGCCGGTGCACCATAGGATGGGAGGTTACTTCCAAGTAGGTGAAAAAAGCTATAAGTGAATGAAAAATGTGTATTTAATAAATAGCGGGAATGTTTTTCTCACGCCTTGTGTTATGTTGTATACGTTGATTGTAAATTATATAATTGTAAATGTGAACATCTATCTTCAAAATTATTTTTTTCCACTTGCAATTTTTTAACTATTCAATAGAAGCAAATTTTGATTTCTGAAACGACAGTAGCTAAAACCTGGTAAAATATTATGAAATAGAATATTAGAAAAATTATTTTGTGTATTTTTAACCATTTATATATATATATATATATATATATATATATATATANTAAAAATATTAACTATTAAATATTAAAACATTAAATATTAAAATATTAAAACTATTAAATATAAAAACTATTAAAATATTAAATATAAAAAATTTATATATATATATAAATTATTGTCACATTGCCAAATAACTTATATTGTAATATTTGAAATAATGTATTCCCATAATAATATTATTTATTTATAAAAAAATATATTGCAGTAACAATAATATACGAGACCAAAGAACAATAATTTTCCTTGACTTATAGGAATGACAATATTAATATCCTTCTGTAAACAAAAGAATACTCTATGAATTTTGTTTTGATGGTGAAATGTATTAACGCTTCTAAGATTTTTAAAATGTGCCATGGGAGTATACGTAAACAATACTGAAGTAAAATAACATCTGATTTTATATGGAATGAATAGCACACGTTTTATATATTGTAGGCAAATAAAAATGGAGCACAATGAATCCCCTGTCCAAAGGGATGTAAATTTCGTTCAAACACTTGTTACACGGAGCGTACCGTACACAGATATTCGCACAAAGCGACACTTTTGTGTAGAGAAATTGCACGGCATGTCGAAAAGCAGTTTCAATACTTAATGTACCAAAATGTAGTTTATATAAACTGGCATGTTTATAACAAGCATATCTGATATTGTAAAGTTAAAATTTTTAATATGCACATCAGTAAGAACATTAATTAACCAATGATGCAAATTTCATTACAATGGTACAATTTTTACATGTGTCCACGTCCATTTTTACTGCAAAAACTCTGTATACACTTGTTGCCTACGAATTCAGTATAATAATATTACTTATAAAAATAAAAAGTAGACATAATTTCTTGAGATCTTATGCCACTGCCCCTACAGAACTTGCGACAGCAATAATGTTTTTAAAAATAAAGAAATTCCAGTATATTTGATAGTGTTATTTTTGTCCAATTGACGTATGACGACCTTTCAACTATACACTGTTATTTTGTAGGAAAGTCGTTGAAGATAATATAGGAAAAAATTCAATTTCTAATATATTGGTCTCTTGTGCTGATATTAAGCTTGTCATAGGAACGAACAGAATGCAACAGCGTAGCAATTCTGTTTAACATACAACTATACAAATATTTACCTTCAATAGCTACTTGTCATCGCTTGCCCAACGAG
Organism: Clitarchus hookeri; assembly: GCA_002778355.1. NCBI lineage: Eukaryota > Metazoa > Arthropoda > Insecta > Phasmatodea > Phasmatidae > Clitarchus > Clitarchus hookeri. The sequence continues at coordinate 1,168,097 of NQII01000003.1, forward strand.
GAAAATGTCAATTTATAAACACTCTTAATACAGTTTACTAGTCCTTAGCTTGATTGTATGGATTTCCACCCATAGAGGTAAATGCATATTCATTATAGTAATTAAATATTCAAATATAAATTCATTTTTGTTTACTTCTATCTGGATTAATTTTTTTTATTATTATATTTTCACGGAGCGGGGAGGAGGCAGGCATGGTTACAGCTCTCGTATTCACCATTCTTCCTGAAAACGGCCTCTACTCCTTTCACTCCGAAATCCCCAGGCTAAGCATTCAGTAACCCTATGTATCACTTAGGGCGAGTCATAGGCATGCGCAGAGTCAGGTAATGGGGGGTGAAAACCGTAAAATAAAGATCAAATTGGACATTAAAAATACAACATTAGAATATATTTAAACATGATCATTACAAATAGTCTACGCTAGATTATAAAACTTATCTTTAATTTAGTTACTGTTTTAGACACGCAGTCTCTATAGTAAAAAATACGTAATAGGCACTATTCTTTTATATTTTCCTAATAACGTGAAGCAATGGGCTGTGCAGCTGCACCCCCTACACCTCTTCTTGCTAACACCTATGAGGCGAGTAAGCACTAGCATTCATCTGCCCGCATACACAATGACAACTGTATGCGAGATGTACAGTATTTTGACTCTATGCGTACTGTAGATGGAAAGTTATCAGCCCCTCCGCAAAGAGCCCGCACACAGTTGGCAAACAGGTGTATGTGTGTTTCTGTTTCCCGGCTGTGATGTAAAACACATGTATGTGTATGCTGATAAAGGATATATATATATATACAGAGAGAGAGAGAGAGAGAGAGAAAGTGTGTGTCCTGCGACTGGCATTGATGTTCCTGCCAATATCAGCCTTAATCTCCATAGAGTGGAGAGAGAAAGAGTGGAGAGATTTGGGCGACTCTTAAACCGAAGTCTTGAGAGCCGATGAGGGTGAGGCGAGGTAAGTATGTAGCAGCGCTGCAATGCAAAGGCTGGGGAAACTGGAGAACCTCGCGAAAACCTGCTGACCAGCGGCTTAGTCCGGCACGATTAAGGCCCCGCCGGGAATAGAACCCGATTCTTCTAGGTGGGAGGCGAGTAGTCTGACTACTACACAAGCGCGAGCACTTTAATCTCCATAGATAAGACAATTGTGTGGTAACTCTTGTATCGTACGCATCAGTTTTAAACTAATACAATTTGGTTTCAATAGCCAATAGTTTTAAAATACAATATATTATTAGGGATGTTTAGGTCAGGGAGCATGGATCGGGGAGAGGAGTTGGGGAGCCATACCCTACCATCTTGTTTATATCAATCATCTTAGCTGCTGTAGTGGATGTCAGTGACCTTGACCTTCACCAATGACCTTGATATTGGATGACCTTGAAAATTATCCAAAAATCCCAAAAAAATTAGGAAATATTAAAAATAAATAATAAAAAAATACATTTAAAGACATACACGCAAGATATTCCATGTTCCATTGGGGGTGTAGCACCTAAGCTCCTGGCACTAATACCAGCAGATGACTGACCCTCGCCAGTTTTATCAGTGGTTTAGTTGGCAAGCCTCCCCCCTACCACTATTTTTTCATTGGTTATATAGTCGGCTCCCTTCCAGCCCCCTTCCTTACTATACCACATCTACTGTTCATTGTTTTTCGACATTTTCCCACTACAGTGCACTGGTAACTCAGTTTCGAGAATCAGCCAGCACAGATAATTTACTGTCAGTAAGTGTGATATCGGCCTATACCGAATGGCGACGAGGTCTATAATTACAAAGTATGTTAATTAATATATTTGATTTTTGTTTCATTTTCAATACAAACATTTATTTATTTTTAATTGTTATAAAGGCAGGTAGTTCTTGCCAATGCTTAAAAAAATTAAATAAAACACAATATATGTTTAAAAACTTATTTTATATGGTAATGAACAGCATGAGAAACAAAAAATTAATGCTTATACATGGGTTTATTAATTGAAATCTTCAGTGTTCACCGCTCGATGTCCGCATCGGTGACACAGGAATTTAAGTGGGCAGGGAAACACCACCACTTGACATACGACTGTCCATTGCTTCGTTTCAGTATCTTTTTGACCAAATTCTCATCTGGAAACTTTGTAGGCTTGATCTCCTCTGCGTTCAAACCACCATGGATGGGAACATAAATTCAGACCCTCGAGATAGTAAGTCCTCAGAACATAGTATCCTATAAATCACACAGAAGAGAGTTCTGGGCTCCAATTCGCTGTGAACCCTTTTTCGAAGATGCTTTTCTGTTTGGAGATGAGAACCAGGTTGCCAATCTTGGCTTTATGTCAGCGATGATCCCTCCTCTTCACAATAGTGTACATGGTTAGAAGCAAGAAGATTTCTTTCACATTTTCGGGCTTCATGCATGTGATAGAGTGCTCTGAAGAGTTATATTCGCGTACGAGTTTTGGGAGAGTAACCAACCACTATAGTTGCCATTCGCATAGAAATACCTCCGCATCTTACCCTTCAGAGCCATATTTAATATATCGATGATAGATGCTTTGAGATTGCTGTATGAGTAATAATGGTTAATTGAATATTTCTTCACAGGGCCTTGAAATTCGCAGAGTCAAATTCCTTGCCCTGGTTGGTTTGTAGATTAGTCAGGACATGCCTTTGCGCAATGCATCCATCATGGCCTTGGTGGCATCACATGCTTTCTTCGACTTGACAGGCCTGGCCCAGGTGGCTTTGCTATATGCATTAATGACAGTCAACATATATTTGTAGCCTTTGTTTACCCAAGCATATGGAATCATCTCCACGAGGTTGGATAGAGATAGGTTGTTCATCCCACAAATCACGACCTTGTGGCGGGGATATTGGCATCTCGTGGATGCATGCAGTTCATTGGAGATTCCCAATTGACTCATTGTATGTACCCTCCCAACTTCAGTTCTTCGATCATTGAAATTATCTTGTTAGTGTGGGAGTAATTTCCTACCTTTTGTGAAGCGACCAGTGCAGCCTAACGACCAGCTCGTTCGGGTTGTATCAGAATACATAGACGATGTTATTATCGTCAACTATCATCTTCAAAATTTCACTTCTTTCAATTGCTAATCTGAAGAGGTCTGCGAGAATGTAGATTTTTTTGTGATCTGTGTCTGTATAAATACCTGTCTTGGGATCGTTATCTTGGTAAATAGCATGCATGAGTTCGAACAACATCTTTAATTCCAGTAGGTTAGATTTTGTGAACTCCCCGGGCTCCTTGAGAAATAAAAGTTCGTAAAGACCAGGGGTTCTACACACCTTGTAATCGCCTACTTGGATGATCACACCTGGTAGAAACAATTTAATCAGCACCGAGGAACCACTTATCATTATTCCTGTATATGCCATACACAGTATTATGATTACAAAATGTGTACGCTTGTAGGTACCAGCAAACCAGAGCATTGGGTTTGAAGGTTACTTTCCATACCTTATTCATGTGTGGCAAATTCACATTCGATCCACCGTCTCGATTCATATGCACAATATTTTAACATTTCTGCTTCTTCATAGGCTTAGCAATATTTTTGATTTCTGTTTCCACGACTACAGGTGCTCTATCGCTCTCCCTGAGTCCATCAAGACATCATGTAATTGGCTTAAAAATTTCTTTGAGGCCACGTGAAAGTCTGTTTCTCTTAGCGAGCAAATGCTTTGAACGTATCGACTGTATCGTACATTTCAGGTCACTAGCAAACATACGACATCTCACTGAATGAATGTAGTTACTGTTCCTTTCTTTTATAGGCTTAGTCGTGAGTCTGACAAAAGACTTTCGATCTTGTCCAAGCATTTGATGCATACAAATTATATGTTCCTGCTGTGGTTTTGAATATCCGTTTTTATGGTGAGGTGGGTAATCGAGGCACTGAATTTATGCTCTATGTAATCTTTCAACCGTTTCGGAATTCTCTTAATTTTTTGCTGATGCCACATTCAATCTGTTGGTAATTTGCCTTTGAACACTCCTTACATGCTTGCGTATGGCCATCATAACACGAATGATCTCCATCTTCACATGATCCATCTTCGCCCCAAGCTCAAACAATTAAGTGCGAAATAATGTGTTTTGATTGGTCAACAACATAATGCCCAATTCCGAGATGATGCGATTAACATATTCGAAGACGAAATGATTAGTAGCAATATCCTCGGATCATGTGGGCTTGCCAACATTTAGAATTATCATCTACCAGAATCACAAGTTCCATTGTTTGTTGGTACGAGACATCCTACATCTTTGTGTTCGTTAAGATGTAGCTTGAGGCTACTTTGCCCGAATTTCGATATGCTGTAAATCATTCTCGGTGATCAACGATGAATTGATCGAATCTCCATTGATACCTGCCATTAATCATATAGGAGCTAGTCCTTAACGATCATCAAAATTCCACACTTGTCGTTCCAGCATAAGACACAAAAACTCCTGAAATCTGATGTCATGTCTGTGTTCAAATGGTCGTCATACACATGTCCCAAATTCGTATCGTCCATGCAAAACCACACCAGCCAATTTGCATTGTCACGGAGCAGTTGTTTGGGTATGCGCGAATAAGTCTGGCCGAGGTAAATGCAGTAAATGTTCGCATGCCATCCCATGTTAAAGTATTCCTTGATGTACTTCTGCTGCTCACATACTATTTCATGGAAGATGAACAATGAATTTAGTTGCACTCCACTGGTAGGCTCGACAACTTCGTTATCACTACATAGGAAATAACTCACACTGTCCACAGCACATAACATTTTGCCAAGTCTCTGGTACTTGAGTCGCTGGAGCGATTTTGATTTTAAGTAGACTTTCTTGAACCCAAAACCATCCCAGCAAACACAAACTGTCGGCAAATTGTCGGCCCGATAACGGCACTGCCCGGCAACTGTAGTTTATATGCCATGATATTGACAACTACCAAATCTGTGGTTTGGACGAAGGTGTTGACACTGTTGTCTAAAGGTCCAATTTACTAATGAATCAACACATGGCAATTGAGATTTCAAGAAAAATCTCTAGTTTTATTATTGCTGGAACAAGTTATAATTGACACACGAGCTCTCGACACAACTTCCTCCCTTTTAAATGTATGCTCCGTATTGTTAGCATCAGGAAGGGGTGGCGGGAGGTAATACTCTTCGCACTTGCTGGGTGATTCCAAATATCCGTTGCACTCGCGGGATAACTACTCAGGGTCCTTCACACTCGCGGGATGACTGTACTTATCTGGCTTAGTTGGTCCTGCAGTTGAGGTCTGGTGAGCTGGAACTGGCAGGACTCTGCGTCTGATGGCGGCTGGCTGCCGCGGTCATTTCTCCCGGAATCACTCCGCTGCCTCAGAGTCTCGTCAGCCGTCTGCCCGTGTTTTCTCGGATGCTTCCCGCCGTACATCCCGTTTGTCGGCCTCTGTGATTGGTCTGTTGCACGCTGCTGGCTTCTTCTTGAGTGGACGCCCTCCGTTAGGGCTCGTCCCTCACTCCCGTTCTCGATGTAGGGCAGGAATGGACTGTTCCCTGCCCCACCACGTCCCAGCGAAGGATCCACACAGATGTGGGTGGATCCCCACCTGCCCTTTGAGGCACAGGGTGCACTGGATACTCCCACTAGCTCGACGTGGCCTTCTCGGTGAAATTCACCACTCGACTCTCCCCTCCTCGGTGCGTTGCAACTGACTGGAACTGACTGGCTTCTGCTGTAAACTGGCTGGTTAACTCGCGTCCGGATCTGGCTGACCCCTTTCTATCGTGACTGCCTATCTGCACATCCCGGGGTGGCAGTACCGAACTTCCGTGCCACTGGCTGCTCGTTACTTCGGCTGATTGATTCGTTGATGTCTCTCTCAACTGACTGCTCGCGTCGAACTCCCGTCGTCCGGCTCCGAAAACCGGACGTCTCGCGGAAGGACCTCCAACCAACTGCTCCGTTTCCCTGTTCGCGCCTGACTGCCTCCGACTGACTGCTCCCGACTGACTGACTCGTTCCTTCCTTTCTCTCCTCGTTTTGTAGCCCGCCATCGCTATATTCAAACTGCCTCGTCTCTGCACGTGGTCCGGGGAGTTTGTTGTGTCTCCCTGAGTAATAAAACACGTGCGTCCGGCCTTCTGGCGCACATGGTCCGGCGTTGTCCCTATCGATTCTGGTATGGGCGCTTCATTGTCTCGTTCTGCACGTGCTACTTGGCGGGTGGCCTTTGGTTCAGCGCGCGCACGTGGTCCTTCCCTTGTCCCTGGATATGGCCGCTATTCTTCCCGTACGCCCTCTAAAAGCTCTCCTGGTTTATTGTGGCGAAGCCCGGGGCAGGCTTAGCTGGTGGTGGGATCTTGGTGTCCCTTGGACAGCTGCAAAATGTGGCTGGCCCTGGTGCTTTCCGTTGTCTCCGGATGCCGTCCTGACATGCAGGAGCAGTGGCACATGCAGAAACCTTTGGTGGCCCGCCTTTGCAGCTGTGAGGCGCGGCTGTGTAATTCCTGGTGGTATCCTTTTGGCATGTCCACCAGACCCTAAATCCTTATTGCGGGCTTCGCCTGCGAGCTTCCCCGAGCGTGTGTTCTGACGGCAAAAATATAGGGACGCGGGAAGCGTCAACACCCCACCGCTCTCAGGCGTCAGTACACACTCGCATTCTTTTTCTGGTTGTCTTCTGGGCTACCCGAGGTTCTACGCGCTCGCTCGGCGATGCTCCCGCGTTCCTGGGGCGGGGAAGACTGCTGGGTTGGTCTTCTTACCTGCTACTGATTCTCAGGCAGTTGTATGGTTGGGGGGGGGGAGAAGTTGTCTCACACTTTGAAAATTGACAAACAGTACACACAAATAACCCAGGTCACAGAGCTTATTCACAATCTCCCTACACCTTAACATTGCACGATACTATTTACAAGTCCTTACACTTAATTACACTGGTTCATTACACACTTTGTTCTGCCGTACTACCTGGCCTGTCCCGGCCTGTCCCGGCCAGGGTAAATTTCTTCTGAACAGTTTCAAACAGGTTATGTGAGCAAGCTTCTCTTACCCTTTTAGAAACAAAAACCCTGTTATCTTCTAAGTCCCCCTGCCGCTCCACACGCGCGGTCTGAAGGTGGGTAAGGATAAGTAACACTGATGCTAGGGGCAAAACAAGCATCTTTTTATTTATGTGCGCTAGTAGGCCTCTCCACAAAAAAAAACATCCTTTTCTCCTCCGCCCTTGTGACTCGTGACTCCTACCCGAAAGAAATAACTTACAATGGCTGAGGCTCTAAATCTCGAATTCTACTACATATTCACGCCTTTTTATACACCTAAATTGCCAATGCTAGACGACAAGTAAACACCGGTAAACAACTTGTAAGCAATACGGGAATATCGGTAACCCCTAAATGTCCATTCCTACACAACGAGACCGCGGGAGTGAAACATCGGTAAACCATAACTAACTCCCTCACCTAGCGGTAAAACAACTGGTACCCAGTTGCACATTTCTCGGGATGAGCCACGCCATGCAACCCTGCGAACGCACGTTATTTATGGGGGCAAGTCAAAACAAAACTTCCGGACGGCCTTTTTACTCACTTTGACTGGCGGTAACACTCCTATTCTTTTTTCGGCTGGTGGCTTAACCCTCGGATTTTGCCTTCCACACTAACCCATGTCAAACATAACACCAACTCGGACGAGTTAAATTCCTGCGAATTTAGCCGTATTTTAATTACCGCGGCACTGCCATTTTTCCCGTATAAAACTACTACATACCTTCAGAATATCTTATTAAAACTCTAAGCTAAAGATTTCTAAAATACCGTACAAATTCTTTTACTCGTAGCCCAAATTTTTTCAAAAACAAAAAATTTTTTTTCAAAACTTTATTTCAGTAAATTTTGTAAGTTTATCTTATCAAATAAACTTATAACGGCGGTATACATACTGATTACGCATAACAGAAAGATCAATCGGGGACCATCGATTAATAGGCAAACTCCTCTGGATAGACTAAAACACCGCCAAATTCTTTAGGTTTCAAGAACATAACTATTATTACCCTGATCTCAACATCATCGGTCAATCGATAAATCGGACATTAAAAAAACAATTCAAGTTATCCCGGGCCTTTTTAATCTCGTAGGTTCCAAATACCAATGCCGACTCGTTTTTCAAGCGATCTTTACTACCTGTGGACTTTGTTACTGTGGTAATGCGTAACAAATATATAAAAAAACTACTAATGCAAAAAAAAACCATGGGTCATGACCTCCGCTTTGTTACGTGAAATATTCGATACAAGCGGCCCACACATACAGCAAACGTATTATCAAATTACCGTCCCTGTCCTAAGTCATAACCATTAAGAAAAATTAGCTTACTCCAATATTATTCTTTACCCTATATTTAACAACAAGCCCTTGTCAGCAAACACTTTAAATACTAGAGACCTCCAGTAACTTGTATATGAAAATCCCTACTTAGCACCTTAACCAAACTTTGGCAATTAAAAATTATTAACGTTATTGCCACAGGAAAAAGAATTTTTTTTTTTTACCTTTAGCATTCCCACATTCATAGACCCGTCATTATAACTTCTGGCTCTGGTGGTGAAGTCAACACACCAAGAAACAATGCTCTACAGTGGTAAACACAAAGTACACAATATCCCAACATCGGCGAACATATTTTCATTGGGGACACAAGTGTAAAACAATCAGTACACTGACAAACATTGCTACTGATGAATTTAGCTCGGGTACAAAGAGACAGCTGTCCTGCATATCTTTTGTTGCGGACTCTCGGGGTTTTTCACTGTGCATGGTTAAATACAGAATTACACTTTCACTTTGACGTGTTAAGTTGGCTGAAGGTCCCACCACATTTCGCACTTGTGGTTTTTGGAATCAATAAAACTAATCTGTCACTTTTTCACTCGGTACACAAAGTATTCTTCTTCTGCCTGGCTTCGCCTTTGTGGTTCTATGAAGAGGGAGAAAAAGGAGGGGGTAAGCACTTTACCTGTTGTTGGCTGGAAGAAATCCTGGTGGGTGTTTTTACTCCCGGCGGGCCGCTGGTCCGCAGGAGACCCCTCGTCACTCCACGCAGTGTGAGAAAGGGGGGGAGTCCCCCCTTCCATCTCTCCATCAGTTGACGGCTGCGGACGGCTGTCTCGTCTCGCCGACNTGATTACGCATAACAGAAAGATCAATCGGGGACCCTCGATTAATAGGCAAACTCCTCTGGATAGACTAAAACACCGCCAAATTCTTTAGGTTTCAAGAACATAACTTCGCCTGCCTCGCGGAAGTGGTCTGGGTCGACGCTCTGCCGAAGCACTCTCACTTTCTTCCCCTATTTTCTCCGCGGGCGCTGGACGGCCGTTCTCGCGTTCCTCTTCGCCTTCTCTTCCCGCGCGCGCTGTTTTCACTCGTCCGTCCTCTTCCTCTCGCTTCGTCTTCTACACATGGGTTTTCCCGTGCTCGCAAAGCTCCGCGGCCGTCCTTCTTTAACTCCGGGCGCCCACGCTCGTGTATTCACTCGTACACGCTGTAGTTAATTTATCTCCTGGCACCGACTGCGTGATCTTACTGGGTTTTATTTTGCCTTGCGTTTACCCCTACCTCGCAGTCTCTGTACCACACTTTCAACTTATTTTCCTGCCCTTCTTTCTGCCGTTCATTCCGAGCGGACTTATAGCGGGCGTAAAAACCGGTATGCTCTGTTCGTAAAATGTCCCTATTCCCCATCCAGGGAATCAGTACGTACTTTTTCTTACTTTATTCGTCGGCACGGTAATTACCTGAGTGCCTGATACCACATCACTCCCACCATCCAGTGGAAGAAACCACTTTCCGCTAATACGTCCTCTGCCCGCACCTGGCATCCGCTCCGCATATTGCTCGTTATTTATTGCCCGTCATTCTGTGGGCCGTGGCCTACGGTTTCGCTAATCTCCCTGGATTCTCCCTTCAGTAATTGGGACTTCTTAAAGTACTATAGCTAGACGCTACAGGGGATTCTGTCATAGCCTCCCTGGCATCTGTTTAGACTGGCTGGCCCGTTATTTTTCACCGTCTGGTGACCTAGTAACCCACTGGGGATTTCTATTCATCTCGTTCTTCCTCCTCAACTCCGCGCACGCCTGCGGCCTGTCATGTTCGCCTGGATTTTTATTTATTGCCTGCTCCTTCCTCGGTTAAACTGTCGGTAAATTGGGCGCCACGAGTTTTAAATTTTACGACTAACTCGAAGTCGCGAGGGTTGGTTTATGACTCCACCGAAGTCGTGGATGTGCCAGGCTAGTTCGGTCGGGGCAGAGGGCCCCCTTCTCCCAGGTACTAGCTTGTTCTTGCTTACATCTTACAGATTTCAGCTCGCCTTCGCATTGCGACGCCAAAATTGATAACTACCAAAGCTGTGGTTTGGACGAAGGTGTTGACACTGTTGTCTAAAGGTCCAATTTACTAATGAATCAACACATGGCGATTGAGAGTTCAAGAAAAATCTCTAGTTTTATTATTGCTGGAACAAGTTATAATTGACACACGAGCTCTCGAGACAACTCCCTCCGTTTTATACGTATGCTCCGTATTGTTCGCGTCGATGGTGGGGGGGGGGGTAATACTCTTCGCACTTGCTGGGTGATTCCAAATATCCGTTGCACTCGCGGGATAACTACTCAGGGTCCTTCACACTCGCGGGATGACTGTACTTATCTGGCTTAGTTGGTCCTGCAGTTGAGGTCAGGTGAGCTGGAATGGGCAGGAATCTGCATCTGATGGCGGCTGGCTGCCGTGGTCGTTTCTCCCGGAATCACTCTGCTGCCTCGGAGTCTCGTCGGCCGTCTGCCCGGGTTTTCTCGGATGCTTCCCCCCGTATGTCCCATTTGTCGGCCTCTGTGATTGGTATGTTGCACGCGGCTGGCTTCTTCTTGAGCGGATGCCCTCCGTTAGGGCTCGTCCTGCACTCCCGTTCTAGATGTAGGGCAGGAACGGACTGTTCCCTGCCCCACCACGCCCGTGCGAAGGATCCACACAGATGTGGGTGGATCCCCACCTGCCCTTTGAGGCACAGGCTGCACTGGACACTCCCACTAGCTCGACGTGGCCTTCTAGGTGAAATTCACCACTCGACTCTCCCCTCCTCTGNCCCCTCCTCGGTGCGTTGCAACTGACTGGAACTGACTGGCTTCTGCTGTAAACTGGCTGGTTAACTCGCGTCCGGATCTGGCTGACCCCTTTCTATCGTGACTGCCTATCTGCGCATCCCTGGGTGGCAGTACCGAACTTCCGTGCCACTTGCTGCTCGTTTCTTCGGCTGATTGATTCGTTGACGTCTCTCTCAACTGACTGCTCGCGTCGAACTCCCGTCGTCCGGCTCCGAAAACCGGACGTCTCGCGGAAGGACCTCCAACCAACTGCTCCGTTTCCCTGTTCGTGCCTGACTGCCTCCGACTGACTGCTCCCGACTGACTGACTCGTTCCTTCCTTTCTCTCCTCGTTTTGTAGCCTGCCATCGCTATATTCAAACTGCCTCGTCTCTGCACGTGGTCCAGGGAGTTTGTTGTGTCTCCCTGAGTAATAAAACACGTGCGTCCGGCCTTCTGGCGCACATGGTCCTGCGTTGTCCCTATCGATTCTGGTATGGGCGCTTTATTGTCTCGTTCTGCACGTGCTACTTGGCGGGTGGCCTTTGGTTCAGCGCGCGTACGTGGTCCTTCCCTTGTCCCTGGATAGGATATGGCCGCTATTCTTCCCGTACGCCCTCTAAAAGTTCTCCTGGTTTACTGCGGTGAAGCCCGGGGCAGGCGCAGCTGGTGGTGGGAAATCGGTGTCCCTTGGGCAGCTGCAAAATGCGGCTGGCCCTGGTGCTTTCCGTTGTCTCCGGATGCCGTCTGCACGTGCAGGAACAGTGGCACGTGCAGAAACCTTTGGTGGCCCGCCTTTGCAGCTGTGAGGCGCGGTGCGTAATTCCTGGTGGTATCCTTTTGGCACGTCTGCCAGACCCTAAATCCTTATTGCGGGCGTCGCCTGCGAGCTTCCCCGAGCGTGTGTTCTGACGGCAAAAATATAGGGGCGCGGGAAGCGTCAATATGGCCATCTGACAATGGCATGATGTATTTTTTGAGACTGATTGCTAGGCATTCTGATAAAGACAAAGCACCAGGTATTATTAAGGATAATGGATGGAAATTACCGAAATTATGATGCCATCATACCTCACAGCTAACTTGATATCAATATCTCAAAGAATATTCTGGGCCAATCCCGATACAGCATCTTTGTCTTTTGGGTAAGCTGGCCAACTTCCTGTTTATTATGGCCCAGTAATGTTTTCTAGAAAACGCTCTTTATCAAAATAAAGATATTTTTCTGAGGTTTATTTACTGAGAAACTGTTGGCCAGTGTTTTGGACGGACAGAAAGTTAGCTAGCGGTTAATGGCATGATGTGTTTTTTGAGACAAAGTGTTAGCCGTTAAGTTAAAGACAAAGACCCACTGTATTATTTAGCATAATGGATGGATGTCACCGAAATTATGTCGGCATAATTTCGTGCCGATTCCGATACAGCAACTTTATCTTTTTAGGTTAGCTGGCCAAAATCATATTTATTCTGGCCCAGTAACATTTTCAAGACAGGGCTCTTTATCCCACTAAAGATATTAATATGATGCATTTTTGCCGAGAATCTGTTGGGAAGTGTTTTTAATAGGCCAGAAGTATACTAGCTGTTAATGGCATGATAAACTGAAGAGCAGTAAAAATATTTATAAGATAATTTTTGCCAAGAAACTGTTGGGAATTGTTTTAAATATGCAAAAAGTAAGCTTGCTGTAAATGGCATGATCTCTTTTTTGAGACAGAGTTTTAGCTGTTAGGATAAAGAAAATTGCCTACTGTATTAGTTAGGATAATTTATGGATATCACCGAAATTATGTTCGGCATGATATCTCACAGTCAACCTATCGTCAATATCTTAAAGGATATTCTGGGCCGATTCTGATACATCAACTTTATATTTTTGGTAAGCATGCCAAAATCATATTTATTTCAGCCCAGGAACATTTTCAAGATACGGCTCTTAATTGCAATAACTATATTTATATGATTTATTTTTGCCGAAAAACTGTTGGGAATTGTTTTTAATATGCGAAAATTAAGCTAGCTGTTAATGGCATGATATATTTTTTGAGACAGAGTTTTAGCAGTTAGGATGAATAAAATTGTCTACAGTATTATTTAGGATAACGGATGGATGTCACCGAAATTATGTCGGCATGATATCTCACAGCCAACATATCGTCAATATCTTAAAGAATATTATGGGCCGATTCCGATACATCAACTTTATCTTTTTGGTAAGCTGGCCAAAATCATATTTATTCCGGCCCAGTAACGTTTTCAAGACAGGGCTCTTTATCCCACTAAAGATATTAATATGATGCATTTTTGCCGAGAATCTGTTGGGAAGTGTTTTTAATAGGCCAGAAGTATACTAGCTGTTAATGGCATGATAAACTGAAGAGCCAAAAAAACTGGTACACCTGCCTAATATCGTGTAGGGTCCCCGAGAGCAGGCAGAAGTGAGGCAAGACGACGTGGCATGGGCTCGACTAATGTCTGAAGGTATGCATGAGGTAATTCACACCCTGAATCCTGTGTGGCATGTACTCGACTAATGTCTGAAAGTATGCAGGAGGCAATTCACACCATGAATCCTGCAGGGTAGTCCACAAATCCATAGGAGTGCGAGGCGATGGAGATCTCTTCTGAACAGCACGTTGCAAGGCATCCCAGATATTCTCAATAATGTTCATGTCTGGTGACTTAGGTGGCCAATGGAAATGTCTAAAGTAAGAAGAGTGTTCCTGGAGTCACTCGGTAGCAACTCTCGATGTGTGAGATGTCGCATTGTCCTGCTGGAATTGTCCACGTCCGTCGGAATGCACAAGGGACATGAATGGGTGCAGGTGACCAGACAGGATGCTTATGTATCTTTCACCTGTCAGAGTCATATCTAGACATATCAGGGGTCTCATTTCATGCCAACTGTACACGCCCCATACCATTACAGAACCTCCACCAGCTTGAACAGTCCCCTGTTGACATGTAGGGTCCATGGATTCATGAGGATGTCTCCATACCCATACACGTCCATCCGACCGATACAATTGGAAACGAGACTCTTCAGACCAGGCAACGTGTTTCCATTTCAACAACAGTCCAATGGCGGTGTTGGCGGGCCCAGGCGAGGCGTAAATCTTTGTGTCGTGCAGTTAACAACAGTACACGAGTGGGCCTTTTGCTTCGAAAGCCCATATCAATGATGGTCCGTTGAATAGTTCGCACCCTGGCACTTGTTGATGCCCCAACATTTAAATCTGCGCCCATTTGAGAAAGGGTTGCACGTATGTCACGTTTAATGATTCTCGTCAGTCGTCGCTTGTCCCGTTCGTTCACGATTTTTTCCGGCTGCATCGATGTCGAAGATTTAATGTTTTACCAGATTCCTGATATTAACGGTACACTCGTGAAATGGTCGTACGCGAAAATCCATACTTTACCGCTACCTCGGAGAAATGTCCCATCTCTCGTGCACCGACTATAACACCACGTTCGAACTCACTTAAATCTTGATAACCTGCCATTGTAGCAGCAGTAACCCATCTAGCAACTTTGCCAGACACTTGTTGTCTGATATAGGCGCTGCTGACTGCATCGCATTACTCTGATTCTTTCCATACTTCTGTTATTTGCATGCGCACGCCTATACCAGTGTTTTTTTTTGGCTCTCAAGTGTATTTTTTTAGACAGAGTGTTAGGATAAAGGAAATGGTATGTTGTATTATTTGATAACTGATTGATATCACCGAAATTATGTTGACATGATATCACACAGCCAACCTGTCGCCAATATCTCGAAGAATATTCTAGGCCGATTCCGATACATTGTTTTTGTATTTTCTGTAAGCTGGCCAACATCTTATTTATTTTAGCTCAGTAACGTTTTCTTGGCATAGCTCTTTAACAAAATAAAGATATTTATCTGATGTATTTTTGCCAACAAACTTTACGAAAGTGTGAGAATAGGAAAGGAGGTAGCTAGGTACTAATGGCATGTCTTTTTTGAGACAGAGTGTTAGCCGTTATATAAAGACAATGGCCCACATTATCATTTAGATTAATGGGTGAATATCACCGAAATTATGTCGGCATGATATCTCACAGCCAAACTGTCGCGAATACCTCAAATTATATTCTAGGCTGATTCTGATACAGCATCATTGTCTTTTTAGTAAGCTTGCCAACATATTTTTTATTACGGCCCAGTACCGTTTCGGAGACAATTACTATATATATAGTAAATGATAAAATAATATGTTTAATGGATGTACAAAACAACTTAACTCACAGTTTTAATATATATAAATGCAAAGTATAGGCCTAAATATTGATTTACAAAAATTTCTAGTTTTTTTTTTTCAAAAAGTGTGTATTTCATGTATATAACAGATGATAAGGTAATCCCGATTAAAGTTACGAAGCACTGTATATTACATGTAAATAAATTATGTATTAACTGTATTTATGTGTTTTGTGTTCATATCTGTAAATTATATTTTAATTTACATTAATATCTAACATATGTTTAATATAACATAAACCTACATAAATTTCCTGAGTGTCATGTAAAATCATTCAGAAATTTGGTTTCTTTTTAATAGAGCTATGGCAGCCTCTATAGCACCCTGTAACAAAAATGGCTGCTAAATGTTTACAATATATATAGTACACTACAGCACATGATTACATGGGTATTTTATACAGCTATATTTACATCTAATGTTTGAAATGTTTTTGCCAGATACTATAAATACTAAATTTGCTGTGACTTCGTGCTGGGTAGTGAAGGACTTGTTAGTCTTAATGAAATTGTTGTTTTTTGTTCATGTGCAAAATTTTATCATTAAGGAAGTTTAATACCACACACTTAATAATGTTATATTTGTACCAAACATTATTTACCTTGTACACATTTTATGTAATAAAATTTTTCTTGAATAAATAAGTTGAAACTTAATACTTTTTAAATAATTTAATGTTAAATACAAAATTTTTATTTTTTGCTAAAGCTGCAATAACAAATACTTAGTTGCACAAATGAAAAATAATTAATTACATCATAAACTTATGCCACTGGCTATTTCGCTTCACATATTCAAAATTACAAAATAACACTTCGTACATATAAAAAATATGATTAAAATATACAAACATTTCTTTATTCATAACAATTTTTTTCAAATATATGGTTTGTTATTTGGTGATTACTTATGTGTCACGCAGTAGCACACTGCATTTGTTTACTTTGAAATTTTTTTATTTGTACAACTTAGTACTGGTTCTTATGGCTGCCATAAAACGGAAGAAATTTTTCATTGACATCTAAATATTCAACTCATATAAAATATATTATTTTATTTGAGAGATGTGTCATCACATACAATGTAAACAAGTAGAACAATGTTTGGTAAAAGTATAAAATGATTAATTTTTTGGTGTCAAACACCTTTAAGAAAATATTGGTTGTTCGTGCTCTAGCCTTTAAAAGATGTGAAATAATTAAGTTATTTATGTTACATAAATATTTCGAAAAGGTAACCATCCGACAGATGTATAACAAATTAACAAACACTTATTTGTTTGCAAGCCTCAGAAGAAATTAATGTAATATATTCTGTGTTTTAAAATTATTTGTAATATTTTCATGAAATTTATACATTCCTTTTAAAATAATTAGAGCCATCTTTTATTCGAAATTACTGGATGAAATTAGGACCTTATGTCATCGAGTATAGGCAAGAATGCTGAACTGCCGACTCAAGGTTCTTAGGTTCGGATCCCACACCCGGCAAACAAAAGATTTCCATATAATATAATGTCTTATAAAGAAAATGAAATTAATGTAAATAAAGAGAAAATAAAATTTTCTGAAATTGTAAATCGAAAAAAATTTAGGGTTTTTACATGGTCGCACTACTTATTGTCTGAACATCATGCCGCCACAGACCCGGTACCATTGCGACATCAATTTGCCAAAGACCCTGCACCATGGCGACATGAAGCCACCACATACCCGGCACCACGGTGACATATAGCCATCGAAGACCATGCAACTTGGCGACATCCAGCCATTGCAGACCCAGCATCGTGGTGACATCCAGCCATCGCAGGCCCAGCATCGTAGCGACATCCAGCCGTCTCAGGCCCGGCATCGTGGCTGCATCCAGCTGCCGCAGACCTGGCATCGCAGCCACATCCAGCCGTCGCAGGCATAGCATCGTGGTGACATCCAGCCGTCGCAGGCCCAGCATCGTAGCGACATCCAGCCGTCTCAGGCCCGGCATCGTGGCTTCATCCAGCTGCCGCAGACCTGGCATCGCAGCCACAATCAGCCGTCGCAGGCCTAGCATCGTGGCGACATCCATCCGCCGCAGTCCCGGCATCGTTGCTACATCCAGCTGCTGTAGAGCCAGCATCGTAGCGACATCCAGCTGTTGCAAACCCAGCATCGTAGCGACATCCAGCCGTCACAGTCCAGACATCATGGCGACATTCAGCCTTTGCAGACACTGCATTGTTGCGACATGCAGCCATCGCTGGCCCGGAATTTTTGTGACGTTCAGCCACTACAGACACATCAACCGTAAGGTATCCATTTTGTGTCTTAATGGTTCCAATCCAGGATATTTACGACACTGTCGGCAAACAGTAAACCGATGTTCCATTCCATACATAGAAATATATCGGCCAGCTTCCAGGATATGACAGCGAGCCAGCATTAGCTGACCGTATTTAGTCGGCTCGCCTTCAATGGTCTGATTATGGCCCATACCTTTCGTGTTTGCTGGAAGGGCTCCTCCAGCAAACTTAGGAGCATGCATGTTTTTCCATAGTTTAAAGGCCCCACGATGATGCACCTCGTGGTACTGGGCAACAGCTCACCATGACCGAATTCGCTTGAGGTTTCGGCATCTTCCTCAGCAGTAATATGTATGAGTAGAGTAACTTCTTGCTTGACGATCTGAAAGCTATTTTCTTCTTCTGGTTTTATATTGTACACAGGATGAGGAGGATGAGGAGGCATAGGAGATAGCATTAACAAGCCTTCTAATTATATTATACATGTTGTCTTAGCATGTGTATGTTTGTTGGCAGAAGAATGTCTCTTCAAATTATCACTCCGGTTAAACTGTCATTGGCAAATTTTGCACTGAAATGCCATATTTGAATATGTGATACAACACTATTGTTCCTAGTCTAGAAATATACTGAAACAAAAAGATTAAAGGGTCATATTTATGCTTTTGGTGCTCAGTTCACCACAGTGCCTCGAAGAGCAAATATCAGGTTCTAAAAGCTGTCAATAATATATTTATCAATAATCTACCAATCGAGCTGCACATTCCTGGGTACAGGTTCTGCGGACCAGGAATTAAGCTAACAAGAAGGCTGTCACATAACGAGACAGATATCAACACCCTGGAGGAAGCATGCAAGTATCACGACATCGCCTATTCCCTGAACAAGGATCTCAAAACCAGGCGCAGACAAGATGCTTGCACAGAGGGTCGATGAGATGATAACATCTCCAGACACCGGGCTTGGAGAGAAAATTGCGGCCTGGGGCATCTCAAACATAATGAAAGCCAAGGTGAAGATGAGAATGGGTGAAAAGAGCAAAATACAGGGACAGTTTAAAATTGAAACAGGTGCAAAGATTAAGAGAAAGGCACAAGTGAAACGAAAATAGCTGAAAAAGGGGAAAAAAATATACAAGACCAAGAAAACATCTACCAGCAGATTTTTTTGCCATTGCACTCGGAGCCATCAGAAGCCTAATCGGAGCCAAGAATTGTATCATCCGAGCCATCAATACATATTCGAACAAATTTAATCAAGTTTCGAAGGCCCAAAGGCACAATGTACATATGGAAGTTATAGCCATCGGTAAAAAACGGCCAAGGACTCTACCTAAGGCTATGCCTAGTAAGAGGCAGATGTGTGCAAAAGCAACAGAGTAGGTAGATGTGGTCGTGAATTCACTACCTAAAAGACAATTAAGAAATACCAATTTCGAACTTTTTGCATGCCAATTGAAGATACCCAGTTTTCATGGTGTGTTCAAGTGAGATGTTTTTCCCTGTAAACCCCAGAGAGAGGAATGTGCTTTAATCCACCTGGAAATGACCATGGGGCCCAGTGTGCTCTGGGTATAATGTGTAAAATGAGACAATCATTCAGACTATTAAAACATTTAGGTAGTTTCCACCCTCCACCCATACTCCGATGGTACCTACATGGTGCATCCTCATAAACATATAACTATAAGATAGAACAGATACCGAATACATAAAACTGTGGACATTTGTATCTTCGCTTCCTCGTTCATGCAAATAATAGTATAAATTGACTATACATCGACAGGAAACCATCGGTCATGATGATAATGCTTACCTTGACGGGTCGTACCTCCGAGCTGCGTTCCGTACACTTTCCGCCACTCGAACTGGAGGGGAATGGTGCATTGGCCTGTTCGATTTTCAAACTTACAGTGTGGTACCAAACATCGATGAAAAATACTGTAAGATGTACTTCGTGAAAAGTGGTAATTCCTCCCACAAGGTAACGTAGACTGTTGAGTCTTACGAACTAGACGATAATGCAAGGTACATTGAAGATTCGCTGTCCCCCGAAACAAAATTCGAACTATGTGGAAATCCGAATACTCTGGACAGTGGCATCAGATGCAGTGAAACTAACGACTTTATGAAACCAGATACCATCGGACCGATGCTCGAATTTGAGCCAGACGTCTACGAAGATAGCAAAACACACGAGTCGATGTGGCCTGTAAACATACACAGAGGTGATAAAAGTCATGGGATAGCAATATGCAAATATACAGATGGCAGTAGTATCGCGTATAAAATGTATAAATGGGCAGTGCATTGGTTGGGCTTTCATTTGTAGTCAAGTGATTCATCTGAAAATGTTTCTGATGTGATTATGACCGCACAACAGGAATAAATAAACTTTGAACGAGGAATGGCAGTTGGAGCTAGACGCATGGGACATTCCATTTCGAAAATGGTTAGGGAATTCAACATTCCGAGATCCACAGTGTCAAAAGTGTGCCGAGAATACCTCATTACAGGAATAATCTCCCACCATGGACAACGCAGTGGCCGACCTCCTGCACTTAATGACCGAGACCAACGACGTGTGCGCACAATGGTCAGTGTTAACAGACAAGCAACACTGCGTGAAATAACCGCAGGAATCAATGTGGGGCATATGACAGACGTGTCCGTTAGTACAGTGTGCTGAACTTTGGCTGTACTGGGCTATGCCAGCAGAAGACCGACTCGAGTGCCTTTACTAAACGGCACGACCTCGCTTGCTCTCGTTGGCTCGTGACCATATCGGTTGGACCCTAGACGACTGGAAAACCGTGGCTTTGTCAGATGAGTCCCGATTTCAGTTGGTAGGGTTCGAGTGTGACGCATACCCCACAAATCCATTGACCCAAGTTGTCAACAAGGAACTGTGCAAGCTGGTGGTGGATCCATAATAGTGTGGGCTGTTTTTACATGGAATGGACTGGGTCCTCTGGTACAACTGGACCGATCATTGACTGGAAAGGGTTATGTTCAGCTACTTGGAGACCACTTGCAGCCATTCATGGACTTCATGTACCCAAACAACGATGGACTTTTTATGGATGACAATACGCCATGTCGCTGGGCTACAGCTTTTCTTGACTGGTTTGAAGAACATTCTGGACAATTCCAGCGAATGATTTGGCCACAAAGATCGCCCGACATGAATCACATAGAACATTTATGGGACATAATCGAGAAGTCGGTTCGTGCACAAACTCCTGCACTGGCAACACTTTCGCAATTATGGACGTCTATAGAGGCAGCATGGCTCAATATTTCTGCCGAGGACTTCCAACGACTTGTTGAGTCCATGCCACGTCTAGTTGCTGCACTTCACCGGGGTAAAGGAGGTCCGACACGATATTAGGAGGTATCCCATGACTTTTGTCACCTCAGTGTATTATGCAGGTTAATGTGATACGAATAAAATGCAATTTGGACAGTGGTGCATACCTAAATGGCAGGCTGAGAAATACACTGCACAATTTTTCGTCTATCCTCCAGCCAGGTTTTAAACTGGCTGTGGCACCGCAAAGCATCATTTACCTTCTGGTCTTCGCGAAGAGAACATACGAGGTGGTCGTGACAATCGTCGACCAGCACCGAGATTTGGTGAAATTTAGAAACGAAGAAATCATCATATGCCTGCATTTGAGAGATTTACAACTACCAGATGCAATAAAGCAAATTGCCTTGCAAAACCTTCAATCATTATGCTGCATATCACCAAGATGTTTACATACACAACAAGGAATTTTCTGTGTAGTCTCGGTTTCGAAGTCGATCATCATGGAATATGACCTAAACATCGAAGAGCCAGACGTTTTTTAAGACAGTGTGACGTAGATGGAACTTAATGCATACCAGCATTTCCTGATCGAAAGTATAAACTAACATTGGATGTTTGGATTGTGGTCTAACACCAAGATATCTGCACTCTTCCTTGCCAGTCCTTACTTCTAATTAGGGGGATTGACAAAATATGAAACCAACCCATCATCAAGGAAAATTTTGAGCAATGAAATTCTTCACCTGCTCGATAGCATCACATATTTTCTCAGCAGTATCAAGGTGGACCAGTCGCAAGATGTTGGCATAACCTCAGCGATCAAAAATTACCTATTGCTACATAGAATAAGCTGTCTGTGGCCAAAATGGCAGGCTGGGGAATCGAAGAATACTAAAGCGTTCCTATATACTCTGGAGGCAAGTTCGAAGTGTGCATCCCACTCTCCATGCTATTGGTATTTGCAGAATACAACAAACGAATAATTGATAATCAATTCGATGCAGGAACTGGTGCTTCTTCTAGCCAACATGCATGTGGACACCATCGTGGACACGGGAGAAAATGTGGAGTTTGTGGAACTGAAGCTTCATGCCATCGAATGGATGCTATCTTATGTGCAATTGAACACTGCTGAATGTATCAACATTCTGAAGAATGTTGAAGATGGCAAAAACATCCATTGGGATTTCACATTGTGGAGTCTTAAGACATACCCCCGAGTGCCAGTAAGCTAGTCCTTTAACTGGATGGTGAATTCCAGCTTTGCTTCTGAGAAACCGAAGTAAATCATCACCGGGATACAGACCAGACGCCAGCACAAGGTGAGAATGGGCCATTCACAGTTCGATACATGTCAAATACAAAATATGAAAATATTTTTGAATAGCGAAAGCTACCCATATGTTGAAATTAACATCAACATTGAAAATGGACAGTACCTACTGGCATATCAAATGTATGCTCAATTCCGAAATGCGAGAAAGGCTCAGTGTCCAATACTGAGCAGTATTACTTTCAAGAATATAGCACCGCTCATGGTTTTCAATGTGAGTACACACGACTAACATACTACATCGAATTTAATCGACTGCGGGATCGAATTCACGACTCACAGAAATATTATTGCAGACATGTAAATTTTCTACATAATACTTCACGCGCAGCTCGTACTGTAGAATTGCCGAGATAATGTTGCGAAGTTACTGGCGACAGCAGAGTAGAGAATATATAAACATAACTCTTTATGCACTATAACTGTCTATTCGTCTTCGAGCATCGTCAACTTCAAGATATATTGCAATCTGCAGGGTTTCCAGAGCCATAGTGGCTATGTTCTCAAGGAGATCGCAGTCTATGACGACGATGGTAAAAAGTGAACTTGCGGCTCCTTCTCTCCTTAGCCATGGAAACTCTTGGACGAGAAGAGCAAGAAAACCAATAAATAGTTAATCAAGTACTTCCATGGACTGGAGTGGGACGAAGGCAATATTCTGTGCTATCAGGTGGGAAATGAGCTGCGTGACCTGCTGATGCAGTATCAGAAGGCCCGAATATACTTAGCAGCGCCTGAGCAGAAAAAATTGCTGAGCGAATTGTGCAAAGACGAAGTGGAAATTATCGACATGCAGGCTGAATATGGATTTACTTTGCTGTACAAGCTGATTAAACTTTACGACGACCAGCAGCGACATCTGCTACTGGTCAGAACTTGACTGGACATGCGTTTGGAGGGATGCACAACTGCTCCGCAAATGATGCACCTCATCCTTGGACCAGGAATCGGCCGCCTATGACTAGATAAGAAATCACCTGTATCAGCTTGGAATGCAAGAGTGTTTAGTTTTTTGTTTTATGATATTCATGTATCTAAAAGCACAATAAATTGTGTGTGTATAAAACCATTTATTTGTTAATTTTATTTTTTACCCTTACTCATTATTGTAACACTTTTTCTTAAAGAAACCTTAAAGAAAATACACATATTTCTTAAACCTATTTATATTTTGGGGTAACACTGACTTAAGTCAAAACTTACAGGTGTTAGCATAGATGGCCTTAGGAATATGCATAGTCTTAAATCTAACAGATTTACGATTGAAATTACCTGCTTTTAGGTAAAAAAAGTAATTTATAATAAAAATACTTATGTTGAAAATAAAACAAAAATTAAATATGTCAATTTACATACTTTGCAGGTATAAACCTCGTCGCCATTCGGTACATGTCGATAGCACTCTTTCCGACAATAATGGTGGCTGATGCTCGAAATGTGAGTTAACAGTGCGCTCTAGTGGGCAAATGTAGAAAAAAATTTACAGTAGATGTAGTATAGAAAGGAAGGGTCCTGGAAGGGAGCCGAATAAGTAACCAGTCTCCCTCAAACTTCATTAAATGTGCTCATGGCTTTCACGTATGTATTTTTGGCATGCGTATCATATGACCCTTTTGTGGTTACCGATTAAATTTTTGGGTCTACAGAATTTTACAGTTGGTAATGAGTATACATGTGATCAATAAAATACTTCTGATTTGGATTGTGGGATTTTTCTGCTGCTATGGTTTAGTAAACAGCATACCTATCTTTCTCATAGAGGACCTGGGTTGATACAGCGTTGTGAGATCAATTGGACTACCTCAAGTTAAAATTGAATATCCAGGTAATCTTTTCAAGTCAGGGCCACGACTTGAAGTTACGATTACCGAAGACATTCCTTACACCTTCTCTTTACCAGGTGTCTTTTTGGCAAATAATCTTAGTTATGGGCTGCATCACTAAACTAATATAATATAATATTGTTTAGTTCATTTTTAAGTATTTGTCAGGGGGGTAATTTTCTTTCCTTTTCACAAACTTAAAATGCAAAAAAACTGAAAAAATTCGTATTTATAGTCGTAAAATAATAGTTTCTGTAATATCTACACAATTAAAGTTGTTTATATATTACGAATAACTGTATATCAGTGACCACCGTAGGTCTAGATGCTCCCGAGAGCACAGCTTTGCTTTTAGCTATCCTTTATAGAAGATATGGGAATAGAAACTAGATTGTGACCAAGATCTTGGTTGCATAATATGCTGAAATATTAAATAGTTTTGTAAACACATGAATAATCGAAATAACATAATAATGCCCGAAAGTTTTGAGGTTTGGTGGTGAAGGGTATAATATAAGTTTAATTTCAATTCACTTATAAAATAGAATCGGAAACACTAAAACTGTACCTCTCATATATATATTTTTTAAATATTAAAACAGAATAAGAATTAATTGACAACCAGTGAAAAAATATTCCCTGGAGATCAGTATCGGATTATTTATTACAGTGGCGAAAACTAACTGTGTTTATGTCCGCTGTAGTCCCTAACTGTGACCAGTGTATTGGTTTGTGTAAATGTCATATTCTTGTGGACAGTAATATCCTCATAAATTAAAAACCGCGTAATAAAATTATTCATCATAGCTGTTGTTCCATATGTAACATAAATTATTTTTTTAAATATTGTAAATCAATTAAAGTGTATTGAATACACATTTTAATATCAATAAAGCTTTAATGGATGGAAATGCTTGTTGCCGGCTTGTCATTGTAAAAGTATTAATAACACACTGACAAAAAAGTGAATCACACAGAAGGAATATTCCAAATTGGGCAAACCTCGTTCATACAATAGCTGGTTGTGTCACTAGAGTTGCAATGAACTGCGATATTTGGAATGGCCACCAAAATGCGTTAGTGGTTTCACCATGATTATTGCGACAGTGTTATAACTAGGTACCTGTAAAATCCACATTATTATATGGCTGCAGACTAAACTCCAGGATGTTGAATAATCTTCTGAATGTGGCCATTGGCAGAGAACTTGTGTGGCTCGTTACAAGGACACTTATATCCAATCGTAAAGGCTGAAAGGTTCAGCAAGCAATCTCCTGTAAAGAGGACAGAGAGGTAAATGATACTGTATAGTTACCAGTAGCCAATAAAATCACGAGTTGCCCTCAAGTAGATACAGGACAGTGAAGTTTAATGTGTCACCAAAAAAAACGCGAATTTTGCACGTCTCTAGTTAAGTATAAGGAGTGTGCCGAATGTCAGATCGTCAACACAGTGAAGGAAGAACAGAGAAGACAAATTATGCCTCGTAGATGCATTAGACAGTGGCCAGTACTAGCATTTTACGATGTTGAAATAAAGCACATTAAGAGACTGTGTTAGGCAGGATGGAAATAGCGTGCATTTCCTAGTCATGTGGAGCATTCCGATGTCACAGTGTCCCGATGTGGGAACCAATGGGAACTTCAAGGGAGCCACGCGCATCGTGAAGGCTCCATTCGACCAAGATAGAATACACCAAGAAAGGAACACCATTGTGTGGGCCGAGCATGACGTCGGTGCCTGCCATTGGACACATTTCGTGAACCCTATAAACAACCTGTGTTATCACACATCATGTCTAGTGGACTAGCATAAGATGAATTACAGTTTTCACTATTCCTTGCTTAGCTGTTGTTCAGAGTAAGAAAGCAGCATTTTGAGTTGTTCTGTAACCAGGAGGCATGGATTGATGACGAGTGATGTCGCATAATGTTTAGTAATGAACCTTATTTCTGTGTTGTTACGAATGACTGTCATGTGCGAGTATGACGGTGCTAAGAGGAGAGTGCACACTTCGTCAATTGTGGAGAGACACATTGGCACTACTTCTAGTATCATGTTATGGGGATTTGTAGGGTATGATTTCAGTTCACTTCTGGTGGTGTTTCAGGGGACACTTACATCATATGCCTGAGCGCCCCGTTTTTCAACAATAAAACTGCCATCCACACATGGCATGTGAATCTATGGAATACATGCACCTTATTTATGTACTCTTGTGGCCAATCAGTTCTCCTGATTTGTACCCGATATTACACATTTTAAATCAGTTTGGATGTCAGCTCAGACCCACTGCTAATCTGCATGTTATTGAGGGCCAATTACTGTAGCTGTAAGGCGACGACTTACCTCAGGAGAGGATTAAATAACTGTACAACCCCTTTCAAAACCTAATCGTTGTTTGTATCCAGGCAGACATGTATTCATAGTATTGGGATATCCTAATGAGAAGAGTGTTAGAAGTATAGATGTGCCAAGTTCTGTATTTTCTGGTGGTGGTTCAATTGCCATCACACCTAACTCTTTACCATTTTATTTTATTAATAAGCATTTTTCTACCACTTATATAGATAATAATAGTATATTATATTTGTCGATTTATGTGGGAAATAATTAGGGTGTGGATGGAACACCAAAAAAATCATGTTCATGTGAACGAATGCCCTAGGTTTGAGGGGTTCCCGAGTATAGGCCCATGTCTCTGCGCCAGCTCTTTGCAGTCGGTACACGCCTGTTTGTATACAGCAAGTGGTAGATACGAACATGAACTGAGTATTGCTATAGGCCCATTTAACTTTTGACATGTAATGAAAATAGATCACCAAGCTATACGGATATTACTAGCTGAATCCAGTAGTGGGTGTCTCTTTATATGGCACTGTCGTCATAGAGGCTTATTTCAATTGTAAAATGGTGGTCATGCATCAAATGTACTGACTTTCCGAGTGTGAAATAGTGATAGTGCAACGCCTGTTCACAGAATGCTTTCCGAATCGTCATCTACTTACAGTAAGACTTCTTTTGAGAATAGGCGAATGACTAAAAAATATAATGATTTATTCACCAAATGGAGAGGGCAAACTGGTCTTTCCCTCAGATCACGAACTGTGACTTTGGAGGTCGTGTTTTCACTCACATTGCGGAGAATCCTGATAACAGCGCATTACAAACAGTGTACATCGGAAAATTTATAACAACCTCCTCTTCACAACTAACGTATTAGGAAATTACAAGCTCTTTCTGAAGATGACATCTCATCATAAGCGGAGTATTTTACATGGTGGCAACGCATGTGTGACTGCGATCTGCTATTTGTATCAGGTTGTTTACTGATGAGGTGGCTTTCACGAGTGATAGTTTATTTAATTTCTGCAACGCCCATCACTGGTATACCGATAATCCACGCACTACGATGCAGTTATGCAACCAATCGCAGTTCAGTATTAATATATGGGCAGGAATATTTGGCGAAATCTTAATCCGGCCTTATGTGTCACTCGGATGCTTGTCAAGCCAATCGTAATATAACACTCTGCAACGGCAGTTATGTGTACTACTCAAGAATGTCCATTAGGATATTTAACACCACATGTGGTTCATGCATGTTGGGCACCAGTACATTTCAGTAGTGTCAGGAGCATATCTAAATGAACTGTTCCCGCAAAAGTGTATGGGTCGTGCAGGACCAGTCGCCTAGCCTGCATGTTATCCTGATCTAAATACAGTTGATTATTACACATGAGGACACCCCAAGACCATAGTTTATGATACACATGCATTGGACATTGGGATGATTCGCTATAATGTAGAACAAGACAGCCAGAAAAGAGACGACTCACCTGGGGTATTTGAACGAGTCAGTCACTGACGCAATATATGCCAGTGTGCATTAAGATGCAATGTGGACATTTTGAGCAATTCTTGTAAGAGTGAACCACGGCTTATACACAGGGCTACAGTGACACAAACAGGGGCATATCAAGTATGGCTGTTAATAATTCGACGAGAAACTTGGTAGACCTTACTTTGGGAACCATAGAACCTACGACAAATTGTGTGCACTTTTTGTTTTGAGGTGTACTGCCCACAACCTGGTTATCTCCCATTTTAAACCAAGGCATTCTGTATATAACTTCGTTATGGGAAAAATAATTTTTAATTGGTCAATATGGGTCGGTGGGTCGCTTACTTCTTTTCGACCCTAGTGTTCAGTCGTGTTTGTTATCGACCAGGAAATGCCATCGGGTAATTCAGGTCTAGATGTATCACCAACTGTGCGTAAACAATTGTTGTAGGTATAGAATTAATAAGATACACAATATGTTGTAGTTAATTTAGTTATCGGATAGTTTCAAGTTATTTACATTTAAATATTGAATTTAAAAATTAATGAAGGCAAAGTTAATAAGAGTTCCACATAAGTTTCGTTTCACACACGAATACACTGCTGAATAAAGAAATTAATTAGAAATTTAATTTAAAAAACTCACTTTCAATTTAATATAAAGTATAGCTATAAAACAACGATGCCTTCTCTCTAACAGAAACAATGTATCATGCTTGTAGGCCTTCTTGTTGTAGCTACTCATCTACCCTCGGGAACGTTTGGCACTCCAAGACCCTGAAACCTCCCATCCTACAAAGGCGCAGGTGCTCTGATCTAGGTCTTCTACATACCCAAAACTTTATTCAGCCCTTGGAACAATGTGGTTTTGAAATTTCATCTGTGGCTCAAATTTTACTCCAAACTTTGAGAAGATATGCGCCAAGAATGCATCCACAACGGTGCAAGATTTTTGGTATGGCACTGGAATAACTTCGGACCATTTAGAAAAGAAGTCCTGAGCTACAAAGAATTATCTATTACTCTATTGTTGATCAGCAAGGGCCCTATAATATCCACTGCTGTCTTCTCGAATGGGGCTTAGATATTTTGTTTCTATATGCACCCTCTTCTAGTGGTTGGTCCTTTCTTCGCTGCGTGTGTGTGTCACACATCCAGAACCATTTCTCAATATTCTCACAGAAAGAAACTTAATGGATTATTTTGATAACTTTGTTCAGATTCTTATTAATATACGAAACATGATGAAACTTAAAACATTAAATCACGAGTAGACACTTCCAGGGGAAATTCATGCCTTATTCAAGGAACATCAACTGTTTGTTTGGTTACCTCATGCTGCTACACGCATACTATATTCACAAAGGATGAGGCAACTGCAGAAACTGCAAGTGACATCGAGTGTGCTATACAGTCGGATGGTGCGACATATACTGCTCACCAAAATTTTTGCATATTTCCTGTTCGGCAACTAATACGTAATAATGTTTGTTTCTCGTAGGAGTGGATCATACCTAGGTTTTGAGAATCATGTAAACATAGGCGTCCTACACGTCATACACGTTATTGAAATTTGTCACTGCATCTGAGAATAGCTGTTTTTGTTATTGACACCGATGCGATTCCTTTGTTTCCATTGTTTCTCTGTTTATGCCTTTTGTTTCATACTGGGATGATGTAAACGAGTATTGTGGTTTTTTTTTCACTGTACATCCTATTAGGATTACTACGTGAAATGTAAACTACTTTTATTCAATATAACATCCTGGATTTTGAAAAATGCTAATCTTTTTGTAAGCGGCATATATTGTTTGACTTTCTCGGGAAAAGGACGAACTTCGGAAGAGTGATACAGCACCATTATCTGTTCAGATTGACTTCCATAACGAGAACTCCCAAAGGAAAGTGAACTCGATTCTGTGTTGCAGAGAATGAAGTTGGCGAAGACAAAAACGAAGACAATGTTGATAAAACAATGGTATTCTTCACGTTGATCCCATGGATCTCTCCAAAGAACTAGATATCATCAGTTTAACAAAGAAACAAAAAATATTGAAGACATGAATATCGGCTATTTATTTTCCGAAAATGCCAATAAAATTATTTATATACTTAGACATTTGATCACTAAAATAAGAGGCGGAGACTGCTCGCAAACGAATAAGACGTCTTCGATCGTCGAAGAACATAGTAAAAGGGGTTACATTTAATGAGAGGATTACCTGCATGCAGCTGACGTATGTAGGTGTTATGACTTACACAGTTTGTGATAAAATAATGAATATACACATAAATTGCGTATTTTCTCTCTTATTATACCCTAACGCTTTCCTGAGTTACAATTAAATGTAGTGCTGCAACTATTTGGCCACTGGAAAAAAATTAGTTTTGTAGTAAACAAAACAATATGTTTACAACCACAAAATTATTTTGTTAATGTGAGCCTCAAAAAAAAAACTTTGAGTAAAAAGACAAAAAATTTCTTCGCAGAAATTCTTGTTAGTAACCACAAACTCACTTTCGTGGTCACCAAAAATTTTGATATGTTGCAAAGCACATGTGTAAGGTAGTCGTAGCGTAATTTTTACGTGACTAGCTATAATACTGGTTAGTGGGACACACGAAAGAGTTTTGTGGGCTTTGACTTCATCATGCAAATACCACAAATTTAACAAGTGGCACACACTTCAACGCCTAAACACTTCACCACAATGATTTTTTTCTCGAATCATTTATACGTAACATTTGATTACTTTGGAATAAAGGGATCCAGTAATTCATCACCAATTTCTTCATAATTGACCCGGTTTTTCTGCCTCTTCTCTGATCCACGGCAATTGTCTTTTAAATCCCAATGTCTCCCCTTAAAAAGTGGACATATGACAGGTCCGAAACATCTTGAAAGTCTTGTGTTTTCTCTGTTGCATTTTCTATTTCCTGTATATTTAAATTGTTTGTAACTTAACTGTGAATTGTTGTGTTGTTTCTAATACAGTCCTGTTGTCTAAGTTTATTTTCTTATGTCTCTACTAATTTTTTTTCGTTCTTCCGATGTTCCTTAATATATTCATGTTTCTTTGATTATTGCCCATGACCTTTATATTTATTGATGTCCTGCGTGATCCAATTTCTTATTACGACTGCCATTGTTTGGTCGTTATTAATATTGTTTTAAATTGAATACATTTGTAATACAATTGACTAGATTATTGTATTTTACTGTTCGTATTTGTTTGTAGTGGTGGTTTTTGGTTTTAGAATACTTATTTTCTGTTTAAAATAATTTAGATATTTAATTGTCTGCTGTCGATGTTTTTAACAACTGCTAGTATTCAGGCTGTTTGTTTGTTGTTTGTCATTCTGTCCTATGAATGGTATTTGTTTCCTGTCATTTGTTCTTACTTTTGGATTATTTGTGATAATATACACAGTACATTTAAATTTTCATGGTAAAACACGAACAGAACGCAACAACAATGTAAACACATTTTATATCATTGGAAACAACTTCAATGCAACAGTAATCAATACAAATTTCCTATTAGGAACCAGCGAAAACCTTTAAATCCACGAAGAAATGCAATAGAAACTAACACAGCGTGTGCATTTCCCATATAAAAATAAACAGAAATTACGGCATGAATCAATAAATAAGCAAAATAAATGAACTTAATTCTTATGTTCGATTTCTCTTGCTTTCTGTTGGAAATAATTTATAGGGTAGACCAATGAACACCCTTAGTTTCTCCGCTAGTGACTTTATTAGGTATACTCTCTTCGGCTGGCAGTACTTGTACATCACGCGTGTTTATTAACAGTTACGATATTGGTTCACAAGGCATGTACCCGAGAACAGTAAGGCTTGTAGTGGATTGAAACACATTCAGTTTTAAAATTTCAGTTGTATTGGTAGGTATTGTGAATTACTTGTCAATAGTGTAAATGCATATGCTTGTTATAGGAATAACACGGACGAAATTTTTACTTTACGGATTTTTCTACGCTCTGCAAATTGAGATTAGTTTGACGTACCACAATGCCGATAAAAGTTTGCTAACTGTTGGTAAATTTTTAAGGAGATGTTCGTGTGAATTTCCTTTCTACTGTTCCGAATTCTTCTTCTCAAGAAACATGCTTGAATGTTCTTTCAGTGTTCATACTGCTAGACTAAAGCGCATCTATTCGAAGGCCTGATCTGATATCTACAGTTTATGATAGTGATATTTTTGGAATCAATATTTGAGTTTAACTTGCGAGTTGACAGTTATTGTTTTAGACACGACTCGCTCCAGATGTTTGGGAGAATATTGTTAATAGCGGAAAAGGGAATTTTATGGGATATGATTTTTTTTTAAATTATCGTTGTACTTTTGAAGAATTGTTGAGACACATGAAGTTCGCCATTTGTCTTCTTGTGAAACATGCTTTATGGATCTTGTTTTTATTGAAATGGCAGCAAGTCTTCTGAGAGTTACTACAATTGTTACGTTTTTCCAGTTTTATTTAGTGTCTGATTAAAATATTTTATTGCTATTTTGTCATTGGTATTTGATTTATTATACTTCTATGCAAAGTATTTAATTTTACAAATTCCCAACGGACCGTGACACCCTGCTTATTTTTCTGCAAGTTCTTTATCATAAGTTTCATGATAACACCAATCATTATCACACATTTCTTATGAATTAAAACAATGTACATCTCCTTTGTGCGTAAACAGTCACTTGAGAGTTTCTTTTTGCATCTGTAGGATAATTATATAAAAACGGAGTGATTAGTTTAACATTTAAGTGTTGTATGTGATTCGGTGCATAATCTTATTTCTCTCTAGCACAAAATAGAAAATGAGCGTATTGGGTATACTCGTTTCATCAGAATTCTAAAACTGTTGCAGTGTATGTATATATTTTTGTACTTTTTTAATTCTGTGTTTGTGTTAAACGTGTTTTACATATGCGGATATTTAATAAATGCGAATGCACTTTATAAAAAAAGTTAATTATTTTATTATGGTAACAATGTAGGCCTAATTGTTGCTACATTTTTACAAGGTTTTCAAAGAAACGTCAAACATTTAGAGCGCGTTTCGATGTCGACATAAATATGTCAAAGAAAACATGGGTCCGAAAATGTTTGGGGTAGGAACATAATATCTTCGAATTCTGATAGGAAGTGTTATATGTGGTGGGGAAGTGGGGTTTATAAATTTTGGTCAATGTTCAGTTAACTTTAATAAATGAATTACTTATTTGAGGATGAGAGGAAAGGTCGTGTTGGTATCGGTCGTGATGGTCTCTTTAGTTCGCTGTGAATGCTTTCATTGAAAAAAATTATTCACTAATATAACATTTTTACCCTTGATAGTTCCAAGACGCTTTTCTTCTAAGGGGCTTCTAAATTAACTTTGTCATATTTTTCATCGGAAATTGGAATATTTTGTTTCGTAAAATTAATTTTACTCATTACGGAAAATATAAGTTACTGCATGATCTACTTTACCTTTCTGAGCGTAATAAGAGACAATTCATAAAATTTTGCTGGATCTTACATGAACAGCTTGTGTTTGGTTTCTTGCTTCACCATTTCTCGTTATTACTTTTCAAATTATGTTGTAATTTATACCTTTGCAAATTTCTTTTTTTCAATTTTTCGCAAAATACTTTTCCTAAATGATTTGCTATTTTTCCACTATCTGAAGCTTTTTTTGCTTGTTGTCACCTGACGCTTACTTTCCTGTTCTGAAACAGTTTACGTTATGTCGCTTCTTGGGCAATGTGTGCTGATGTGTTATTGCTGGTGGAGGTTGTGTTTTCTGAGGGTGGTAGTGAAGAGCTCGCAAATGACTATGTCATTTTTTCAGCTGTTTGGTCGAGTAGCGGGAACCCAGGTGTTTCCCGGGTTCGCCAGCCCACCCATACGCTCACGGCGACACGTACGTTATGAATGACACGCTAACGCTTCAATGTTTTGTTACGCACAATGCTTGCTTCACTGTTCATTTCCTCTACTTGCCATGTTTGCTATAACTTTCTTGCAGCCAATTTTCACATTGCATTTAAGACTGAACTCTGAAAATGCAATGTGTTGCTTTATTTCGTTCACATTGTGCACTGATTTCATTTGAATTTCTCTTTATGCTTATTGCGTGGTAAGATAATTACATTTAAGCCGCTATACAATGAGCTCTAGTTACGATTAGTGAGCTGTGGAAACGTATAGAAGGCAAAGCAAAATGTTTTCCCTAGAAAGTTGAGCCAAAGACGTCACATAGAACAGTCCCTGTGTTACACAACTTGTTTGCTTCCATTTTTATTAAAAATTAATTTAACAGAAAATTTTCGTATAAATGGAACGAAAAGCGAAGCACACAGCTGGAAACAGTTCGGCTACTATGTGAGTGAGTATTTAACTATCGATGCAGATAGAGTGCAATGCGGATGTGACTGCTCATAGTATAGCGGCAGCAAAGTAGTGTGTATAATTGTTTGTTGTGTATAAAAGTTCACTTTTTATAGCAATGCTGCAATGGACCAAAATGTTTTGAGAGTTTTACATACATACATTGTTTATAGCTTAGATTTACATGGCTTTGTAGCGATCCGCGCTTAGTTATGTGAATGAGGTGTCTTAAATAATATTTAATAGAGATTTAGAAATAATCTATGTCACTCAGATAATTCTAAACGGTACGTGGAAGGATTAGCGTCTTCTATTATGCTACAAAAATTTTTTTTCTGATAAATATTATAAGGTAAAAAGCTATTGACATTTTATACTTCTGACCTTCTAATTTCAGGGTTAAATGTCATGTTCATACTGTAGTGGCTTCAGAAGCGGATTCGCCATCAACCTGGCAGGACTTTATATATATGTATATATATATATGTATATATATATATCTGGGCATTGCCGTAGCTTAGAATTAGTGTCTGCTTCACTCAAACTTAAAATTTAACCTTTCTCAACTCTAAAATTGTGAAAATTATGGCATATTTCAACACCTTATCATGTCGGTTCATTTGGAAAATGAGCGAACGTGTATACGATTTTTTCATCATCAAATATTTTAAAGTAGTATTTCCAAGTGTAAAATATATGTAGAAAAGGGGTTATGTCAGGTGACACTTGCAACTGTTAATATTTAACGGTGCATGTGCACACCGTTATTTTAATCACTTCGAAAATATTCTGAATGTCGCAACTATTATTGCCAGTCCTGTAAAATGTATTTGAGCTAAAAAAAACTTATAATAAGACACCATTTTTGACGCTATTAACAGCGATTATTGTTACGACATTGTTGCATGATTGATCGAGTCAGTTATCGTTAATGCTATTAAGTGGGTACCATGCGCCGATTCTACAAATATGTATTTAAAACCATGTCCAATTAGGAGAAAGCCTTTATACGTGTAACGTTCTGTCATTAGACGATTTGTGCATGCCTTAACATGGTTAGCTACACTTAAATGGCTCGTGCAGGGTACTGGGATAAAATTGATGTTATCATCACTTATGGCAAAGAATGTGTATTCTATTATGCCACAGAAAGAAGTGAATGATGACATTTTTTTCCTAACATACACTTATTTAAATGTTATCTTAGTCCGAAGTAAGGGCGAGATTTCACTATGTCCCAGGGGTAGGATCCATGCGCCTATAGTGGAAGTAATTTATTTAAGGAGGCATGCATTGCGGCAGAGAAAGATTGGGCTTCCATGGCTGCGATTGGGTTCATGATTACCTACTTGAGTGTACCATAGTTTACCTTAACTAAGAATAGAGGGAGGCAAACTATCATAGGAACCGTAAAAACTCTTTCGATAGAAAATACCTTTAATATATTAATAACAATTTATACAGGTGACAGGTGGATAGCAACAATGTTCTTATTAATAAGTGAAATGTGTTAAGAAGCTAATAGAGAGGAGGCGCAACTTCCTTTCATTATTTGGCAGTGATGTAACCAGAGTGATGCATACTTATCTCTCTCTGGTGAGGGGAGCGGCGCAATCGGACCCCCTCCCTAAATATCATGCAGATTCTTATTATCACACTCGTTTTTCTCCTTGGTATTTTTTAGCATTCAGTCTGGTAATTTTTGAAGTTATACTTCTTTTGGCGCTTTGAGGGTAAACGTTTAGTGTGCAACGGAAGTTGTGCGCGCACAGCGTAACGAAATTCGACAGTGAATGTGGAAGGGGTATGACCTAACGCGCATGCGCATATAGTTGCGCGCGCACGACAGTGAACGTGGTAGTAGTATAACCCAACGCGCATGCGCGTATAGTTGCGCGCGCACAGTGTAATGAAATTTGACAGTGAACGTGGTAGGGATATGACCCAACGCGCATGCGCATATCGTCTAGCTATATATAAACACAAGGCACACACCATAGCACGTGGTTATATTTAAATCCGACATAAAACCAGTCCATGTAATAAGTAAATTGAAAAAATTACATTTATATTAGTAATTAATTGTGGATATATAAATCTTATTAATTAATTGTACATACATTGTGCCACGACAAATTTGTTAGTGACAAAAATTGTATGAAAAAATGTTAAAAGTGTTTTCAAGTATTTGAGGTTAATTTTTGAAAGTATTTTATTATGTTCTTTAATCAAACCTTTATTAATTGTGATTAATGTCTTTCTTCTGTCATTTTGTCGTTTTACTACTTATATAAATTATTTGCATACGTAATAAAATTTGATTTTAGTGACGCCAAAGAAGTATAACTTCTAACGCGCGTACATAAGTACACACACCCATGTTTTTTATGTTAGGCAAAAACCATAGCTGGCAGGCAGTTTATATTCTTACAGAAAACCGACCAAATAAAGTATCAAGACAGTCCAACCAACCAAACACCAAGAAGACTTACGATACAATCCATTAATACCGACCAGACCAAAAACAAGACCACATGTTCAAACAAAATTACCAAGCAGGTAAAACATTACTCTAAATGTTCCTCCGCACATTTATATCTCAAAACATTCCTCCGAACAATAATCAGTACATTTATTCATCATAATGTTTCTTTGAACATTCCTGAAATCATTAATCAGATAATTCCTCAGTCCTCTTATTCGTCAAAATGTTGCTCAAAACATTCCTCAGTGTATTTATCCCTCAAAACATTCCTCACTCGATTCATTCCCCAAATCATTCCTCAGTCCATTTATTACTCAAAATGTTACTGAGAATATTCCTCAGTCCATTTATTTTTCAAAACTTTTCACATAATATTCCTCAACCCATTTATCTCTCAAAACATTCCTCACTGCATTCCTCTGAATGTCTATCTGTCCATTTTTTTCTCAGTTCATTCGTTTTTCAAATAGAACTCAGCATACTTAAATCGCCCCTACAAAGACGAAATATTTTGACTGAACCATACCCCTCCCTCCAAACCTGCTCGCAGAAGTAGTACCTAAAACAAACTCGAACAGGGTTTTAAATTAAGTGAGGCTGGAGAGCAGGTCATGTCAAGAATTCCTCAAAAATTTTCTTAAAACTCAAAAAGAACTTACTGATAACTAATGAGCCTCCTTTCCTCTACATTAATGCCAATAAATTGTTGCGTAATTCTTAAACACTTAGATGGCAGGTAGGCGTTGACGTCTCAGTGCCAGCAATATCCTCAGAGATGGAACCAGAAACATGTGAAACAGTACCAAGAAAATAAAAATACACGAGAGGCTTACCCGGGATTAGAATTCAGACAAACTCGTAAAATTAAGCTAGCGTGCAATCAAGTGCCCCACGGAGGTAGGATCCGGAGCATCAACTTGGCATGTATGCCTAATAAGTCTAATGTTTTGAATAATAGGGTTCACTAACCTAACATATTTACACTGCCATCATATTGAAAATAAACATCTGAGCCACTAAAATCACATAAATTTACATGGCCTATCATAATGCTACTTGTGTGGAAAAATTTGGTAGAAATCGTTTGGTTGGTCTCTGAGATATGGCATAAAAGCCTTATTTCATAAAACGGGGGTATCTTACAAAATTGCCCAAAAACAGACGCTCTCTACACGATGTTTCTAATATAAACTGTCATTAAAAATTGATTGAATTTGTTAAATTGTTAAACATATATGCCAAACATATCCAAATAACTTTATGTAAACCACTTTGAATGTAATTTTCCGACACTTCATAAATCATGTAACTGTATGAGGACTTCTGTAAAATTTGGTGAAAATTAGTTGAATTTTTCCATAAATGTGGCAAAATGTTCAATTTACTCACTAAACAATATTGTAAAAAAAATCCTGCAAAAAACTCTGTATGCTTAAATGTTGCTTAAAATTAATAATGCCTGCATTAAAAATTAAATTGAATTGTTTGAAATGTTTTATAAATATAACAAATTAATCGACATTAATTATATAAATCCCATTTAAATATGCCTTCTGCACATAACACAAGTTAATTTACAAACACTACTGTAGTAATACTGGCGTGAAATTTTGGTATGAATCGGTTGATTGGTCCTCGAGATTTGACATAAAACCTCATTGTTCATGTGACGTTCTTCATAAATGGAAGAAATTTTTTTACATATAAGCAATTTCGATGATTTTCGAAGAAACAATATACAAACCTAAATTTCAGTATGTTACATAGTTTCGTAGGTATAGCACACTAAGCTAAAATGTTTGCATATATGCCATTCGAAAAATGACTTACTTACATGCACAAAACAAATAAATTAATATTGCCTACCACAGTACAACTTGACGCTATCCCCCACATGTGGTATATAGAATGGTCATAGGGTTGGAGTTAATTCCTCAAGGCACAGACTATAAGGTGCCTTGAAGGTTGAGGGTATATCAATAAGGTGGTCTTTCAGTGTTTCACTTTACTGGTTGGTTATATTGTTACGAATTTAAACATACAGATACACTTCCGAGGTGTGGTACTCTATTTAACTAACTCGGATTAACTGATGGTGACATGTGGGAGGGGGGGGGTTCTTTGACTGACGATTTGATACTTAGCTCTGCTTGTAGTGCTTGGTACGTTGTCGGCTGTGGATGAGATCCAGCAATGTGGGCGGCCTAGGAAAAGGTCCGCGTTTGGTGCCGTCTACCCTCGACTGCTGCTCTGGGTTCGCTCCTCGATGCTCTCCTCTTGTTCCGACGTCCTCTCGCGATTTCCGATGCAACTGACTCTCTCGGCGCAGTGATAAAAACAGTCCCTCTTCTCTCGTAAATTCGCTTATATCCTCTCTTGACTCTCTCCCTCGATCCCTACACGTGTCTCCCTAGTTGGGGGAGGGGGGAGGGCAGAAGCAGTCCGCAGTGTACTTCATACACATTCCATGGTTCTTGTTTGTGGAAGGAGGGATGACCTGCACCCTCAAAAACTTACTCTGTCAGCTTTCCTTCCACGGTACATGTCCCAGTTGCTGCTGGTTTGAGTTATGGGGG